>JAEIFP010000854.1:0-393229 GCA_018903935.1 Drosophila insularis
AGGTTGGTAAGCGACGAGCGACCTTTCATGAAGCCATGCTGACAAGGAGAAATAGTGAATCTTGATAGGTCTTGAAAGGAGGTCGTAATATTGCGGAGAAGCTATCGTTACATAGAAGAAAATGTTGCGTAGACCCTGTAGTAGTAGCAGTAGTAGTAGTAGTTTCCTCGTAGTTTTAGCAGGGACTTGAGCCGATGTTGTTCCGAAGTATTTAGTAGAACGACTGAGGAGTACAGCTGTTAATAGACCTTTTTAACAGTTCAATGATTACAGATTCTTAGAGAGGAGTCACATACATAACACCCCTTAACACCCAAATGGGTTAAAGAATTCCGGGGGATTTCTTTTCCGACTCGATCTGCGAGGGGTCACTGGAGCTGGAAACAATGGTGCCGGTTCAGACAATTCAGGACAAACGGGTATATCGTCAGGAATCGGAACTGCATCTTAAGCAGGTATTTCGATTGATTGCGTGTACCGAATACTTTCGGCAGGAGGAACCCGGTGGCAAATTTGATCAAAATGACGTTTAACAATACGGGGCCCTTCATCCACTTCGAACCGGGTGCGTAGTTACGGACCCATATCGAAGCACCATTAGGAAGCTGCTTATCATTTGTTGGTTCGTCGACCTTTCCGTATGTTATTTCGTTTGGTTGAAATATGACTTAAAAGCGAGATCGGGTTGCCCATTTGATGCAGGATGAAATGGAGCTGTACGACTGTGTCGAATTACGTTGTTGCTCATAAAGATCCTAAACTCTTCAGACGTGAATGCAGTGCCATTGTCTGACACTATTTCGTCCTGTAATTCGTGCGTTGCAAAAAGTTGTCACAAGAATTTAATTGCAGCAGCAGATGACATCGATTTCACAATAGAGAATTCTAGCCATTTCAAAAATGAATCCACTACTAGAAAGAAGGTATTCCCATTCAAGTGGCCAGCGAAATTCCCAATCTGCCTAGCAGATTCCCAATGGTGTGTAGCTGTATGAGGCTGTTCGTTTCGGTCTTGCTGACAGAGATTACAACGTTTGACAAGTAGCTCTATTTCAGCATCAATATTGGGCCACCAAATGTAGCTTCGAGCCATGGGTTTTTATTTTTACAATCCCCGGGTGTGAAGCATGCAACGCTTGAAGTAAAGCCGGTCTAGATGGTTCGGGAATCACGGACCGGTTGCCCCATACAAGAATTTCTTTGTTTGCTCTATGAGTAGAGCTGATCTGAACGATCAACTCTTCCAATGGGCCATCCCCTTAACACCAAGTTCAGAACCTTTAATAAATGCGCGTCTTTCTTAGTCTGTAACGCTACAGATTGAGTTTCAATAATTAAGACCTCTTCTATGGTCATTAGCATTCAAGGATATTGTTCTTCGAAGCATTTTTGTGTAGAAATTACATTTCTAGTTGCCTTGGCCGTTGTAAATATTCCGAGCAATGGGCGATGATCTGTGACGAGAGTAAACGAACGGACATACAAAAAATTCTGCAAGTTTTTAACGCCTGATATGAGCCCAACGGCTTCTCTGTCAATTTGCGAGTAGTTTCTTTCTATCTTAATGAGAGTTCTAGAATAAAAGGCAATAGGCTTCTCTGATCCATTCTGAAGTTTGTGGCTCAGGACCGCTCCAATTCTATACGGAGATGCATCGCAGGTTAATACTGGCAATTGGCCATCGAAGTGCATTAGCACATTTTGTGAAGTTACAACAATTTTAACATTCTTGAGGGTTTGTGGTGCAACCAATGGCACATTTTTATCCAGCAGATGGTGAAGTGGTTCAGCAACGGTTGCCTTATGCGGCAGGAATGCGTGGGAGCCCGAGAGCATTTGATGCTTCGAACTTACTGGCACACAGTCTCATATCTAGTGCATCGATTTTAGAACCTAAGAATTCTACTGACGGAACTCCAAATTGACACTTGTCTCTGCATAAGCGTAGTCCGGCCTTATCAAAGGACAATCTTGACGCACCGCAATCTCTTCCTCTGATTTTCCCATAACAATTATGTCATCGAAGTACGTTCTGCAACTCGCCCAGTACGTTCGATGCAGCTACTGAAAGTATGCCCGGAGCTGAAGAAATTGTATTGTCTGAATACGTCTTCAAATAATTCTTTAATTGCAAATGGAATGCGTCTCGCTGGTCGGACTGTTGTTGCATCAGTATCGATTTGTAATCATACAGGGCCCCAGAAAACGGCCTAATTCAGACGAAAACAAATCCTTATATTTCGCCAGAGTTGCCTCGATGCTAAGTTCAGAGTTAATGGCCTGTATTCCTTTTATGCAGATGCCTAAGGGCATAAACCAGTTGCGTCCAAGTAAATTCGATCCGCCTCTTTATGTAACAACCGGTGTAAGATTCGGAATGATTTTATTATTGTACTGAATAGATGCATCCACGATGCCAATAACTGGTATTCGGTTTTTTTCGTTGTATTTGCATCTATTTATTTGTACTTATTGTACTGAATAGATGCATCCACGATGCCAATAACTGACATGGCTGGTGGTGCTGATTGGGACGGCTTGAACGGATGGCGTTGGTCTGGACTTCGTGTATCGATTTAGTGCTCTCACTTGTATTTCGCATGGCCAAAGCGCTGTGAGCGGCGTTCTCACTAGATATGGCGCGTTCCATCGCGCGTTGAACTGTTAAATCTGCCTCTGATGAAGACCTTCATCCTTCATTCCACATACGAAGCGATCGCGCTACATGCGATCTAACGCAGCGCCAAAATTGCAGTCGACAGCGAGAGTCCTAAGGGCAGACATGTAGTTCACAACCGATTCATTTATCAGTTGGTCTCGTTTATGAAATTGATAGTAGGCCGCAATTTCCAATTGACATGAAGACAAATGTTTGTAGAGTAATTCATAAATTTCCGATAAACTCAAATCACTAACCTGAGTATGTTCAATGACGTTAGAAGCTCGAACAGTAGAGCACCGGCCAACGTGAGTAATGCAGTCTTATTCCGTGCTTCCTCCGTAACGTCATTGGCCAGAAGATACAGCTCAAAACGCTGCTGGTAGGTTGTCCATATAATTATTGTAGCACTGAGAATTTAAGAGACAAAATTGAGATTTCGCGACACAATAATTTGCATAGTCAAATCGCGAACCAGTTTTTTAAACCTTTTAAAGTGTCTTGATTTAATATTACGAAGATTAGATAGCCTACGTGTGAACCAGGCCGGCTGGAGATGGTAGAGACATTCACATAAGGAACGCATTTATCAGTTAAAGAATTAAGAGCAGGGTAGAAATATAAAACCTTTGTTGCATAGGGGTCATTAAATTCTTTGGTCCAACGTTTTATGAATCCAAGAAAACGGCATGCTCTATCAAGAGTAATGACCTAGGAACGGAGACACCAATCACAAAACGCGACGAGATTAGATTGCAAGTACTGTTGGAAAGAAGGATCATTATAAGAATAAGAAATCTTTACGTCATCCGCAAACATGAGCACGCGTGAATGAGCAAAGGCCAAGAGCAAATCATTTATAAACAGGGTAAACAATAGTGAGCCCAGACTGTCTTAAGGGACACCTGAGGTAACTCGAAGAGTGTTAGATAATAAGGAATGAAAAGAACCCTTTTGGGTTCTGCCAATAAGATACGATTTTAACCAAGCCAATAGTTTCGGGGAAAAGAGCATAATGTTAAGTTGCATAAGAAGCAGAGAATGATCAACCGGATCGAAAGCCTTACTAAAGTCGGTATAAATAACATCAGTTTGACACTTTCTGCGGAAGCCATGGTGTACAAGGTTATTCAATTCTAAAAGGTTGGTAAGCGACGAGCGACCTTTCATGAAGCCATGCTGACAAGGAGAAATAGTGAATCTTGATAGGTCTTGAAAGGAGGTCGTAATATTGCGGAGAAACTATCGTTACATAGAAGAAAATGTTGCGTAGACCCTGTAGTAGTAATAGTAGTTCCCTCGTAGTAGTAGTAAGTTCCTCTAGTAGTAGCAGTAGTACCAGTTCCTCTAGTACTACTACTCTTGTAGTAGCAGTAGTAATAGTAGTTTCCTCGTAGTTTTAGCAGGGACTTGAGCCGATGTTGTTCCGAAGTATTTAGTAGAACGACTGAGGAGTACAGCTGTTAATAGACCTTTTTAACAGTTCAATGATTACAGATTCTTAGAGAGGAGTCACATACATAACACCCCTTAACACCCAAATGGGTTAAAGAATTCCGGGGGATTTCTTTTCCGACTCGATCTGCGAGGGGTCACTGGAGCTGGAAACAATGGTGCCGGTTCAGACAATTCAGGACAAACGGGTATATCGTCAGGAATCGGAACTGCATCTTAAGCAGGTATTTCGATTGATTGCGTGTACCGAATACTTTCGGCAGGAGGAACCCGGTGGCAAATTTGATCAAAATGACGTTTAACAATACGGGGCCCTTCATCCACTTCGAACCGGGTGCGTAGTTACGGACCCATATCGAAGCACCAATAGGAAGCTGCTTATCATTTGTTGGTTCGTCGACCTTTCCGTATGTTATTTCCTTTGGTTGAATTTTGTCGAAATATGACTTAATAGCGAGATCGGGTTGCCCATTTGATGCAGGATGAAATGGAGCTGAACGACTGTGTCGAATTACGTTGTTGCTCATAAAGATCCTAAACTCTTCAGACGTGAATGCAGTGCCATTGTCTGACACTATTTCGTCCTGTAATTCGTGCGTTGCAAAAAGTTGTCACAAGAATTTAATTGCAGCAGCAGATGACATCGATTTCACAATAGAGAATTCTAGCCATTTCAAAAATGAATCCACTACTAGAAAGAAGGTATTCCCATTCAAGTGGCCAGCGAAATTCCCAATCTGCCTAGCAGATTCCCAATGGTGTGTAGCTGTATGAGGCTGTTCGTTTCGGTCTTGCTGACAGAGATTACAACGTTTGACAAGTAGCTCTATTTCAGCATCAATATTGGGCCACCAAATGTAGCTTCGAGCCATGGGTTTTTATTTTTACAATCCCCGGGTGTGAAGCATGCAACGCTTGAAGTAAAGCCGGTCTAGATGGTTCGGGAATCACGGCCCGGTTGCCCCATACAAGAATTTCTTTGTTTGCTGAAAGCTCGTGTCTGCGAGAAAAATATGAGTAGAGCTGATCTGAACGATCAACTCTTCCATTGGGCCATCCCCTTAAGACCTAGTTCAGAACCTTTAATAAATGCGCGTCTTTCTTAGTCTGTAACGCTACAGATTGAGTTTCAATAATTAAGACCTCTTCTATGGTCATTAGCATTCAAGGATATTGTTCTTCGAAGCATTTTTGTGTAGAAATTACATTTCTAGTTGCCTTGGCCGCTGTAAATATTCCGAGCAATGGGCGATGATCTGTGACGAGAGTAAACGAACGGACATACAAAAAATTCTGCAAGTTTTTAACGCCTGATATGAGCCCAACGGCTTCTCTGTCAATTTGCGAGTAGTTTCTTTCTATCTTAATGAGAGTTCTAGAATAAAAGGCAATAGGCTTCTCTGATCCATTCTGAAGTTTGTGGCTCAGGACCGCTCCAATTCTATACGGAGATGCATCGCAGGTTAATACTGGCAATTGGCCATCGAAGTGCATTAGCACATTTTGTGAAGTTACAACAATTTTAACATTCTTGAGGGTTTGTGGTGCAACCAATGGCACATTTTTATCCAGCAGATGGTGAAGTGGTTCAGCAACGGTTGCCTTATGCGGCAGGAATGCGTGGGAGTCCGAGAGCATTTGATAGCTTCGAACTTACTGGCACACAGTCTCATATCTAGGGCATCGATTTTAGAACCTAAGAATTCTACTGACGGAACCCCAAATTGACACTTGTCTCTGCATAAGCGTAGTCCGGCCTTATCAAAGGACAATCTTGACGCACCGCAATCTCTTCCTCTGATTTTCCCATAACAATTATGTCATCGAAGTACGTTCTGCAACTCGACCAGTCGGAGTATTCAATGGATACTAGAATGCCTTGGGAACAAAGGCGGTCTAATACGTCTTCATATATTCTTTAATTGAAATGGAATGCGTCTGTGGTCGGATGTTTTGCATCAGTATCGTTTGTAATCATACAGGGCCCCAAAAACGGCCTAATTCAGACGAAAACAAATCCTTATATTTCGCCAGAGTTGCCTCGATGCTAAGTTCAGAGTTAATGGCCTGTATTCCTTTGATACAGATGCCTAAGGGCATAAACCAGTTGCGTCCAAGTAAATTCGATCCGCCTCTTTATGTAACAACCGGTGTAAGATTCGGAATGATTTTATTATTGTACTGAATAGATGCATCCACGATGCCAATAACTGGTATTCGGTTTTTTTCGTTGTATTTGCATCTATTCATTTGTACTTATTGTACTGAATAGATGCATCCACGATGCCAATAACTGGTATTCGGTTTTTTTCGTTGAATATGGCGTTTTCGGTGGCAGCTCCTAATGCGTGTGGGCATAGTTTCCGTAAGTGAACACCCCTGCAACCATCGCATGGCTGGTGGTGCTGATTGGGACGGCTTGAACGGATGGCGTTGGTCTGGACTTCGTGTATCGATTCAGTGCTCTCACTTGTATTTCGCATGGCCAAAGCGCTGTGAGCGGCGGTCTCACTAGATATGGCGCGTTCCATCGCGCGTTGAACTGTTAAATCTGCCTCTGATGAAGACCTTCATCCTTCATTCCACATACGAAGCGATCGCGCTACATGCGATCTAACGCAGCGCCAAAATTGCAGTCGACAGCGAGAGTCCTAAGGGCAGACATGTAGTTCACAACCGATTCATTTATCAGTTGGTCTCGTTTATGAAATTGATAGTAGGCCGCAATTTCCAATTGACATGAAGACAAATGTTTGTAGAGTAATTCATAAATTTCCGATAAACTCAAATCACTAACCTGAGTATGTTCAATGACGTTAGAAGCTCGAACAGTAGAGCACCGGCCAACGTGAGTAATGCAGTCTTATTCCGTGCTTCCTCCGTAACGTCATTGGCCAGAAGATACAGCTCAAAACGCTGCTGGTAGGTTGTCCATATAATTATTGTAGCACTGAGAATTTAAGAGACAAAATTGAGATTTCGCGACACAATAATTTGCATAGTCAAATCGCGAACCAGTTTTTTAAACCTTTTAAAGTGTCTTGATTTAATATTACGAAGATTAGATAGCCTACGTGTGAACCAGGCCGGCTGGAGATGGTAGAGACATTCACATAAGGAACGCATTTATCAGTTAAAGAATTAAGAGCAGGGTAGAAATATAAAACCTTTGTTGCATAGGGGTCATTAAATTCTTTGGTCCAACGTTTTATGAATCCAAGAAAACGGCATGCTCTATCAAGAGTAATGACCTAGGAACGGAGACACCAATCACAAAACGCGACGAGATTAGATTGCAAGTACTGTTGGAAAGAAGGATCATTATAAGAATAAGAAATCTTTACGTCATCCGCAAACATGAGCACGCGTGAATGAGCAAAGGCCAAGAGCAAATCATTTATAAACAGGGTAAACAATAGTGAGCCCAGACTGTCTTAAGGGACACCTGAGGTAACTCGAAGAGTGTTTGATAATAAGGAATGAAAAGAACCCTTTTGGGTTCTGCCAATAAGATACGATTTTAACCAAGCCAATAGTTTCGGGGAAAAGAGCATAATGTTAAGTTGCATAAGAAGCAGAGAATGATCAACCGGATCGAAAGCCTTACTAAAGTCGGTATAAATAACATCAGTTTGACACTTTCTGCGGAAGCCATGGTGTACAAGGTTATTCAATTCTAAAAGGTTGGTAAGCGACGAGCGACCTTTCATGAAGCCATGCTGACAGTGACAAGGAGAAATAGTGAATCTTGATAGGTCTTGAAAGGAGGTCGTAATATTGCGGAGAAACTATCGTTACATAGAAGAAAATGTTGCGTAGACCCTGTAGTAGTAATAGTAGTTCCCTCGTAGTAGTAGTAAGTTCCTCTAGTAGTAGCAGTAGTACCAGTTCCTCTAGTACTACTACTCTTGTAGTAGCAGTAGTAATAGTAGTTTCCTCGTAGTTTTAGCAGGGACTTGAGCCGATGTTGTTCCGAAGTATTTAGTAGAACGACTGAGGAGTACAGCTGTTAATAGACCTTTTTAACAGTTCAATGATTACAGATTCTTAGAGAGGAGTCACATACATAACACCCCTTAACACCCAAATGGGTTAAAGAATTCCGGGGGATTTCTTTTCCGACTCGATCTGCGAGGGGTCACTGGAGCTGGAAACAATGGTGCCGGTTCAGACAATTCAGGACAAACGGGTATATCGTCAGGAATCGGAACTGCATCTTAAGCAGGTATTTCGATTGATTGCGTGTACCGAATACTTTCGGCAGGAGGAACCCGGTGGCAAATTTGATCAAAATGACGTTTAACAATACGGGGCCCTTCATCCACTTCGAACCGGGTGCGTAGTTACGGACCCATATCGAAGCACCAATAGGAAGCTGCTTATCATTTGTTGGTTCGTCGACCTTTCCGTATGTTATTTCCTTTGTTGATTTTGTTGAAATATGACTTAATAGCGAGATCGGGTTGCCCATTTGATGCAGGATGAAATGGAGCTGACGACTGTGTCGAATTACGTTGTTGCTCATAAAGATCCTAAACTCTTCAGACGTGAATGCAGTGCCATTGTCTGACACTATTTCGTCCTGTAATTCGTGCGTTGCAAAAAGTTGTCACAAGAATTTAATTGCAGCAGCAGATGACATCGATTTCACAATAGAGAATTCTAGCCATTTCAAAAATGAATCCACTACTAGAAGAAGGTATTCCCATTCAAGTGGCCAGCGAAATCCCAATCGCCTGCAGTTCCAATGGTGTGCTAGTGTTGGTCTTTGCATTACAACGTTTGACAAGTAGCTCTATTTCAGCATCAATACTGGGCCACCAAATGTAGCTTCGAGCCATGGGTTTTTATTTTTACAATCCCCGGGTGTGAAGCATGCAACGCTTGAAGTAAAGCCGGTCTAGATGGTTCGGGAATCACGGCCCGGTTGCCCCATACAAGAATTTCTTTGTTTGCTGAAAGCTCGTGTCTGCGAGAAAAATATGAGTAGAGCTGATCTGAACGATCAACTCTTCTATTGGGCCATCCCCTTAACACCCAGTTCAGAACCTTTAATAAATGCGCGTCTTTCTTAGTCTGTAACGCTACAGATTTAGTTTCAATAATTAAGACCTCTTCTATGGTCATTAGCATTCAAGGATATTGTTCTTCGAAGCATTTTTGTGTAGAAATTACATTTCTAGTTGCCTTGGCCGTTGTAAATATTCCGAGCAATGGGCGATGATCTGTGACGAGAGTAAACGAACGGACATACAAAAAATTCTGCAAGTTTTTAACGCCTGATATGAGCCCAACGGCTTCTCTGTCAATTTGCGAGTAGTTTCTTTCTATCTTAATGAGAGTTCTAGAATAAAAGGCAATAGGCTTCTCTGATCCATTCTGAAGTTTGTGGCTCAGGACCGCTCCAATTCTATACGGAGATGCATCGCAGGTTAATACTGGCAATTGGCCATCGAAGTGCATTAGCACATTTTGTGAAGTTACAACAATTTTAACATTCTTGAGGGTTTGTGGTGCAACCAATGGCACATTTTTATCCAGCAGATGGTGAAGTGGTTCAGCAACGGTTGCCTTATGCGGCAGGAATGCGTGGGAGCCCGAGAGCATTTGATAGCTTCGAACTTACTGGCACACAGTCTCATATCTAGTGCATCGATTTTAGAACCTATGAATTCTACTGACGGAACTCCAAATTGACACTTGTCTCTGCATAAGCGTAGTCCGGCCTTATCAAAGGACAATCTTGACGCACCGCAATCTCTTCCTCTGATTTTCCCATAACAATTATGTCATCGAAGTACGTTCTGCAATAGTACGTTCGATGCAGCTCTGGGAAATATGCCCGGAGCTGAAGAAATTGTAGTCTGGTTTTTTATTTAATTAAGGGAAAAAAATACTTTGATAAGTCAGATCAGATGCCTAAGGGCATAAACCAGTTGCGTCCAAGTAAATTCGATCCGCCTCTTTATGTAACAACCGGTGTAAGATTCGGAATGATTTTATTATTGTACTGAATAGATGCATCCACGATGCCAATAACTGGTATTCGGTTTTTTTCGTTGTATTTGCATCTATTCATTTGTACTTATTGTACTGAATAGATGCATCCACGATGCCAATAACTGGTATTCGGTTTTTTTCGTTGAATATGGCGTTTTCGGTGGCAGGCATGCCTCAGAGTGTTGCGATGTGGGCATAGTTTCCGTAAGTGAACACCCCTGCAACCATCGCATGGCTGGTGGTGCTGATTGGGACGGCTTGAACGGATGGCGTTGGTCTGGACTTCGTGTATCGATTCAGTGCTCTCACTTGTATTTCGCATGGCCAAAGCGCTGTGAGCGGCGGTCTCACTAGATATGGCGCGTTCCATCGCGCGTTGAACTGTTAAATCTGCCTCTGATGAAGACCTTCATCCTTCATTCCACATACGAAGCGATCGCGCTACATGCGATCTAACGCAGCGCCAAAATTGCAGTCGACAGCGAGAGTCCTAAGGGCAGACATGTAGTTCACAACCGATTCATTTATCAGTTGGTCTCGTTTATGAAATTGATAGTAGGCCGCAATTTCCAATTGACATGAAGACAAATGTTTGTAGAGTAATTCATAAATTTCCGATAAACTCAAATCACTAACCTGAGTATGTTCAATGACGTTAGAAGCTCGAACAGTAGAGCACCGGCCAACGTGAGTAATGCAGTCTTATTCCGTGCTTCCTCCGTAACGTCATTGGCCAGAAGATACAGCTCAAAACGCTGCTGGTAGGTTGTCCATATAATTATTGTAGCACTGAGAATTTAAGAGACAAAATTGAGATTTCGCGACACAATAATTTGCATAGTCAAATCGCGAACCAGTTTTTTAAACCTTTTAAAGTGTCTTGATTTAATATTACGAAGATTAGATAGCCTACGTGTGAACCAGGCCGGCTGGAGATGGTAGAGACATTCACATAAGGAACGCATTTATCAGTTAAAGAATTAAGAGCAGGGTAGAAATATAAAACCTTTGTTGCATAGGGGTCATTAAATTCTTTGGTCCAACGTTTTATGAATCCAAGAAAACGGCATGCTCTATCAAGAGTAATGACCTAGGAACGGAGACACCAATCACAAAACGCGACGAGATTAGATTGCAAGTACTGTTGGAAAGAAGGATCATTATAAGAATAAGAAATCTTTACGTCATCCGCAAACATGAGCACGCGTGAATGAGCAAAGGCCAAGAGCAAATCATTTATAAACAGGGTAAACAATAGTGAGTTAGATAATAAGGAATGAAAGGAACCCTTTTGGGTTCTGCCAATAAGATACCATTTTAACCAAGCCAATAGTTTCGGGGAATGTTAAGTTGCATAAGAAGCAGAGAATGATCAACCGGATCGAAAGCCTTACTAAAGTCGGTATAAATAACATCAGTTTGACACTTTCTGCGGAAGCCATGGTGTACAAGGTTATTCAATTCTAAAAGGTTGGTAAGCGACGAGCGACCTTTCATGAAGCCATGCTGACAAGGAGAAATAGTGAATCTTGATAGGTCTTGAAAGGAGGTCGTAATATTGCGGAGAAACTATCGTTACATAGAAGAAAATGTTGCGTAGACCCTGTAGTAGTAATAGTAGTTCCCTCGTAGTAGTAGTAAGTTCCTCTAGTAGTAGCAGTAGTACCAGTTCCTCTAGTACTACTACTCTTGTAGTAGCAGTAGTAATAGTAGTTTCCTCGTAGTTTTAGCGGGGACTTGAGCCGATGTTGTTTCGAAGTATTTAGTAGAACGACTGAGGAGTACAGCTGTTAATAGACCTTTTTAACAGTTCAATGATTACAGATTCTTAGAGAGGAGTCACATACATAACACCCCTTAACACCCAAATGGGTTAAAGAATTCCGGGGGATTTCTTTTCCGACTCGATCTGCGAGGGGTCACTGGAGGAACTGCATCTTAAGCAGGTATTTCGATTCATTGCGTGTACCGAATACTTTCGGCAGAAGGAACCCGGTGGCAAATTTGATCAAAATGACGTTTAACAATACGGGGCCCTTCATCCACTTCGAACCGGGTGCGTAGTTACGGACCCATATCGAAGCACCAATAGGAAGCTGCTTATCATTTGTTGGTTCGTCGACCTTTCCGTATGTTATTTCCTTTGGTTGAATTTTGTCGAAATATGACTTAAAAGCGAGATCGGGTTGCCCAAACGTTTTGCTCATAAAGATCCTAAACTCTTCAGACGTGAATGCAGTGCCATTGTCTGACACTATTTCGTCCTGTAATTCGTGCGTTGCAAAAAGTTGTCACAAGAATTTAATTGCAGCAGCAGATGACATCGATTTCACAATAGAGAATTCTAGCCATTTCAAAAATGAATCCACTACTAGAAAGAAGGTATTCCCATTCAAGTGGCCAGCGAAATTCCCAATCTGCCTAGCAGATTCCCAATGGTGTGTAGCTGTAAGAGGCTTATCGTTTCGGTCTTGCTGACAGAGATTACAACGTTTGACAAGTAGCTCTATTTCAGCATCAATATTGGGCCACCAAATGTAGCTTCGAGCTATGGGTTTTTATTTTTACAATCCCCGGGTGTGAAGCATGCAACGCTTGAAGTAAAGCCGGTCTAGATGGTTCGGGAATCACAGCCCGGTTGCCCCATACAAGAATTTCTTTGTTTGCTGAAAGCTCGTGTCTGCGAGAAAAATATGAGTAGAGCTGATCTGAACGATCAACTCTTCCATTGGGCCATCCCCTTAAGACCCAGTTCAGAACCTTTAATAAATGCGCGTCTTTCTTAGTCTGTAACGCTACAGATTGAGTTTCAATAATTAAGACCTCTTCTATGGTCATTAGCATTCAAGGATATTGTTCTTCGAAGCATTTTTGTGTAGAAATTACATTTCTAGTTGCCTTGGCCGTTGTAAATATTCCGAGCAATGGGCGATGATCTGTGACGAGAGTAAACGAACGGACATACAAAAAATTCTGCAAGTTTTTAACGCCTGATATGAGCCCAACGGCTTCTCTGTCAATTTGCGAGTAGTTTCTTTCTATCTTAATGAGAGTTCTAGAATAAAAGGCAATAGGCTTCTCTGATCCATTCTGAAGTTTGTGGCTCAGGACCGCTCCAATTCTATACGGAGATGCATCGCAGGTTAATACTGGCAATTGGCCATCGAAGTGCATTAGCACATTTTGTGAAGTTACAACAATTTTAACATTCTTGAGGGTTTGTGGTGCAACCAATGGCACATTTTTATCCAGCAGATGGTGAAGTGGTTCAGCAACGGTTGCCTTATGCGGCAGGAATGCGTGGGTGCCCTGGCACACAGTCTCATATCTAGTGCATCGATTTTAGAACCTAAGAATTCTACTGACGGAACTCCAAATTGACACTTGTCTCTGCATAAGCGTAGTCCGGCCTTATCAAAGGACAATCTTGACGCACCGCAATCTCTTCCTCTGATTTTCCCATAACAATTATGTCATCGAAGTACGTTCTGCAACTCGCCCAGTCGGAGTATTCAATGGATACTAGAATGCCTTGGGAACAAAGGCGGTCTAATACGTCTTCATATACTTCTTTAATTGCAAATGGAATGCGTCTCGCTGGTCGGACTGTTGTTGCATCAGTATCGATTTGTAATCATACAGGTGGCCCCAGAAAACGGCCTAATTCAGACGAAAACAAATCCTTATATTTCGCCAGAGTTGCCTCGATGCTAAGTTCAGAGTTAATGGCCTGTATTCCTTTTATGCAGATGCCTAAGGGCATAAACCAGTTGCGTCCAAGTAAATTCGATCCGCCTCTTTATGTAACAACCGGTGTAAGATTCGGAATGATTTTATTATTGTACTGAATAGATGCATCCACGATGCCAATAACTGGTTTTCGATTTTTTTCGTTGTATTTGCATCTATTCATTTGTACTTATTGTACTGAATAGATGCATCCACGATGCCAATAACTGGTATTCGGTTTTTTTCGTTGAATATGGCGTTTTCGGTGGCAGGCATAGTTTCCGTAAGTGAACACCCCTGCAACCATCGCATGGCTGGTGGTGCTGATTGGGACGGCTTGAACGGATGGCGTTGGTCTGGACTTCGTGTATCGATTCAGTGCTCTCACTTGTATTTCGCATGGCCAAAGCGCTGTGAGCGGCGGTCTCACTAGATATGGCGCGTTCCATCACGCGTTGAACTGTTAAATCTGCCTCTGATGAAGACCTTCATCCTTCAGTCCACATACGAAGCGATCGCGCTACATGCGATCTAACGCAGCGCCAAAATTGCAGTCGACAGCGATTCAGTTATCAGTTGGTCTCGTTTATGAAATTGATAGTAGGCCGCAATTTCCAATTGACATGAAGACAAATGTTTGTAGAGTAATTCATAAATTTCCGATAAACTCAAATCACTAACCTGAGTATGTTCAAAAACGTTAGAAGCTCGAACAGTAGAGCACCGGCCAACGTGAGTAATGCAGTCTTATTCCGTGCTTCCTCCGTAACGTCATTGGCCAGAAGATACAGCTCAAAACGCTGCTTGTAGGTTGTCCATATAATTATTGTAGCACTGAGAATTTAAGAGACAAAATTGAGATTTCGCGACACAATAATCTGCATAGTGAAATCGCGAACCAGTTTTTTAAACCTTTTAAAGTGTCTTGATTTAATATTACGAAGATTAGATAGCCTACGTGTGAACCAGGCCGGCTGGAGATGGTAAAGACATTCACATAAGGAACGCATTTATCAGTTAAAGAATTAAGAGCAGGGTAGAAAAAATTCAGTGCACAATCTATATCACAGCATTCAAATAGAAATGACCAATCAAAGGAGGAAATAAGGTCGTTAAGAAGATTTAAATTTGTTTAACGAAAACATCTACGACGAGAAACAGAGATGTTATTAAATGTATTAGAAACAGAAGAAATAATAACTAAATAAATAAGGTCGTTAAGAAGATTTAAATTTGTTTAACGAAAACATCTACGACGAGAAACAGAGATGTTATTAAATGTATTAGAAACAGAAGAAATAATAACTTCAATGGTAGGGTGATAGGGATCTTCATCTTCACAAGAGTCTGTGTTTAAGATACAGAAATAACAGTGGGATCCGAGACAAAAACAACATCAAGGATTCTTGTAGAAGAGTTAAGTAAAGAATTCAAACATGTGCATGCCTGAGTGAACCAAGGCCAAGGGTAAATCATTTATAAACAGTGTAAGTAACAGTGGGCCAGGATGACTGCCTTGGGCGACATCTGAGGTAACTTGAAGTTTGAGTTGAGTTTTTGATATTGAGGAACGAAAAGACACCTTTTGGGTTTTGCCAATAAGATACGATTTTAACCAAGCCAACAGTTTCGGGGAAAAGCCCATAATGTTAAGTTTCGTAAGAAGCATAGAATAATTCAACTGATATAGCGGACATTCAAGTATGCTATCAAGAAAAACATGTTGAGATGAAGGAATTAAGAAAGATAGATTATCGTCAACCAGCCAAGAAATATTAGGCAAGTTAAAATCACCTAAGCCTATGAGGAAATCACGATCTTTAAGACGACTAAAAATAGTTTGCAAAGCATCAGCATGGTGCATGTAGGTCAAGATATCAGAAGCTGGAGGAATATATGAACAAGAAGTATATAAGCTAAAGTTGAAACATGTAACTTCGACGCAAATAAAGTTAACACCTAAAGGCAGATCAATCGGCACAACACTTGAACACAGATTCGAGTTGACAGCAATGAGTACTCCACCGCCACGACGACCAACACGATCAAGCATATAAGAAATAAAGTCATTAGAAAGAATTTCATTATCCAAAACAGAGGGTTTTAGCCAAGTTTCAGAAAAAGCTAAAATGTCAGCCGAAAAGGTTTGGCTATCACAGTACAGTTTCGAGAGCTTGGTAAGAAGTCCTCTCACATTTTGATAATGAATGCAAAGACTAGAAAATATTAGTTTTTTGAAGCAGAAGATAAATTAGGAAGGTGGACAGGCAACGGACGGGAGCGCTTATTGGGTGCAAAATCGTGTACAACTAAGCCATCTGGCCAAAACAACCCATTGAAAAGTCAAGTCAAGGCAAAAATATATAAAAATATATAGAAAATTTAAAATTTAAATACACAGCACTAAGATATTTATCGATATAAAATCAATAAATACCAATAAAACAGAAAGACAGCTAGAGGGCACAGCACAAAAAAAAAGCGCAAGAATAGTTATAAGCCAAGCTTTGAGAGGCCGCGTTAGAAGCTGAGCACAAGAACAAAGAAGAGAGAACAACAAAAATAAAAAAAAATAAAACACTATCACAGATGGTATGATCGGGGCGGTGAGGGTAGCAACTGCAGAAGCAATGACGGGAGAGAAAAGGGGAAAAAATATACATAAAGAGCGCCAAACACTAATCACGAAAAATAAACTAATTACTTTGGCAAATTCTGCAAATTAAACACACGGCTGACTAGCAAACCACACCAACGAATGCGAAAATAAACTAAGCACAATTAGGAGAAGAGCTATAAAAAAACACGACCGTCACGTCAGAGAGCAGAAGAGCTTTATTCTGAATTCAAGAAATTCCAAAAATATAGTGTCTTAAGAAAAGTAAATTGAATTTGAAATTGAGCGCTTATATTCTATTTACTTATATTGCCTAGTTGAAGGCAGATGGCAAATAAAACATTAAAAAAATATATATTTTGGGCAGTCGAGAACAATATCAAATGTTTGACGTTTACAGGTGAACGTTGCCACTTCAGAGAAATAGTGGTTGACCCTTTTAAAGGGTCAATAAATTAACAATTCTTTTATTTATGGCTTAACACATTTACTTTGATATTATGACACAATAATTTTGATTTCACTTTTCGAACTGTAAAACGTGAAACGTGTAGTGATTACCTGAAAAGTAAAATTAAAGAAATAATTGTATCAAACCTTTGATTATTTTAATGCAGAATCATCAGTAACTAAACAATATGTCTCACGACATTCATTTTTTTAATAAAAACGTTGTAAGTTCTCTGCAATAGACCATTTAGCCAGCACTTTTTTGAGCGGATTAAACGTCGCTTACAATGTCAGTCTGGGGCACCTAAATTTTAGCTTTCACTAAAATTGCCGCTGAAGTGATTTCTGAAGCACACCTGATATAGAAATTTAAATACACACAACTAAGGTAATTATCGATACAAAACCAATAATTACAAATACCACAAAGAGACAGCTAGAGCGGACAGCACAAGAAAGAGTGCAAGAAAAGTAATAAGTTAAGCTTTGAGAGGCGACTTTACACAATCACAAGCTCAAGAACAAAAAAAAAAGCAAAACACTATCACTGCTGGTATGATCGGGATAATGAGGGAAGCAACTGCAGAAGCAATGACGAGAGAAAAAAAAAACATAAAAAGAAAAAATAAAATGCACCAAACGCTAAACACGAAAAAAACGAATTATTTTGGCAAATTATGCAAATAAAACACAAGTGTCAAGCAAAACACACTTGCGAAAGTTTATGCGAATTAAGTACTACTAAAAATTGCGAGAAACAATAAATATTGATAAAAAATCAGGAGCTATGAAAAACACGACCGTCAAGTAAGAGAGCAGAAGTTATTTTGATACAGAGAAGGAAGGAGATTATACAAGCTAAATTCTCTCGGAAGCTAGGACTGAAAGTTGACTGCCCAAAGCACGGATACGAAAATACGAATGATCACGCCACCGGGTGAACAGCAGTGAGCGGCGAATAGCAGTGAGGAGTGAGGAAGGTTTTTTGATCCTCGGCGAAAATTCTAGTCCGAGAATTTTTCACGACCACCCGCACTATTCTCTTCATACAAAAACCTAGTTTCCTTTAAGTCGAGGTGCGTGTGTGAAGTTTTTTTGACACACATCAACACACCCATACCAGAGGAAATTGGCACCCACCAAGTTTCTGGTATTTATCTGGATCCTTCCGCCCCTCCACGAACATTGGTCTTTCGAGCCGGATATCCTTCCGCTCCTCCAGTCTGCATCAGCGGAATTCCTAATAAGTACAACATTTCTGATTAAAAATCTTATTCACTTTATATCCCATTACGTACTACTAAAAGTGTGAGGTTTCCCGCTTTTCCAAAGCGACCCACACACTTTTTTATACTTGTATGTATGTAAATAACTGACCTGTCCCAAAGGTTACATGGCATTTTCCGATCCTTTTTGTGTTTGTCCAGCGTTTTTCTATTGCATTTAAACTCGCTTCCGTCCATACATATGTAAATTTTTGTTACACCCACATACATATATTTTCCACAGCTGTTTACCAAGTCCGTGTAAAAGTTGAAAACTATTTTAAGCGTTATAAAAAAAAAAGAATTCAATTAATTAAAAATTAAAGTGTTCACTGCGATTCAGATTCTTGTGTGTTAAGACAATTTAAATTATCCAATTAATTTCCACATACGCGCGTAGTCATATACTTATGCACATACCTTCATACATCATCACATGTTCAATTCACATAATCAATTTCTGTGCCGCGCATTTATAAAAAAAAACACAACAAATAATTTGAATATTATTTAACACGTTTGAGTTCGCCAATCAACAAGATACTTACATTTTTACAACCATCATACATAAGTGTGTACATACGCATGTATGTAAATGCATACATTTGTCGAGACTCACTGATCGTTTCTTAATTTTTGTCGCACAATTGTTTATTGTTTCCCTTTCGCACAAAACACTCGCGAAGTTTGGAATACTTTTTTTTTCGTTTTCCGCACATAAAATTATAAAACAATTAATCAAAAAAAATATATATATATAAACATTGGTTCTCAGCTGTTTTGGAGTAGTGGTGAACGTAAGTTGAGTCGTGTTATCGATTGGTGCCACCGCTCCAGTCCGTCAAATGCAAATCGCAACGTATCGGAAATATTCTTGCATTCCCTCCCATTTTTCCATACATTTTTTTTCCATCCTTATTAATATATCCATATATATTTTTAAGTCCAATGTTTATTTCTATATATACATAGATTTCCGCTTATATTTAAATAAATATACATATATATATTTCCCTATATATATATCCGTCCATAATTATAATTAAATATATATAAGTATACTTATTTAAATATATATTTATTTCCATCTATATTTATAAATACATTCATATATTTTTTTCCAGCCATTGTTTTGTCCATATTTATGTCCAATTTTATCCATCAAGAAGAACTAAATTTTTTTTTTTTTGAGAAATTTGAAGAAAATCTTTATTTAAAAAAAAAAAATTTCTTTTTACATGACCCTACCTAATGGTTCGCATAGCAGGGGTGTAAAGTTTGCCTCGTTCATCGTCGACGACAGCAGACTCAAATAATGGGTGATCTCCCTCGATAGCGCATCACTTATTCCAGACCCTTTACCCACACAGGCATTGACTTCGCAGGTCCATTCGAGATAAAAAATTATACCGGGCGTGCGTGTCTCATTACGAAGGGTTATGTCTGCGTCTTTGTGTGTTTCAGCACGAAGGCAATTCATCTCGAGGCGACCTCCGACCTCACCACTGAAAGATTTCTCGCATCCTTTTCACGGTTTGTCGCACGGAGACAATGTCCACAGCGCATTTACTCCGATAGCATATCCTGTCTGTACGAGCCAGGTGTCAAAAGTTTTAAGACCTCATTTTACAAGTCCACGTCTAACATTAAGTACACGTTTAAGGAACTTTCCTCCCTACTGTGTCGAATCGAGGCCTGTCTGAACTCTCGTCCAATTTCTCCCATGAGCGAGGACCCAGAGGATCAGCTGGCATTGAGGTCGGGACATTTCCTTATTGGAAGACTTCTCTTATCCATTGCTGAGCTTGAGATTCTAGTCGAGCCTATGTCCTTAATCAACCGATGGCAGCGACTGAAGGCAACCCAGCATGCCTTCTGCCGCCGTTGGAAGAACGAATACTTTAAGGAGCTCCACAAACGGAACAAGTGAAAATCACCAGCTCGTAGTCTCCAGACAGGCGACCTCGTGATCGTGTTTTAGGATAACCTCCTCTCCAACGAGTGGCGCTTAGGACGAATTGAACGTACTCTTCCCGGGGCTAATGGCCTCGTCCGAGTAGCTGATGTCAAAACAGCGCGTGGATATATTCGAAGACCCATTGCGAAACTCATCCTGGTGCAAGACAACAGGGGTCCTGAGCCTAAAGAGCCATAATGATCTTCTTTGTTCCTTCCCAAAGATCGTCTCCGTTCATGTGATTCGTTCCCCCTGAATTGACTAATCCGCTTTTCCCTCCATAATTTCTTTTCGTTTCAGTCCCTCACACCTTCTTTCCACAGCGACACGGCCCTCACGCGTTTGCCGCACCGAAGTATCAATAGGTCTGATACTCACGGGATAAACTCCTACCGGTGTAGGGTCTGCAGGAGAGTTCATGCTCTCCGGCAATGCCAACGGTTCCTGAACCTCCGGGCTGAGAAGCGGCTCCGGGCGGTTCTAATCAACAAATACTGCCCCAATTGCTTGGCCCACGAGCACTCGTCCGACAAGTGCCGGAGTAGTCACGGATGCCGACTATGCGGGCAAAGGTATCACACGTTGCTTCATATGAACGACCAACCACACAGACGACAAGCCCCAGACAGACGTCGCAGCGAGTCATCGCCCCCCGGGCGTAAATACCCATCTTCACGGTAGCTGTCACCATGCGACAGCCCCCTTTTGCAAGACGACGCTCCGGTACTCACGCTATCCTCAATGCTCCAAGCCAGGACGACGACAGTCATGCCCACGGCAGTCAACCGATTGGGAAACGGCTCGAAGTCCTTTGAGACTCCTGTTAGATGCCTGTGCGGGCGACAATTGCAACATGTTGCAAGGGGGGCGGTATGTTCACGCCACCGGGTAAACAGCAGTGAGCGGCGAAGAGCAGTGAGGAGTGAGTAAGGTTTTTTGATCCTCGGCGAACACGTTCACACCAAGGAGGGTGACAAGAATTCTAATGGGTGAATAGGTGTGGTATATTCATACCAAAAATCATTTAACACAAAGGGCTCAACTTGTAACACTTTGTTGCAAGTATAAACAATTAAATATGTACGCAATAACGCAATGACGTGTTTGATTTAATATTTTTTCAATCAATTGGATCCCGGTCATTACATGTCGACCGTGACAATAGGTCGAACTGAGACCTAGGATACCAAGGAAGGGCCTTAAAAATTGTGTATGTATGTGTGTTTGTGAAAAATGTTAATTAATTATATATAAAAAAAAGGGGAAAAGTACAAAAATGCCAAATAGCAACAATGGATAACTATTTCCAAATAGTTACCATTCGAAATCCGAGCATAATAAATACCATAATTGAGGTGTTCCGAATAACACAAAGCCACTCCCCTCAAAGCTCGTTGGACTTGTGTGCACATAAGAACTGCCTACCTTAATTTAACTGGTGATGAATTCCCAGTAAGAGGCAGCACAAGAGTGCAAATGTGGTTCTTATTAACTGTACCAAATATATGCTGCTATGCAAACGCGGCAGGTACATTCCATTTTTATTTAATGGACTAAAAAAAAAATTAAAATAAAATATATATAAAACACACACAGACACACCCACACAAAAAAAAAAAACCAACTGTACCTACCATACAAACGGACGCACCCCTCCTCGATAGCTGAGTACCGGGCTCGCCAAGAGCAACAGAAGGAAGACCCCAAACAGAAGTCAAGAGGAGGAAAATACGCCAGGCTAAGGCGTGAAAGGAAGCTCCTCCAGGACCTCCCCCACACAGGACTGGATGAGAAGGACCGACAGCACTATACAGAGAGCCTCATGAACAATACAAGTCAACTTCGCCAAAGAGCGAAGACACGCTATGAGTAAAATTTTATATAAATATTAAGCATAAACACGTACGAGTTTGTACTTGTTGCACAGTACACCTAATACTAAAAAAAAATGCGTAGGCATAGATTTAACTAAAACATTGTTCAAGCTGTAAGCCTACGCATGTCTACTCTTCTATCTTTCCACGTCTCTGGATCACTGTGCAAGACACAGTTGAGATAATTTTTCTTTTTCAAAAAAAAAATTTTAAATTACATAAAAATAAAAAGTAGAAAATAAATCCATAAAGATTTTTCAAACATTTGCTTTATTATCGAAAACAGGTCTAAACGACAAAAGAAAGCAATTTTTTTTAGTAAGATGGGTTCTCAAGAATCCACCATAGATCATCCAACGGCTAATGTCGTCAACAGCGTAAAAATAATAGATAATAGGGAAAATTTAGAAGATATAGGAATACTATTGCTATTTTAATTTTAGTAGACATAAATCTAGCTTTGAAGTTATATGCAATGCATAATAAGATAATTAAGAAAAGATATCAGAGTAGAGCAGATGGCCTAAACCTAAGTTAACAATGGGTCGAGTAGAACTCAAATATATGTACAAATACGTTCCATTTCTAAACTTACTTGTTATCAGAGGTGAAACCAATCCAAAGTATAAAGAAATGAAATACTGGATTGTGCATAATAGCAAATTTGAATCAAGGATAGCCAACTTAATAGAAAGGTCAATAGTAGAAGCTTATAAACGCCTAAAGCGGAAGAACAGAATTCTACCCGCCTGGGTACACAACCTTTTCGACCAACCCATAGAGACAATTGATCTCTCAGGGAATTAAAAAAAAAAAATTATTTTAAACAAACTATGGTTACTTGCGAGGAAATAACAACAACGGCTAGAATATATGCACAAGAATTAAATAAGTCTTGTAAGTGCCTCTCGCAAAATAGAGGAATATCCCAAGATACAGTAGCCAAACACTCGAAAATAATAATTGTTTAAGAATAAACATCGTGTTCATCTGAAGCGGCTTCACCAAATCAGATTCAAGAAAATGTAATAAAAATGTACTTGTGTCACAAACAACTAACATAGCATATGACTAAAATTACAATCAGCCACACGCATTGTGGGAACAAACACTTGTAATTGTAAACTAACCCAAAACGATCACAACGGCAGGATGTCAAGTGGCCGACGCCGCGCCCAAAATAATAAATAATTTTCAACCCCCGAAAACGTGGGTCATTAGAATAAGATCTCCTAAGAACAATTGTGACCTCCTAGAGGCTAAGATTCCCTATATAAACTCCGTACTTTAGTAAATAAAATCAGTTCATATTTTGAATTCAACGAATGAAGATCGGGTTATTATTTCCTTCGCCCTGGAAGCCCTATTCATTTTGGTCCTTCGAAAAAGGAACTCTGTAGTTTTCCCCCACCAGTGGTAAGAGACTCATAGAATGAATCAGCTCCTTAAAGTCTGGATTCTTATGCAAGTGTAAATGCTAAGATCAGCTAAAGGTAGCAAAATAAAGAACTCTGTAGTTTTCCCCCACCAGTGGTAAGAGACTCAGAGAATGAATCAGCTCCTTAAAGTCTGGATTCTTATGCAAGTGTAAATGCTAAGATCAGCTAAAGGTAGCAAAATAAAAAACTCTTGTTTTCCCCCACCAGTGGTAAGAGACAGAGTATAATATAAAAGCAAAATATTGCTTAATAAATAAAAAGTGCGTGAGACCGAGTATTTAAAGGCAGTTTGGCTAGTCGAGCAACTGCAATAATTTCGGTAGCGGTAAAAAATATAAAAATATAAAGTTGGTGTGTGGCGCATTCGAAGCCCTAATATCGAAAAAAGTGAACTAGTGTATATATACACTATATGTAGTTGCAAATTGGCAACTACCAACAGCAGCAGAGCAACAAGATAGTTGCAAAGGAGAGGCCGCTGGAGAACGTACACTGCCAATACAAGGAAGTCTGGTGCGCTGACCGGCACCGGTACCGTCTGAGCCCATAGGCCCTGGACAACAGCAGCTGATCGAGACGTAATATAAAACAAAAAGGCAATCAACTATCGCTACGCAGCGGCAGACAACTCTACTTGGCGGACAACAGTGGCGAACGGTGTCTACAACAGGATCATCAGATAAGATATAAATTAAAATAGTTATAAATATTTTTTTTATTATTATATACTTATATACTTATACCGGTATCCTAATATATGAATAAGACATAAATGTTTCCCACAAAAACTGAAAAATTATTAGCGAAGCAGCACGAGTTGCATAAAAGGTTAAAGAAGTTAGGAGAGTTAGATGCCACTAAGTTAACTAGCAAGATTCTTAACGAAGTAAGTGAGATACAGAAGCAATGGATCAGTTACCATAGCCAAATGCTACAGAGTGGAGTAACCGACCACCACTATTTCACAGAGGGAAAATATGAGGAAGGGTTAAATTTAGCAACCAGTTTAATAGCCAAAGGAGAGCCAAGCAATTTGGAAGACATTGAAGCAGATGCAACGATGTTGGAGAGTTTTGAAGATAGCAAAGGAGAGTCACGCCGGGATGCGACCTCCAGTAATGAAAATGCTAAGGTTAGCCAGGAGATATTTATGGATAGAGTCCGACAGCTTCAGGAATATTTGGAGGCAGTAGAGTTGAAGTCAACAGGCAATGGGACATGGATAATATATATTAATAAAATTAACTATTTATGGGAGACAGCACAGGCGTGCCAGGTATTGACATAAGATGCAAAATATAAGAATACTATGGAGGCTTTAGAATTCGATGTCCAAAATTCATTGTCAATGCTAGAAATGAAAATGAGCAACAAGGAAAATGTTAAAACTGAGAATGTAACCGTGAGAAGCGAATTACCGGTGTTGCCAAAAATTCAAAGCAAAGAATGTGTTGTTTTTTGAAAATAACTGTCCGATTTGCAAAGTTGCCGGGCATAAAGCGTATAAGTGCTATAAATTTAAAGGTTTGACACCTATGGAGAGGTATGAAACGGCCAAAAAAGTACAGCTTTGCACACGATGCTTGAACCATTCAAGCAATAAAGAATGCACTAATGAGATGGTCTGTTCATTGTGCAGTAAAGAACACCATACTCTACTCCATTTTGAAGAAATACAGGAGAGAGTTAACACTTGTATAACGGCTCAACCCACACTGTTGGCCACAGCCCTAATACAAGTAAAAAATGTAAATGGAGGATATAAGACTCTAAGAGCCCTAATTGATAATGGTTCACAGAGCACAATTTTGTCTGAAGAGGCAGCTCAAATATTAAAATTACCGAAAATTAAACAACATACAGAGATAAAGGGCGTGTCCTCAATAAATGCAAAAAAATCAAAATATAAGGTAAAAATAGATGTGAAGACGCGAAATCCTTGGAAAAGTCATCTTAAGGTTGAGGCGATTGTGTTGCCAAAGTTAATGAAAGCTCTTCCATTAAAAACGGTAGACGTGGATATATCAAAATAACAATCCTACGTATTAGCTGATCCTACATTTAATAAACCTGGTAAGGTTGATATAATAATGGGGGTAAACGTATATACCCAAATTTTCAAAGGGGGAGTTACAAAGATTGATGGCCTACTAGGCCAAAATACTCAATTTGGTTGGATCGTCTCGGGCTGCACCAAATCGAAAAGTAATAAATCCGTAGTGGCAACAACAATAGATGTCACAAGTAGGCAACAGCGTTGGGAGAAGAACAAAGGTAAACGTGAAAATAAATACAATACAATTCAAAAGAAACTCAGCAACAAAATTCAAGAAATAAGTCAGCATTTGACTCCTCCAGCAGGACCTCACCTTGGGGTAAGATAAAAGCTGAGGTAATAATTTCTCAAAGTAATAAAGAAATAAATTTATGCCCCCCGGCAGGACCTCACTTTGGAGGTACAGTGAAAACTGGCGAAGAAAAGGTGGATATCCCAGTACAAAATAAGAATATTCAGGTGGCAATGGTTGAATTAAATAATGATTATAAAAAAAATAATGTCAAAATAGTTTCCGGTAATAAATTGTCCGAATCTACATTACAAAAAAGGCAGACAAGACAAAATAGTTATAAAAGGAAAACAGCTAAGAAAAAACAGAACAAAAACTTAAATTTTAGCTATCAGCAATATTTAAAAAAAGTGGAGCAAAGATCTGATTGGAACAAGTCGAAAAGTAAAAGTAGTTATTTTTTAAATAAAAAGGCTAGAAGTCAACATAGTAATGCACATCAGCAGTGGGTAGATATCCCGAAACAAAAATTGTTAAGCATTGGGCGATATTAGTAATATGCCAAATATAAAATAAATGAAATCCAGTAGAAGAAGAAGTAAACCATACAGCAGAATTTGTAAGAATAGGAAGTCAGTTACAATCGGTAAAGGAACATCAGATTAACTAGGTTTGAGTGTCCATAATGTAACTTTACATGCTTCTTTAACAATAGTTTTCTTACTAATTTTAATATTAATAATAATTTGTATAAGGCAAACTAAGATTAAACACAGATTCTAAACCAGCCCCATTTGGCGGCCCTTGGCAGAATGTTTAAGAATAAACATCGTGTTCATCTGAAGCGGCTTCACCAAATCAGATTCAAGAAAATGTAATAAAAATGTACTTGTGTCACAAACAACTAACATAGCATATGACTAAAATTACAAACAGCCACACGCATTGTGGGAACAAACACTTGTAATTGTAAACTAACCCAAAACGATCACAACGGCAGGATGTCAAGTGGCCGACGCCGCGCCCAAAATAATAAATAATTTTCAACCCCCGAAAACGTGGGTCATTAGAATAAGATCTCCTAAGAACAATTGTGACCTCCTAGAGCCTAAGATTCCCTATATAAACTCCGTACTTTAGTAAATAAAATCAGTTCATATTTTGAATTCAACGAATGAAGATCGGGTTATTATTTCCCTCGCACTGGAAGCCCTATTCAATAATTGAGAGTCTCAAAAATATTAAAGCAGTTCTAACCGAACACTATAGTAAGCTAGTCCGAGGCATATAACAGCTGCAAACGCATTCTATAATGACTGCAAACAAAAGGCAATAACTGTGCTAAAAAGACATAATATTGAATATAAACAAACAAGTGATTTGGAAATTTCAATATTAATGGAAGACGAAACACAGTTAACGGCTGAAGAAGAAACGGATCAAGAAGAATCAACAGTGAGTTCAGATCAAACCAAAATAATTGTTAATAAACCAGCCAAGAAAGAAAATACAAAAATGACTCAAACAGTCACTGGTTTTTGAAGATGGCCTCAAACCTTATTCCAGTGTTTGATGGCAGAGCAGAAAATCTCCAGAGGTTCATGGATGCACTGAGTTTGTTAAATACTCTAAAAGGCAACCATGAAGAAACAGCGGTGTGCGTAATAAAGACAAAACTTAAAGGATACATTATAAATTTGATAACCTCTGAACAGACAATAGAAGCAATAATTAATCGCATTGCCACTAATGTAAAAACAGAATCAGTAGCGTCAATAACAGCAAAACTAAAAAACATACCCCAGAGAAACAAAACAGCAATCCAGTACGCCCAAGATGTCGAAAAGCTTACTGAATCTATACACCCGTCGAAGTAGCCAAGAAGTATACACTTTCAATCGCTACAGAGGCACTAACAAAGAACTGCATAAACAATCAAGTACGTAACGTTATAAAAGCAGGCATATTCCGAAACATGAGCGAACTAACAACTGTTCGTGGACAGTTGCACGGCGGAAACAGGACAGACGAGTATGTCAAGTTCGTATGTAACCCGATTATAGATATCGATTGCTCATCAGTCATAAGTAGATTTGAGATGGTCAGCAGTTAACAATAAAGACCTAGTTAATTTAGCTGCTATGCAATAAAGACGTATTTTGCTGACCTAACACTATGTCGAACTATGCACTGGTGAGCTCTCTATTTTTACTATAAAAGAAATGCATTATTCTTAGAAAGATCAGATACCAATTGTAGTTACATCGGGTGTGCATCGCTGTGTCTTTGGCCCCCAATCTCTACCTTTGTAATCTCACTCCGAAATCCACCCGATTTATGTGTTGGTTGCGACAACCTTTAGTCACTGGTTTATGTGCTAGTGTCTATATATATATAAATAAATAAACATTTAACGTCTTTCCCTCCTAAAAACGCAGTACGATGCCATAGTTCAGGATTAGGCCATTTGGTTCATGTGACGCTACCTCAGGATGGGAAAAACTTCTATCTCTACCTACAAACACTTAGGTACGCGTGGTATTTAATGCGTCGAGCCCATCCACACGAGGCATCAGCCTTAACGATGTCTTGCACACCGGGTCCACTATCCAGGCCGATCTAACGCTTTAAGTGCTAAAATGGCGGTTCTTTCAGTTCGTCTTTAACGCCGACATCACGCAGATGTATCGGCAAATCCTAGTCGATCCCAGGCATACCCCTTTTCAGCGGATCCTCTGCCGAGATCGTCACTGCATTATTTGGCACTATGAGCTCCAGACTGTCACGTTTGGTGTTAACTGCACGCCGTTCCTGGCGATCCGAGGCATTCGACAATTGGAACAAAATGGGGCAATCGATGTATCCTCGGGCGAGCGAAATATTTCGGCGCTACATGAATGTAGATGGTGTCCTAGCCGGCGCTCACACCGAAGACAATACCCGTTGCAAGACGCGAGTACTGCAAAAACCTTCGCAAGCCGCAGAGGACAGGAAGTCCTGTCCTGAAAAGCGAAGCTCTTCGACTCTGCTGCCTGTTTAGCCCCTTTCGTGATACGAGCGAATATCTTCATGCAGCAATTTTGGTTAACCGAACTTGGCTGGGATGATGCTCTGCCGCCAGTCCTTCTGCCTCAGTGGCACGAATTTTTGCAGGAATATCCAGGCCTCAGTCAACTTTGCATCCCACTTTGCCAAAATAACAGCGATGCCGTCGAGTGGGTGCTTCTGTGACAAGTCCCAGATGGCATACGGAGCAGCTCTATATGTGCGGGTCAGTTACCGCGATCAGATAAGCGACGACGGTTTTCGGTCTATGGTAAGGCTCTGCGAGTCACCGCATACCTCCTTCGGTTCGCCACCAAAAAGATTTCGATTCCTTCCACGGTCCACCTTAGCAATAACGAATTGCTATCCGCTGAGCGGGTCTTTACTCAATTTGAACCCATTTCTCGACCAACATGGGATACTCCGCTCATGTGGCCGACTACGAGCCGCGGAATCCCTCCGTTGCGACGAGCGTCACCCTGTTCTCCTCCCTTATAGGACCGACTTTAGCATCACGCTGGATTCCACGTATTAAGAATCTGGTGCAGTCCCACAGCCAGGGGTGTAAAGTTTGCCTCGTTCATCGTCGACGACAGCAGACTCAAATAATGGGTGATCTCCCTCGATAGCCCTTCACTTATTCCAGACCCTTTACCCACACAGGCATTGACTTCGCAGGTCCATTCGAGATAAAAAATTATACCGGGCGTGCGTGTCTCATTACGAAGGGTTATGTCTGCGTCTTTGTGTGTTTCAGCACGAAGGCAATTCATCTCGAGGCGACCTCCGACCTCACCATTGAAAGACTTCTCGCAGCCTTTTCACGGTTTGTCGCACGGAGACAATGTGCACAGCCCATTTATTCCGATAGCATATTTTATCCTGGCATTTCATTCCGCCGAGCGACCCCCATATGGGAGGACTGTGGGAGGCCGGGGTCAAACGTTTTAAGACCTTATTTTACAAGTCCACGTCTAACGTTAAGTACACGTTTAACGAACTTTCCTCCCTACTGTGTCGAATCGAGGCCTGTCTGAACTCTCGTCCAATTTCTCCCATGAGCGAGGACCCAGAGGATCAGCTGGCATTGAGCCCGGGACATTTCCTTATTGGAAGACTTCTCTTATCCATTGCTGAACTTGAGATTCTAGTCGAGCCTATGTCCTTAATCAACCGATGGCAGCGACTGAAGGCAACCCAGCATGCCTTCTGCCGCCGTTGGAAGAACGAATACTTTAAGGAGCTTCACAAACGGAACAAGTGGAAATCACCAGCTCGTAGTCTCCAGACAGGCGACCTCGTGATCGTGTTTTAGGATAACCTCCTCTCCAACGAGTGGCGCTTAGGACGAATTGAACGTACTCTTCCCGGGGCTAATGGCCTCGTCCGAGTAGCTGATGTCAAAACAGCGCGTGGATATATTCGAAGACCCATTGCGAAACTCATCCTGGTGCAAGACAACAGGGGTCCTGAGCCTAAAGAGCCATAATGATCTTCTTTGTTCCTTCCCAAAGATCGTCTCCGTTCATGTGATTCGTTCCCCCTGAATTGACTAATCCGCTTTTCCCTCCATAATTTCTTTTCGTTTCAGTCCCTCACACCTTCTTTCCACAGCGACACGGCCCTCACGCGTTTGCCGCACCGAAGTATCAATAGGTCTGATACTCACGGGATAAACTCCTACCGGTGTAGGGTCTGCAGGAGAGTTCATGCTCTCCGGCAATGCCAACGGTTCCTGAACCTCCGGGCTGAGAAGCGGCTCCGGGCGGTTCTAATCAACAAATACTGCCCTAATTGCTTGGCCCACGAGCACTCGTCCGACAAGTGCCGGAGTAGTCACGGATGCCGACTATGCGGGCAAAGGTATCACACGTTGCTTCATATGAACGACCAACCACACAGGCGACAAGCCCCAGACAGACGTCGCAGCGAGTCATCGCCCCCCGGGCGTAAATACCCATCTTCACGGTAGCTGTCACCATGCGACAGCCCCCTTTTGCAAGACGACGCTCCGGTACTCACGCTATCCTCACTGCTCCAAGCCAGGACGACGACAGTCATGCCCACGGCAGTCAACCGATTGGGAAACGGCTCGAAGTCCTTTGAGACTCCTGTTAGATGCCTGTGCGGGCGACAATTGCAACATGTTGCAAGGGGGGCGGTATGTTCACGCCACCGGGTAAACAGCAGTGAGCGGCGAAGAGCAGTAAGGAGTGAGTAAGGTTTTTTGATCCTCGGCGAACACGTTCACACCAAGGAGGGTGACAAGAATTCTAATGGGTGAATAGGTGTGGTATATTCATACCAAAAATCATTTAACACAAAGGGCTCAACTTGTAACACTTTGTTGCAAGTATAAACAATTAAATATGTACGCAATAACGCAATGACGTGTTTGATTTAATATTTTTTCAATCAATTGGATCCCGGTCATTACATGTCGACCGTGACAATAGGTCGAACTGAGACCTAGGATACCAAGGAAGGGCCTTAAAAATTGTGTTTGTGAAAAATGTTAATTAATTATATATAAAAAAAAAAGGGGAAAAGTACAAAAATGCCAAATAGCAACAATGGATAACTATTTCCAAATAGTTACCATTCGAAATCCGAGCATAATAAATACCATAATTGAGGTGTTCCGAATAACACAAAGCCACTCCCCTCAAAGCTCGTTGGACTTGTAGTGCACATAAGAACTGCCTACCTTAATTTAACTGGTGATGAATTCCCAGTAAGAGGCAGCACAAGAGTGCAAATGTGGTTCTTATTAACTGTACCAAATATATGCTGCTATGCAAACGCGGCAGGTACATTCCATTTTTATTTAATGGACTAAAAAAAAATTAAAATAAAATATATATAAAACACACACAGACACACCCACACAAAAAAAAAAACCAACTGTACCTACCATACAAACGGACGCACCCCTCCTCAAAAGGTATTAGAGGTGTGTCCAAACGAAGGACCACGCCCACTCACGATAGCTGAGTACCGGGCTCGCCAAGAGCAACAGAAGGAAGACCCCAAACAGAAGTCAAGAGGAGGAAAATACGCCAGGCTAAGGCGTGAAAGGAAGCTCCTCCAGGACCTCCCCCACACAGGACTGGATGAGAAGGACCGACAGCACTATACAGAGAGCCTCATGAACAATACAAGTCAACTTCGCCAAAGAGCGAAGACACGCTATGAGTAAAATTTTATATAAATATTAAGCATAAACACGTACGAGTTTGTACTTGTTGCACAGTACACCTAATACTAAAAAAAATGCGTAGGCATAGATTTAACTAAAACATTGTTCAAGCTGTAAGCCTACGCATGTCTACTCTTCTATCTTTCCACGTCTCTGGATCACTGTACAAGACACAGTTGAGATAAATTTTCTTTTTCAAAAAAAAAATTTTAAATTACATAAAAATAAAAAGTAGAAAATGAATCCATAAAGATTTTTCAAACATTTGCTTTATTATCGAAAACAGGTCTAAACGACAAAAGAAAGCAATTTTTTTTAGTAAGATGGGTTCTCAAGAATCCACCATAGATCATCCAACGGCTAATGTCGTCAACAGCGTAAAAATAATAGATAATAGGGAAAATTTAGAAGATATAGGAATACTATTGCTATTTTAATTTTAGTAGACATAAATCTAGCTTTGAAGTTATATGCAATGCATAATAAGATAATTAAGAAAAGATATCAGAGTAGAGCAGATGGCCTAAACCTAAGTTAACAATGGGTCGAGTAGAACTCAAATATATGTACAAATACGTTCCATTTCTAAACTTACTTGTTATCAGAGGTGAAACCAATCCAAAGTATAAAGAAATGAAATACTGGATTGTGCATAATAGCAAATTTGAATCAAGGATAGCCAACTTAATAGAAAGGTCAATAGTAGAAGCTTATAAACGCCTAAAGCGGAAGAACAGAATTCTACCCGCCTGGGTACACAACCTATTCGACCAACCCATAGAGACAATTGATCTCTCAGGGAATTAAAAAAAAAAAATTATTTTAAACAAACTATGGTTACTTGCGAGGAAATAACAACAACGGCTAGAATATATGCACAAGAATTAAATAAGTCTTGTAAGTGCCTCTCGCAAAATAGAGGAATATCCCAAGATACAGTAGCCAAACACTCGAAAATAATAATTGAGAGTCTCAAAAATATTAAAGCAGTTCTAACCGAACACTATAGTAAGCTAGTCCGAGGCATATAACAGAGGCATTCTATAATTACTGCAAACAAAAGGCAATAACTGTGCTAAAATTGAATATAAAAAAACAAGTGATATGGAAATTTCAATATTAATGGAAGACGAAACACAGTTAACGGCTGAAGAAGAAACGGAACAAGAAGAATCAACAGTGAGTTCAGATCAAACCAAAATAATTGTTAATAAACCAGCCAAGAAAGAAAATACAAAAATGACTCAAACAGTCACTGGTTTTTGAAGATGGCCTCAAACCTTATTCCAGTGTTTGATGGCAGAGCAGAAAATCTCCAGAGGTTCATTGATGCACTGAGTTTGTTAAATACTCTAAAAGGCAACCATGAAGAAACAGCGGTGTGCGTAATAAAGACAAAACTTAAAGGCTACACTATAAATTTGATAACCTCTGAACAGACAATAGAAGCAATAATTAATCGCATTGCCACTAATGTAAAAACAGAATCAGTAGCGTCAATAACAGCAAAACTAAAAAACATACCCCAGAGAAACAAAACAGCAATCCAGTACGCCCAAGATGTCGAAAAGCTTACTGAATCTCCGGAAGGCAACTTTATACACGATGGTACACCCGTCGAAGTAGCCAAGAAGTATACACTTTCAATCGCTACAGAGGCACTAACAAAGAACTGCATAAACAATCAGGTACGTAACGTTATAAAAGCAGGCATATTCCGAAACATGAGCGAACTAACAACTGTTCGTGGACAGTTGCACGGCGGAAACAGGACAGACGAACTCAGTCCTGTATTACCGCAATACAATAGCAATACAATAGAAATGGACAAAATAATTACCGAGGTAGAGGTAATTATCAAAATAACGGTACAGGTGGATATCGTCGTAACTCATGATACAACAACCGAGGAAGAAATAATTCCAACCGAAACAAATCCAACCGAGGTAGTTCCAATAACGGAAATGGTAGTGTACGAGTTACCCAAAGTAATTCGGAAAACCAATAAGTCCTTACAGATATTCAGAAGAAACTGTGAATGTATACACATTTAGCCTTAGCCTTAGTATTTTTATCAAAATCAAAAATGAAAATACAGACAACATATACACTTTCTTGTTAGATACAGGTGCAGACATATCAACAATAAAAGTGGTGGTGTTTAAACTATATAAAATAAGATAACAATAAGACAATCATAATATAGAAATATATGTCAAGTTCATCAGTCATAAGTAGATTTGAGATGGTCAGCAGTTAACAATAAAGACCTAGTTAATTTAGCAGCTATGCAATAAAGACGTATTTTGCTGACCTAACACTATGTCGAACTATGCACTGGTGAGCTCTCTATTTTTACTATAAAAGAAATGCATTATTCTTAGTAAGATCAGACACCACTTAATAACTTCATGAAATACTAACGTCTTTCATTGAACAAAAAGAAACAACAGATACCTTTGAACATATAGATACTTCAAACACGATTGAAATATCAGGAATTGGTGAAGGTTCAATTATTTCCAATTATTTATTGGAAATTCGATCTCAAGTCCAAATCAAATATTTCTCCGAATTTTAAACACACCAAAAAGAGTGAAAATGTTAAATTTGAAAAATATAAAATATGAACCATTAAAGAATTATGAAATAGTACAGAAAACTGATGAACAAAGAACTCAATCAGTAATGCAAAATCTGAAGCCAAACTTGCCGCCTATGTTCAAAAACGTACTAGAATCGAAAAAAAACGTACTATGTTAGAAAACGAACCAATTACAAGGAATAACTTTTACAAACCAGAACTAAGATTGAATGACAACCAGCCAGTATACACAAAAAATTACAGAATACCACACACGCATAAACAAGAAATAACGAAACAAATCGATAAACTCATTAAAGATAAAATAGTTGAACCATCAGTGTCCGAGTATAATAGTCCGTTACTACTGGTACCGAAAAAGGGTTTACCAGGATCAGAAAAGAAACGATGGCGATTGGTAATAGACTATCGTCAAATAAACAAAAAATTGTTGTCCGATAAATTCCCATTACCAAGAACAGGCGATATTCTTGATCAACTAAACAGAGCCAAATATTTTTAATGTCTAGATTTAATGTCCGGTTGTTGAGGAACCAATTGTCATTTTAATTTACATTGCTATACGCAGCAAGGCAAAGACTCATGAATGATCTTGCACAGCTCACAATGCCTTTGCTTTTGTATCTTTTCTTAAGTTTTCTAGAATATACTGGCGCCAGTCTGGTATGCTCTGTCTCTGTCACTCTTTATAAACCTATATGACCTACGTAGTTAGGTAAGAATTGAAAATTTAGTAATAAGCAAGCAAACGAACGATCAAGGCGTGTTCTAGCAGTGGCAGACACAGTTCAGTAACATTGAAGTAAAAATAAAGTTAAGTTCTTATGAGATATTAAACACAGTGGTTTATTGTTCATCATAATTTGGTCCTTCGAGCCGGATCGTTGGGCATTGTTTGCTTGTTACTCGTTGCTTAATAATTTGTTGCAACGTGGTTGCAATTAATTGTTAACCTCAAAGTTAGTAGTCGATAGTTCTGGCCTACTATCGAACAGGCAATCGCGAGCTTATTGGAAAAAGCGCGACAAACGGTGGCGCCACTCGCCTATCGGTATCTGCTATCGAAATAATCGACGAGATCGTGAGGGAACACATCTCTGGGAAAAACATGCGTCTTGAAATTTTTGGTCCACACAAGCAGTGGAAATTTCTTGGTATTTCATCATGGAGGAAATGAAAACTTTCATATAGGCCAGAGGAAGATTGAAGACAACCATTACCCGCATATATGGATATGCAGTGAATCCTGCACAGGATGCCGACGTCTTCACAATTGACACCAAATTGGAAACTTTGTCCAATGCGTGGAACGAGTTCACGAAGTCTGGCGACGAATTGGCCAAATACGACAAACTAGAGGGTTACGTGGACCCTACCGAAGACTACCAGATATACGAGGAGAAATATGAAAGAGCAAATGCCCGCCTTAAGGCTACCTTGGCTACGTCTGGCAAGTTGGAAGAAATCGGCGCGGCTGGCAACGATGGTTCGCTCTTCCAAGGAATTCTGCAACAAATGCAAAATCAACAGCAACAACTACAACTCCAGATGCAGAGTCAAATGGAACTCCAGATGCAGAGTCAAATGGAACACCAGCAACGTCAAATGGAGCAGCAGCAACTATTGGTTGAGAGATTGCTCTCGCCACAGCAATCTTCGTCTTCGTCAGGCTCACAGTCGGTTGCAACACCGGCAACAAGAGATTGTGAGTTACCGAAAATCAACATCAAGCCCTTCGGTGGAAATTACAAGGAATGGCATGCCTTTAAAGACCTGTTTGAGAGTACCATTCACGGAAAGACAACTTTGACGAATATCCAAAAGTTTCATCACCTGAAGTCATGCGTCATGGGAGAAGCAGCGATACTCATCCAACATTTGCCCGTAGTGGATGCAAATTACCACGCTGCATGGAAATCATTGAAGGATCGATATGAAAAGCCCCGTTACTTGGTGAATTTACTGATGGACACATTCACCGCCTTGCCAAAAGCTGTTGGGCAAAACTCATCATCGCTACGCGCTCTGACTTGCGGAGCCAGTGATGTTATTCGGGCTTTAGACGCTTCTGGACAAACGGGACGTGACTGTTGGCTCATATACTTGCTCATCAACAAGGTTGATGAGGCTACCCGTCGTGAGTGGATCGGCAAAAGTCAGGATATTGAAAGTCCTACGATTGAAGAGTTGCTCAAGTTTTTGGACTCACGATGCGATCGCCTTGAGCTCAGTCAAGTTGTCGATCAAATAGCGAGCAAACCGAGGGATGAAAAAGGAAAAAGGCAAGAACGCACCATGCTTGTCATTACAGATAATTGTATGAAATGTCATAGTACTGAGCACATACTGTCGGCTTGACCTCAATTCCAGAGCTTGACTGTCAAGCAACGTTACATATGGAGAAACATATGTGTTTTAATTGTTTAAAAACTGGACATGGAGTAAGCGCTTGTGGCTCGAAGTCTTCTTGCAGGTATTGCAAGCGCCGCCATCGTTCTATGCTGCATTCTAAAGGCCATTCTACACAGCAAAATAGCTCAGAGCAGCACCAAGGCAACTCAGGCCAGGCTTCTGAGGAGTCCCCAGCGGCATCAGCGATAGCAATGATGAATGTTACCAGACCCAGTAAGCCAAATGGCCAACGAAGAAGCACTCTACCTAATGCATTGGTACACGTCCGAAATTCTCAAGGAGCCTTGCTGACGTGCCGTATTTTATTGGATAGCGCCTCAGACTTGTCATTCATTTCGGAACAGTGCGTACAGACGTTGGGGCTTGCAAGTTCGCCATTTCGAGTTGCCACATCGGGCATCTCAGACGTCAAGGCGGGAATAACCAGAGGTTTCTGCTCTCTACAGATGATGTCTCGTGTGTCGAGTCATTGCATCGATATTAAAGCTCACATTTTAGGAAAGATCACCTCACCATTGGCACGTGAAAACATTGATGCTTCATCACCGTCGGTATTTAATGGATACCAACTGGCTGACCCTGACTTTAGAACCAACGCTTCAATCGACATTTTGCTGGGCAATGATTGCATTTGGTTAGTTCTAACCGGAGAGAAGTTATGCGATGGTCAAGGGCACCCTATTGCAGTTAACACCATATTTGGATGGTTAATCACAGCGGTGTACACTTCAAGATTGCAAACATCATCTACGTCATTGCTTACTACGGTTAATATAGATGGACTACTGCAAAGATTTTGGAAACTAGAGGAAGTTCCATCACCCACAACTGTAAACAAAGAGGATGAAAGGGTCGAAACGCACTTCCGGTGCACCCACAACCGCAACTCGAATGGAAGATACATAGTCGATTTGCCCTTCAAGGAACAAAACCCACAATTTGCGGATACATTTCAAGGAGCGAGATCGCGCTTTCTCGCAGTCGAGCGTCGTCTAATGAAGGATGCCAGCTTGAAGTTAAAATATACTCAGTTTATGAGGGAGGATATCCAGCTGGGTCACATGAAGGAAGAGCTGATACTCCTTCTGCCACGGGCACAATTGGAGCTAAGCAAATGGGTCTCGAATAGTAAACGAATTGCCAGCAACGAGGGAAATGAAATCGATTTCTCAAAGATGGCAGCAAAGGTGCTTGGGCTGCATTGGCGTCCTGGAGAAGACGTCCTAACATATAAGGTTTCATTATCGGAACATATGACTTGTACCAAGCGACAAGTGCTGTCTGACACGGCACGCATCTTTGACCCACTCGGCATTTTGGCGCCAGTGGTGATCAAGTTTAAAATTCTGCTCCAAGAATTATGGCTGCTTAATCTGGATTGGGACTCGGAACTGCCAACGAAGCAAGCGCATTTATGGCAAACATTCAGAAAGGACATTTTCACGTTAAGGAACCTGAAGATACCTCGATTTGTAGACAATCAACCCGATGACATCGAACTGCATGGATTTTCAGGCTTTAAAGGCTTACTCTGCTGTCATTTACAACCGTGTGACACACCTAGATGGAAGCATCGGAGTGACACTCATTGCAGCAAAACAAGAGTGTCACCATTAAAGCAGAAGTCGTTACCACGATTGGAACTTTGCGGAGCTCTACTATTAGCTCGTTTATTCCAAGCAGTAAGGTCTGGTCTGCGCCAGAAGGATGTTAAGATACACGCATGGACCGATTCTACAATCGTTTTGTCATGGCTTTCGCATCAACCCTGTAAACTTAAAACATTTGTTGCCAACCGAACGGCAGAAATACTAGAGACCATACCACGTAGCGCTTGGAGACACGTCAGCACTAAAGAGAATCCTGCGGATTGTGCATCACGAGGGATGCTAGCGAGTGACTTAATTTACTTTGATCTATGGTGGAAGGGACCATCTTGGCTGCACGACTGTACACTATACTCAGAGACAATGAATAAGAACTTGAGTTCAAAACCAAAATCTTGACAACCATTTCCAAGGATATTGAGGATTGCCCATTTGAGGTACTACTCGGAAGGACATCATCTTGGATCAGACTGCTTCGAGTGGTCGCATATGTATTCCGCTTTGTTCATCGAATCAAATCAAGCAAGTCTAAATATTCAGGAACTTTAAAGTTCGATGAAATCACCAGAGCAAGGAAGTTTTACCTACGACAGGCACAAAATCAATTCAATGACGATAGACAGCTGCTTTTGAGGAAGCAATCTTTGGAGCGACGATCAATTTTAAGCAAACTATCTCCCTTCGTTGACGAAGATGGAATTATACGTGTGGGTGGACGTTTGGAAAGGTCGCAATTGCCTGCAGATGCCAAGCATCCAATAGTTTTGCCGAAACAACATCGCCTTGTGGAATTGCTGCTGAAACATGAGCATAAAGTCAATCTTCATCCAGGAGTTTCAGCAATGTTTGTAATAATTCGCCAGAAATATTGGATCATTGGCGCACGAAATCTTATTCGACGTATCACACATGAGTGTTTAAACTATTTTAGAAAGCGCCATCACACAGCACATCAGTTTATGGCCAATTTACCGGCTGTTCGAGTGCGACAAGCCTTTCCATTTGAGCATACTGGATGCGATTATGCTGGACCTATCTTGTTGAAGGTTCACAAGGGACGAATCCCCAGGAAGGAAAAGGGCTACATTTGCCTGTTTGTATATATGGTTACTTCAGCTCTTCATCTGGAGCTGGCCACTGATCTCAGCACCGACACATTCTTGGCGGCATTAAAACGTTTTATAGCTCGTCGTGGGAAATGCTCCCAAATGTATAGCGATAACGGGCGTAACTTTGTTGGCGCAAAACGTGCACTAGACGAAATGGTAGAGCTTCTCGCTTCACGCGAGCACAATGACGTCGTTTCTAAAGCGCTTGCGGATCAAGATATCAAATGGAATTTCATTCCTCCTTATTCACCACACTGGGGTGGTAAGTGGGAGTCGGCAGTACGCTCTGTTAAGCTGCATTTGCGACGTGTAATAGGAACCAACGTCCTCACCTTTGAGCAGATGCACACACTGCTCTCGCAAATAGAATCTGTCGTTAATTCGCGACCATTGTGCACAGCATCGGATACTGAAATTGCCTACCTGTCACCGGCACATTTCTTAATTGGCAGAACATATACAGCAGTTCCTGAAGACAGCTATTTGCAGATTCCGACCAATCGATTGAGCTACTGGCAGCATGTTCAAGCAATGCTTCAAGGGTTTTGGAAACGTTGGCATCAAGAATACTTGACATTGCTACAACAGCGCCCGAAATGGACCACCAAGTTACCAAATATTGCGATCGGTAATCTTGTACTGATCAAGGATTCTAACGCGCCTCCATCGGCATGGCTCTTAGGACGGGTAACTCAGGTGTTCACAGGGGATGATGGCCTCGTCAGAGCGGTTCATGTTCTCACCAAATCAGGAGAAGTCACTCGCCCTATCACAAAGATTGCAGTCCTACAGTTCATCACCGGTTTTCACCAAATAGAACAAGAAGACACGTCCGATAACACAACTATTTAAGAATAACGTAGATTTTGTTCGGTCTGAAGAATGCCAAAAGGAAAGAAAGAATTTTGTATAATAACAGATGCTAGCAAATTTGCATGTGGAGCAGCGTTAACTCAAACTTATGACGATAAGCAGTTGCCAGTAGCATACGCGTCCCGTTCATTCACTAAAGGTGAAAGTAATAAAAGTACTTCTGAGCAAGAACTAGCTGCGATACATTGGGCTATTACACATTTTCGGCCTTATATATATGGCAAACACTTCAGAGTCAAAACAGACCATAGACCACTAACGTATTTATTCTCTATGGTAAGTCCAAGTTCAAAGTTAACTAGAATGGGACTCGATCTGGAAGAATATGACTTCACAGTAGAATATGTGAAGGGAAAAGATAATTTTGTTGCGGATGCATTATCCCGCATTACCATACATGGCCTAAAAAACACAAACGCGCATGGCCTGAAAGTCACTACCAGGCAGCAAAATACAAAATAATCTCTGGCCAGAGAATAAAAATGAAAATACAATTGGGCACATACCTAATGATGCTTCTAAGACCAAAATACATGAAGTACTCTGCAATGATGAAGTACGAAAAGTAGTTTTCTTGCGTATAACACATAATTTATGTTTCCTCAAACATGGAAAAAAAGTTATAGCAAGAATTGAGATTGGAGATCTGTACACCAATGGAACTCTAGTCTTAAATCAGTTTTTTGAAGGACTTGAAAAACAAGCCGGATGTCGAGTATATCAAACAACTCAACTCGCCCCGAGTGAAAAGATCTTTGAAACATTTTCAATAGAATCTTTTAAAGAAATGGGCAATAAAATATTGAAAACATTAAGAGTAGCGCTACTCCAACCGGTGACCATTATAGAAAAAGATAAAGAAGCAATATTGTCTACATACCATGATGATCCTGTACAGGGTGGCCATACAGGCATTACAAAAACTTTGGCCAAAGTAAGAAGGCATTATTATAGGAAAAACATGACAAGTCATGTAAAAGATTACATTAATAAATGTGAAAACCAAAAAGCACATCAAATCACCCTTTTGCTTTTGATAGGGTAATAGTAGATACCATTGGTCCACTACCAAAATCTGAAGACGGTAATGAATACGCAGTCACTCTAATATGTGACTTGGCGAAATATCTAGTAGCAATAGCCGTTCCCAATAAAAGCGCTTCAACAATCTCAAAACATATTTTTTAATCCTTTATTCTGAAGTACGGTCCGATGAAGACGTTCATTACGGACATGTGAACAGAATACAAAAACTCAATAATAAAACACTTGTGCAAATATTTAAAAATAGACAACATTATGTCTACTGCACACCACCACCACACCTTGGGTACCGTTGAAAGAAGTCATAGGACATTCAATGAGTACATTCGATCATATATATCAGTAGATAAAACTGATTGGGACATATGGTTACAATATTTTGTGTACTGTTTTAACACAACTGCATCGGTAACACATCAATACTGTCCCTATAAACAAAATAATTTACCAATCCATTTTAATAGCATAAATAGAATAGAACCATTATATAACGTAGACGATTCTGCTAAAGAAGTTAAGTTTAGATTAGAACTAGCATACAATAGAGCGAGAATAATGTTAGAAAAACATAAAGAAAACCAGAAAAAGTTTTATGATAATAAGTCAGCAGATTTTAAAATAGAAATAGGAGATAAAGTTTTCTTAAAAAACGAAGCTGGTCATAAACTTGATTCAGCCTATTTAGGACATACAAAGTTGTAAAAATATCTAAAAATAACAACATAAAAATCAGGAACAATAAATATAAAATACAAACAGTACATAAGAATAGATTAAAAATCTGCAAAAATAACTAAAAAAGAAAAAAATTATTTAAAAAAAAAGGAAATACATAACATTTTTTTATGGATTCAACTACTATAACTGCTTTAATTAAAAGTATATACATACAAACAAAAAAAAAAATTTGAGAAGAAAGAATATTTGTCTGGCCAGACACAAATAAAATAATTTTTCTACCATACATACATTACAATTAATTATCATTATCAGTAATCAATAAATAACTCCATAATATTACGTTATTTTCTAAAAAGGGGAGGTGTAGTATATTCATACAAAAAATCATTTAACACAAAGAGCACAACTTGTAAAATATAAGTGTGCACTTCAATATGTTTATATCAGGGGTACCCATAGCCCGTGCGGGCACTTTTGTTCGGCAATTGCTCGCTTTGCTATCTCAACCCTCAAGTCAACCCGAATTGCACTCGAGAGCGTAAAATCTGAATTAGTCGCTTGCAGCATTTCGACGCGAGTGGACCTATGTCGCTTTGTTGAAAATATGCACATGGAAAAATTAATTTAGGGGTTGTTTTCTTTTTTATTTTCTTGCAGCAGATCGTCGATTCCGCTCGTCTGAACGATTGAGGCAATATCTGTTCACTTTTCTTTTCTCGCAGTGTAAAACACACACATACATTGACAGTTTGCGTTGGCTCTCTTTGTGCCTACCCCTGGTTTATATATATTCACATAATTATACAGCTAAGCATGATCATATATGTATGTACATTTATATATGCACATACATATATTCACATAAGCAGCAATGCACAGAAGTAACATGAGCTAGAGCCAGGCCAGCGTGGGAACGCTGACCAAGCAAATAATATGTATGTATGCACTGACACTCTCCCTCTCTTTTGTAGCTGTCGCCTAAGTCCTAGGTTAAGCATAAGAATATTTCTGGAATAAAAATCAATCTGAACTTAACCACAAAACGACACTGACGTGTTTGTTTCAATATTATTTCAATCAAGTGGAACCCGGCCATTACATAGGGCTTCCAGGAAGAATACTTGATATACTTGTATGTATCTGTATGACTTATTTTTGTTTTGTGTTTCTGCTTCGTTTTGTATATTTCTTAAGTGCAATTGATTTAGTGAAGGTATTTCAGATGAACACGATGTTTAATCTTAAACATGGAAATCGCCATTATCTAATGGCAAGCGCCATTCTAGTCGAAAATTTTCCATGATCACCCGCACTTTTCTCTTCATACAAAAACCTAGTTTCCTTTAAGTAGAAGTTCGTGTGTGAAGTTTTTCTGAAAATAAAATCATAGTGTTAAACAAAGTATACCGCGCGTTTTAATTCACCTTCACACACCCCCATCAACTCACCCATACCAGAGGAAATTGGCATGCGCCAAGTTTCTGGTATTTATCTGGATCCTTCCGCCCCTCCAGGAACAATGGAAATTCTTTGTAAGTAATCTCTGGCTGGTGAACAGTTCGCAGTCTCCAGAGTTCCCTGCACAGAAAATTTATTTAATTTTAAAGACCTTGACACAATCGCAAGTAGCTAAAGTACAAATCGGAGGAAAAAGAAAAAGTGCGGTAGGGAAAATGGAGCCACCAGGAGAAGCTGCAACGAGTGATCTTGACTGCCAAGCCAAGTTCCGCTTGGCCAAGAACCCTTGTCTCTTGAACTGAGAGGGGGGACATAGAGACAAATTAGGTTGGAGCGGCGATGGGAATGGTGAAGAGAGAATGCAACGCTTGATCTTGACTGCCAAAGCCCCGCTTGGTCAAGATCCGTTGCCTCTCTTTCCGAAGTGTCCGAAACTTGAGATCGGTGAAAGACTTCGTCAGAGAGAGAGAGAGAACTAGATCGCGTAAACTGTACGCTAAGAGAGGACTACAGTTAGTTTAGTACTAATTCGTGTCATTATTCTCATCATGGGCGTAGCTTCAATTTATTCCAAAAAAGAAAAAAAAATCATTACTGCTTCTACTAGTCTTTGTTGTGGGTCCTCACAACATCAATATTTTTTGAAAATGGTAAAATGACATCTCTAATAACAGGTGTTAGACAAGAGATCACAAAATGGTTGGCTGTTAAATTAAATGTTATAAATTACAAGAAAATGATAAATGGTGAAAAATTTGCCGAAATTCAAAAATCAAAATTATTATTGATTAAAAATTCACTCCCGATTCCAATCCCATAGGATTAGATAAGATTTATGTCCTATGGGGAATGAGTTTTTAGTTGAGGTAAAGGTGAAAAATAATATCCAATATATATTTCTTATCTTGTTGAACAGAAAACACCTTCCAAGTCAGTAGAAGACTACAAGTCACCAACATATTACGAGTAAATTATTAATAAAATGGATTTCTTTTCGTCAATATTGGCCAAATTACAAAGTCTTATCTAGGAAAAATTTGAGGCCCTAAAGTACTATTATAGCGATCATCAAGTAGCTTCAGCTACTGTGATATTGGGTGAATTCAATACTTGTATCCGATCTTTATCTAAGTTTGGAACATGCTCGCATTGTTGTACAATACTTGGGACGATTCCATGGCTTTTCCTATGTTCTAAAGAGCAAAGATCCGATCCAATTTGCTGAGCTAACGGAGAGACTCTTTAGTCCGTTGAATAGAGATACCGAGAAGATGATCTCGACGACTCCACATTGATAACTGATCCAAGGTCTAAACGCTTTGGGAAAGATGAAGAAGAATATCAGCCAGAAGTTGATAAATAATTTACAAAAAAATTTACAAAATTTTATTTATTTATTTATTTATTTTATTTATTTACGTCAACTAACACAGCAGTCGACGAAAAAGCTTAAGCTAAAGACAGATAGTAATTAAATTGAAAAAGCTAGCTTAGCTATATACACAACTAAACATCCCCGACCCGGTGGAGGTGTTTTATTTGCATAAGGTGCCAGCTATGCCCCGATTCACAGCCAATGTGGTCAGGGATGAGTTGCAGCCAATCCAAGTCCAGAATATTTTCATTGGTTTCGCTGTAGATGATTAAAAAGTATAGCGCGAAGAGAAGTGACAGAAAGATGAGGAGAAATTAGGTGAGAAAGGTTGTTAAAAGATTGGCAAAGAACACGAAAAGGTTCGTGAAGAGAGTAATTAGTCAGACATCTACTAAGGTAAATGGGAAAAAAGTTTCTGGTGAGGGAACACAAAAATATAGCGTACCTAGTAAATTAGTAGAAATGACTTCGCCGTTGACTAGTTTATGGAGAAAGAGAATACCAAAAACGAGCCTACGGTTGTAAAGGAAGGAAGATCAATAAGAAGAAGTCTGTCAGAATAAGAAGGTAGGCGAAGACTCGGGTCCCAATTAAGACCGCGTAACGCAAACTTAAGGAATTGCTTCTGTACCGATTCAATACTACGCTGGTGAACATCATATTGCGGGTTCCACACTGGCGAGCAATATTCGAGAATAGGGCGAACTAACGAAGTGTATAAAACCTTTGTTACATAGGGATCATCAAATTCTTTGGCCCAACGTTTAATAAAGCCAAGAAGGCTGCATGCTCTATTGACAATTGAAGCAATATGAACATTAAATGAAAGTTTTGGGTCAAACATAACGCCTAAGTCTTTAAAGGATGGTACACAATCTAACAGAACAGACTTAATTGAGTAATGAGCTAGGAACGGAGACAAACGACTGAAAGTCATAAAAGAACACTTAGAGGCATTAAGGTGTAATTTATTAACGTGGCACCAATCACAGAACGCATCGAGATCAGATTGCAAGTACTGTTGGAAAGAAGGATCATTATAGGAATAACAAATCTTGACGTCATCCGCAAACATGAGCACGCGTGAGTGAACCAAGGCCAAGGGTAAATCATTTATAAACAGGGTAAATAACAGTGGGCCCAGAAGACTTCCTTGGGGTACACCTGACGTAACTTGAATAGTTTTAGATAATGAGGAACGAAAAGACACCTTTTGGGTTCTGCCAATAAGATACGACTTTAACCAAGCCAACAGTTTCGGGGAAAAACCCATGATGTTAAGTTTCGCGAGAAGCATAGAATGATCAACCGTATCGAAAGCCTTACTAAAGTCAGTATAAATAACATCAGTTTGACACTTTTCACGGAAGCCATGGTGTACAAGGGTAGTCAATTCTAAAAGGTTAGTAAGCGACGAACGACCTTTCATGAAGCCATGCTGACAAGGAGAAATAGTGGATCTGGATAGGTGTTGAAGGGAAGACGTAATAATTTTCTCAAACAGCTTTGGTATTGCCGAAAGTTTGGCAATGCCACGGTAGTTAGAAACATCCGATTTGCTACCCTTTTTAAAAAGCGGAATAATAAAAGACTCCTTCCAAATATCGGGAAAGCTACAAGTCTCACTCGATATAAAGAATAACCGAGATAAAGGCTTAGATAGGGAAATCGAACACATTTTAAGGATGCAACTAGGTATATTATCAGGACCGGGAACGAAGGAAGACGTCATAGATGACAAGCTAGAGATAATGCAGTCTTTTTTAAATCTTTTAAAATATCTCGATTTAATATTGCGGAGATTAGAGAGCCTACGTGTGAACCAGACTGGCGCGCTGGAGACGGTAGAGACATTCACATAAGGAACGCATTTATCAATTAGAGAATTAAGAGCAGAGTAGAAAAACTTCACTGCACAATCTATATCGCAGCACTCAAATAGAAATGACCAATCAAAAGAGAAAATAAGGCTATTAAGAAGATTGAAATTTGTTTTACGAAAACATCTACGACGAGAATTTGCGATGTTATTAAGTGATTTAGTAACGGCATTGTAAGAAATAATAACTTCAATGGTAGGGTGATAAGGATCTTCAGGTTTCACTAGGGGCTGTGTTCGGGATACAGCACTAACAGTGGGATCAGAGACAAAAACAAGATCAAGGATTCTTTTAGAAGAGTTAAGGAAAGAATTCAACTGATATAGCGGACATTCAAGTAGGCAATCAAGAAAAACATGTTGAGATGAAGGAATTAAGAAAGATAGATTGTCATCAACAAGCCAAGAAATATTAGGCAAGTTGAAATCACCTAAAACTATAAGGAAATCACGATCTTTAAGACTATTAAAAATAGTTTGCAAAGCATCAGTATGGTGCATATAGGTCATGATATCAGAAGCTGGAGGAATATATGAACAAGAAATATATAAGCTAAAGTTGGAACATGTAACTTCGACGCAAATAAACTTAACACCTAAGGGCAGATCAATCGGCACGACACTTGAACACAGATTCGAGTTAACAGCAATGAGTACTCCACCGCCACGACGACCAACACGATCAAGCCTATAAGAAATAAAGTTATTAGAAAGAATTTCATTATCCAAAACAGAGGAGTTAAGCCAAGTTTCAGAGAAAGCTAATATGTCAGCCGAAAAGGTTTGGCTATCACAGAACAGATTCGAGAGCTTGGTAAGAAGTCCTCTTACATTTTGATAATGAATGCAAAGACTAGACGTTATTAGTTTTTTGAAGCAGAAGATAAATTAGGAAGGTGGACAGGCAACGGACGGGAGCGCTTATTGGGCGCAAACTCGTGTACAACTAGGCCCTCTGGCCAGAAATTAGTGTCAACCATAGCTGAAAAATACTCATTTGGTACTGTAATTTTAAAAGAGGAGATTTCGCGAGGCCTTGAAAACTTAAACTTTTGAATTAAAACCTTAGCAGGGCATATATTACCAATGTAAGCTGCCACAGACGACTCAGAAGTATCTGGAGCAAGCCTAGAGATAAATAATTGTTTGCGATGAGGCACTACAGTAAGTGGAGGCGGAGGAGCATTGGGATCCGCAAGTGATTGAGAGCCAGCATGATCCTGTGATTGATCAGAGTTCCCGTGAGGGATAGATTGAGGTATACCAGGGCTTGTAATGGGTACTTCAATCTGAAAAGAAGAACATAAAGAGGGACAAGAAGATGGTGTAGGCGAAAGTAAAATGGGAGACGATGTAATAGAGAGTGCTGGCGACTGCTTACGAGGCAACTCAAGCGTACATTTCTTGGGTAACTTCTCAGAAGGTGGATTAAACTTAAATTGCGACAATAAATGTACGCTAGATTCGCACTCGTTAGACAGCTGTTTGGCCAGTTTGTTTAAAGAAAGAAACTTTAAACGAAGATCCCTATACAGACGGCTAAAATCAAGCTGCTGGCTGGCACAAGATGGGCAAGTCCAGCGCATTAAGCCAAGCTCAGGCTTAGACACAGACAAACCAGAAAATTTGTCGTAGTCGCGGCCATTGAGGCCAGCACATTTTAAGTGAATAAGATTATCGCAGAGCCAACACGATATTGCTCTATACTGATCATCAAAACGATCAGAATGCTTGCAAGTAGGTAGACAACAAGCCATTGAAAACGCCAAAAGGAACACAAGGCAAAAATATATACAAAATTTAAAATTTAAATACAAAGCACTAAGATAATTATCGATATAAAATCAATAAATACAAATAAAACAAAGAGACAGCTAGAGTACACAGCACAAGAAAGAGTGCAAGAACAGTTATAAGCCAAGCTTTGAGAGGCGGCGTTACAAAAGTAATTACGCGGCAGAGAGCACAAGCACAAAGAAGAGAGAACAACAAAAATAAAATAATAAAAAAAAAACACTAGCACTGATGGTATGATCTGGGCGGTGAGGGGAGCAACTGCAGAAGCAATGACGAGAGAGAAAAGGGGGAAAAAAATATATATATATAAAATGCACCAAACACTAATCACGAAAAAAAAAAAACTAGTTAATTTGGCAAATTCTGCAAATAAAACACACGGGTCACAAGCAAACCACACCAACGAAAAAGTAAACAGACTAAGCACAATTAAAAATTGAGAGAAAACAATAAATATTGATAAAAACTCAGGAGCTATGAAAAAACACGACCGTCACGTCAAAGAGCAGAAGCTTTTTTTTGCGATGCTAATTCATATGCGCGTTGGCTCAAAAGGGAATCGAAGACGTTGAGATGCCCATATCGTACATGTATACTAAGCTCACCACAGCTCCAAAAAAATATTCCGTTTCCGAACTGGAGTGTTTAGCTGTCATTAAAGGAATTAAAAAGTTGCGTCCATAGAAAGACAGGATTTGTTGGTATTGACCGACCATTTTGCTTTGCAATGACTTTTGTGACAAAAGGATCTATCCAGTAGGTTAGCGCGCTGGGCTTAACAGTTACAAGGATATGTGTTTTCGATCGAACACCGGAAAGGTTCTTTAAGCGTCATTGCTGTCTAGACAAAATGAGCCAGCTATTGAAGAAATAGAGTGTGGACCGATCTAAAGGCTAAGGAATTTCGTAGTTTAGATTACTTGGATCTTATTGATCGAATTGAAAAGAATCAGACTAGACTGCCAGGTCTAAGCGTAACCGAAACGTATGTTTACAAAAGGTTTGAGGCAGCTACTGGTAACGCATTACAGAAGAACTAGGCCTGGAAAGTTTTGGTTCCGAGTGGTCTGGTGCGTAATGATCTAATGCTCACGATTCTCCTACGGCAGCACACTGCGGATGATTGTGGATGATTACATGAATTACGGTAGGCAGCGAGTGGCTCCACAGGAACCAATTGCTACTCTCTGTCATGGTGACTATTTGCGCAGCAATGTGGCCTTTAAATATGATGAGAATGATCAACCTTAGCACATTATGATGCTCATTGAGATAAATATTGAAAATTATTTTGGACCAAATCAGCCATTAAAAACACTGTGATAGTCGAAAAAAAAGGCATGGCAAAATTTGATGGTTTCACCCTATTTCGGATCTTGCGAATCGAACTGCATCATTAGTTTTTTAAGTTATCACGATGGTTTCATACAAAATTTTTTCCGGAAGTTTTCCATCAAAGTTGCCAGTTTTTCGAAAAGGGTGTTTTTTTAATTTGCTTCTAACTTCTAAAATATTCATTTTTTTTACAAACTTTCTTCAGCAACGTTTCTTAGAATTAAAAGAGCTACAAATGTTGGGAAGACATCTAGCCTCTAAATCCGTCCGTTCCCGAGCTTTGGGACAAAATGTAAAAAAAATCGAATCGAATCCAAGTCTTGGGTCAAGATCCGATTTTTTTTACATTTTGTCCCAAAGCTCGGGAACGGACGGATTTAGAGGCTAGATGTCTTTCCAACATTTATAGCTCTTTTAATTCTAAGAAACGTTGCTGAAGAAAGTTTATAAAAAAAATGAATATTTTAGAAGTTAGAAGCAAATTAAAAAAACACCCTTTTCGAAAAACTGGCAACTTTGATGGAAAACTTCCGCCAAAAATTTTGTATGAAACCATCGTGATAACTTAAAAAACTAATGATGCAGTTCGATTCGCAAGATCCGAAATAGGGTGAAACCATCAAATTTTGCCATGCCTTTTTTTTTTTTTTTTGAAAAAAACTATCACAGTGTAACCTAAAACCTAAACCTTAACCTAAAAGAAAATAGGAAAGTAAAGTTCCAAGGCCAAGTACCGCGAGAAAAATATTTTGTTTTCCGTGAGACATATTTATACCAAGGACCCATTGGGTGTGTTGTGGAATTGGCCGTGGTTTTATATTTTTGTAGAGAGCTTTATTGTTTTATTCTTTTTGGCACGTTTTTCTTCGCCATCGTTTTTATTACCAGTGTGAGTAACTCTCTCTTAGAATAAAATGCTAAATTGACTTATATACTAGATTTAAGAACAGAAATAGTATTTTTCGTTAACATAGCTTAAATACAAATAAAATTATATTTTCCGCGACATAATTCCGCCCCCTAGTGTTGAACCAAGTCTTCAGCACAATCCTTAATGTCGCGGGATTCCAGTCCTAATCTGCATAGCTTTCTTACTGGCCGACGATAAGTGTTTGTTATTGTTTTTATGTCTGCTACTCTCACTATTCCATTTTCTCTTGGGTATGTTTTAAGTACTATTCCAACTGGTCATTCACCTCTTGGTGTCATGCATTTTATTTCGACGAGTTCATCCTCTTTCGGGTTATCGCAATTCTTTTCCCATTTCGATCTGAACTTGGGATGTATTCCTTAAATAATCGTCTCCAATAGGCTTCCACTAACATCTGTGTCATCCTCCATGTCTTCTTCTCACTGGATCCGTTAATTTTGCATGGTGCTTAAATAGATCCACTTTATTGTATGATTATGTCATTGAGGCGTAATCCTAAGGCGTCATCTGGATCATCCGATTCGAGAATACACCATATGCTCCGCTTCACAAAAAAGAGTTTGCAGCACATCGTCAGTGGAATTTTGTTCGACTGATAGTACGGCCTCTAGTGTTCTTTTAAAGCATCCAATTAGCCTTTCCCAGCAGCCTCCAAAATTTGGTGAGTTCGCTAGTATAAATTTCCATTCGATTCCTTTTTGTGTTAGTTCTCCGCGCGCTGCTTGCACATTTTTTTCCTCTAGAGCTTCTGTTAGTTCTCTTAAAGAGCCTCTAAGATTAGTGCCATTATCGGACCATAGTGTTTTAATTTCGCCTTGCCGTCATTCGACGAATTGCCAAAATGCACGAGTCTGTAGTTAGAGAGTGTGCGATTTCCACATGTATTGCTCTAGATGTTAAGCATGTAAAGAGAACGCCATACCGCTTTCGCAGGCATTTAGTGTACCTGCCGCTGAAGCCTCGTTCATCTTTTGTATAGAACGGGCCGAAAAAACCCATGCCAACGGATGTGAAGGGTTTTTGAAATGTAGAGAACCTCTCCTTGGGTAATAGAGCAATTTGCGCCTTAACCAGTTTGGATTTGCGTCGTCTACACCATATACATTCGTTAATAATTCGTTTGATCTTGGTATTCATCTTCGGCATCCAGTACTGCGATTTGAATTTATGTACGACGACTTGTATTCGTGTATGCTGTACTTTGTTGTGAAAATGTTGTATCATCAGCTTTGTCAATACTTGATCTCCATCCAACACAATAGGACTTGTCGCGACGACGCCTTTTGCACGCATGATTCGGCTATTTATGCGTAGAATTTCATCTTCACTCATAGAAAGACAGTATTTGGGAGACTTAAAGTCCCTGTGATCTTGCCGGTTTTAGCATATATGTCGTTGTGAAAACATTCCGCTTGGACATGGAGATACCATTTTGATAGAGACCAATTATACTCCTCCACGACGATATAGCCTCGACGGAGTTCCATGTTATATCGTTTGCTTTTACGTTTTCTATAAATCTTTTGACCCATTCTGTGGCTCTTACCAGTTTTGTGAATTTCGAAATTCTATTTTCCAGTATTTTAAATCGGTGCTCATATTGGCAAACCAGCCCCGGTTCGGCTGGTGCCGATGTTAATTTTGCAACTTTTATAGAAGTATCACTTGTTATGATATCAGCAATGTTTTCCATGGTTGGAGCCCAATTCCATTCGGCCCTCTTGGACTTGTCACATATTTCGCTTATTCTGTTGGCTACGAAAACTTGCAGCCTTTCGTTACTGTTTATCCATGAAATCACCGTTTGGGTGTCTGTCCAAAAAAAATCTTTCATCAAATTTTAGATGTATTTCGTTCTCAATAGTTTCCGCCAGCCTACATCCCATCACAGCTGCCAATGTTTCAAGTTTTGGAATCGTAACATGTTTCAAAGATGAAACTCGAGCCCGTGATGCTATAAGCATGACGTCATATTTTGTTGCGGCTTCCGCATCCTTGTAACTTACTCGCATATATGCTGCTGCAGCGTATGCTTTGCTGCTAGCGTCGCACAGTTGGTCCTTTTGGCATTTTACATTGCAAAAATCATAGCTTCTAAACCAATAAAGCGATTTTAAAAAAAAGCATATGATAAAGAATACCTTAAGCTTCAAAATGAATGTTTGTCAAAAGTGCTGGGTGTTCGTGATGCTGTAATATTCAAGGTCAAAGGAGCGAAAACCGGTTTTTTACAATCACAAATGGATTAAATGGATTAAAAAACGTATAGTTCGACTTACGTAGCAATAGATAAATGTTGGGAGTAACATCTTGGTATACTATATCATGTAGTTTTTTTAGGTCTTTTAACCACTCTTGCCACTTTTTGACAGGGTCGCCTTTAATGATATCATCCCATTCAATGCCAAGTTCCCAAATGTTACGCATCAAGATCCGACCTTTTATTGTTATATATTGTCACCATTCCCAAGGGATCATATAATAAGTTGACTGCTGCAAGCACCTTTCTCTTTGTAGGCATCCTTGTTCCATTCAATATGTCATCGCTTTTACTGTGCATTGTAGTTGTTGAGAATATAAATATATCTAGAATATCTAGAATATAAATATATCTCTTTGTGCGTCCCAAATCATGCCGAGAACCTTTTGAGATATGTCTTCTTTTTCGCCCAATCGAATACGTGTTAGCGGACCATGTAGATCTTCGGGTATTTCCTGTAAGGCATCATGATTATTACAAATAAAATTTCGAATTATCTCAACAGCTTCGAGAACTGTTGCCTTTGAATCCAGATGGTCGTCGACGCAATGGTTTTCAATGATGGCTTGATCTGCTTGTGGTGCCTAACTTGTGTGTATCGCCGCATTGTGGTTTTTTACAAATTGTGGAGGTTGCTCCGAATATCATTGACGTCATCTGGTAAACTGGTGGGGTCATTTGGTTATTCATATTTCTCCATAAAAAGTGCCATTACAAATGGCTGCTGCGTCGAACACTACTCGAACTTTTTCCGGTTTCTTGGGATTAATTACTGCAAAATGTGGCAGTAACCAAAGTTTTGGGGATTTAACCAAGTTAATATTAGTGACTATTTTGGCATTGTAACAATCCTTTTTCGTCCTTCGGGTTGAATTCAATCCTTTAGGGCTGGGTTCGGAACAACAAAATTTATTTTGTGCCTTGGTGAAATTAGAACTCAACGATTTATAAGTTTAAATGTGTGTTAATGTTTATTTGGGGTTTGGGTTTTGATGGAATGTATATGTATTTTCTCTAAAGATGGTTGTCGATTGTACTGGTACTTGATTATTTGTTTTATATTTAAGACTTTTTGATGCTTGTGGAATTTATAAGGTTACTCGTAAGGCCTTATAAACTCGATAACTTGCTAGGCGCCAAATATTTTTAAGATTACTCGTAAGGCAAAAAGAGATTTGTTGCTTCGCTTGTCAGAACTCGATGACTTGATGCTCCTTCTTCCCAGATGCTGGCCTTATATAGGCATCCTGGGGCCCCTAGAATCACTTGGTGTGATACCGCTATACAGCCGGTAACTTTCCATCGGCCTATCGCTTTCATCCACGCTGTTGCCATACGTGGTGAAAGTGCCGTAAAATGCCTTGGCGCAGTCGCATCCACTTTCTCGACTGCTGTGCGCCCATTGACTCTTGTCCTTGTTGCTCTGCTTTTCTCTCCAGTCCTTGATTTCTCCTTGTTGGTCGCATGTCAGAGGATGCTAGGCGACGCTGCTTTTTCCCATGTCCTTCTTCGTTTCGCTCGTTCTATCAATTTTTGGGCAATTGTTGCTCCTCTCTTTATGCATGGGTATTTAGTTTCATCTGTATAATATATTGATTTTCGTTTCTCTTGTTCAACTAATTCAAGCCCAAATTAGTTAATTTCGTTCCTCTACGTCATCAATATATATTCGCCTCACATACAGGGCTTCCCCAAGACTCAATTCCCCTCTTCTTCGGCTTGCACATACCCCCTTTGCCCATCGAACTCGCTCGACGATATTTGTATGATTTGGTATGCACACAGCCCCCATTACCCCCGTTTGGCATCCCCAGGCTCTCCGCCTCCCACGCATCTTCCCGCTGTGACGAAATTCGCTGATGGTTGTAAGCAGTTCGATCGAACATGTTATGTCGTATCGTAATGTTGCGTGTTTTAATTGCAGCGACATGTTGCTAATGATCACTCTTCGCAACATGTTTCCAGGCCTTGTTAATCCATATCTTTGCGTATGTTTTCCTGGGTGTTGTTCCTTGTTTAATACTTGTTTGTTGTGTGGGACATTATTGTCATATTATGTTCCTCACAGCATAACCATTCTTCAGTAGCTTCTCCACTTCATTTTGGTATGCTCGCGCTAGTTCACAGTTTATTTTCTTTTGCTTTTGCCATCAGTTCGAACGCCACATTTTCTGGAGCTCCGTATATGTTGTCCAAAATGGCTTAAATTTTCGATAACTCTTTGGCTGACATCTTGACTTGTCCAGACGGTATACATCCTCTTTTCCAGAAAACTGACCCTCGCTTCCTGATTTTAAAAACTGCGTCTTAAAATGTCGCCAAGCGAAATGAGAGGAACCGTCGAATTCCAGATATTTAACGACTAAGCTTTGTTTGGCTAACATGGTGATGACGGTGCTTTGCATGTTGTTGTCCCCGTTGGAGTTTGATATAGATTCATTTATCGGGTGGTCTCTATCAGACATTACAGATTTTGCTACAGTAGTGTTCAAAGTATGTTTTTCGCTCACCAAAGCTTCCGCGCGTGGTTTCAGAACCTTCACCTCTAATGACAGCTGTTGTATTTCATATTCATGCTCTTCGATAACGTCAGCAGAAGCGCCGCTAGTTTGGGCTTTGCTTAGTTGTCTTTTTACACCAAGCATCAATATTTCCTTTTTCGAGATTTCGTCTTGAACTTCCACGTTTTCTACATCGATGGCCTCTATTCCCTTTAGTACTTCCAACTGGTTCATGATTTCAAACTGGTTCTGGGATTTGTTCGCTTTTGATGCTTATATGGCGTTCCTGTACGAAACGACGTCATAAATTTTTGATGCCATCTCGGTACAGTCTATCCCTTCTTGAAATTTCTAGGAATTGGAAGACTCGTTGCAAAGCGTTTGCGCCCAGCTCTTTCGAGATGCAGTCGGTGTGTTCCAGCCTCTTTTTGGAGTTGTAAGGTAAACTCTTGAATTTTCGTAGTTCGCGCTTCACGAAATTATCTCTAACAAATTTTTTATATATGGCGAAATGAACGTCGCGCAATTCTTGCGACTTCAACGCCCCCAACCACTTTTAGCCAACTTTACATTTTTGTTAACTATTGTGGACTGTATTATGCGCGTTAATGATCTGGCTCGAAGAACCAATTTTATGTTGTGGAATTGGCCGTGGTTTTATATTTTTGTAGAGATTTATTGTTTTATTCTTTTTCTTCGCCATCGTTTTTATTAAGAGTGTAACCATCTCTTTTTAGAAAAAATGACAAAAAAAATGATCAAGTTTATTTACAGCCTTTGCCACGTACCGTTCCGTCCCCGCAATTTAAATAAAACTAATTTTCGTAAGAACGAAATAGGGTACAGAAATTAAATTTGGTATGTATACTCGCTTAAAAAGCACGCAGATCCTTATTGTTTTTTTTTCGCCACACCCACTTCCGCCTTCCACAAATTAAAACAAAACGAATTTTTTCAAAAACTACAACATCTAGAAACATCTAATTTTGTATATAATTGTGGGACTGGGGTATTGATTAATGATAATACAAAGTTCCGGTTATATATTATAGTTATTTTATTTATTATTAGAACAAGTATTAGTTTTTATATTATAGTTGATTTAAATAAATTAATGTTTAATGTCTTTTGTCGTTTTTGTTCACTCTTTTTGTCGTCTTAGATTCGCCTTTTCGTTTTAACCTTTCTTTTGTGTAGTCTCACACGTCGCCTTTTACTACTCCTTTTCTCCCATCAGCTGACTTAACTAGGGCTGGCTAAACAGGATTGCCAGACCATTCCCACAAATCGGCCATTCCCCCCGAATGCATCGTCGTCGTCGTCATCGTATGGCACCCATGGTTTGATATACTCCGCGCAAGTGTTCGTCTGGCTTGGGCCTTGGTTGAATACAGAGTCCTTGGCCGCGTCGTAGGTGTAGTTGAATTTCACCCTTTTGATCCGGTATGGACCAGGATATTTCGGGTTAACTTTAATCCAGGACCAAGTTGTGTTCTTTTGATGGCTACTAAATCGCCAATCTTATACTTCGATGCTGGTCTTCGTGTTAAGTTGTATCTATTTTTGTTCTCGTCTGGAAATTGTAGAATACGTTGCTTTCCTTCTTTACGTTGTTTATCTCGTTCGTCGTTGAAGTGTTGAACTATTTCGTCTTTTAGCATTTCTTTGATTTTCATATCGGACTTTAAACGCATCTTTGTTCCCGTAAGTAGCTCAAAAGGAGTTTTTTTTATACTTCTACTAAAAGTTGAATTGATGACTTGCTGGACATTATTGACAAATTTGTACCACTTTCTTGGATCGTCGCTTGAGAGTTTAGAAAGGACTGCAATGATTGTAGTATTTTGCCTCTCTTCCTGGCCGATCGCTTGAGCAAGCCCCGTTGTGATGAGATTATGTTTTATGCCTTCGCTTTTACAATACAAGTCAAAATCCTCCGACATAAAAGCTGATCTTAGTCTGATTGTATTTGGGATGGATTGCCAAAAAAATTGCTCTGCTCCTCGCGAAACTGCATCTTTGGTAAAAGTCGACTTTGTTGGATACAGCCAACAAAGCTTGGTAAAACTGTCGATGACGGCCAGTATATGTCTATGCTGTTTATGCGTTGATTCCAGAGGTCCTAGGAAGTCCATATGGTGGGTAAGTAGCGGTTGTTCAACTTGCGGTTAGCTACGATTATTGATGGCAAAATTAATCATATGATACACAATAATCGATTATTTTGTTATATTTAATCGATTAGGGGCATTCGATTAATTGAATCAATAATCGAATATTCGATCAAATAATCGCTTGTGTGAGTGAATTTCAGCGCGAAGTAAACTTTACAGCACAATATGTTAATTGCGAATTGGATTTGAAAATAATGCCACCGACGCAGAGTAAAGTGCGGAAATATTATAACAAAATAAATAGTAAAGAAGTGAAATGCAGTTTGTGTAAGAAGCAACTGAAATATTGCCAAAACACAACAAATATCTTGCAGCATTTAAAGTTCAAACACGCCAAAGAGTTTGCGTCCTTTAAGGTTAGTAACTCAGCCTTTATTTATAACAAACAAAAATATTTTAATTGGATTATTTTTAGATACCGATCACATGTATTGATGATACACGTATTGAAGATACTGAAGATGAAGAGGAAATGGTTGCAGCAACGGCAACAGCGCAATATCCAAAGCCTGTGCAAAAGCAACCAAAAATCCAAACAACATTTGCAAATGTAAATAGCTTTGCATTAGGGGGCACTAAGCACGATGAAATAACGAAGATGATAATGGAATGTATGGTCACTGATAATTATCCGTTTTCTATTGTTGAAGCTAATAATGAATTGAATATCGTGACAAATATTGTAAATTAAATTATACTAAATTTAATTTTAGGATCAGGATTTTTAAAAATGATGAAAAAGATTTTTCCCCTCTATAAAGTTCCTGCACGCAACACCATTAAATCGGAAATAGTTAAAATGTATGACGTAGAGGTTGCCAAGTTTAAAAAAATGGTGGGCCAAATGTCAGGATTGTCATTAACCACAGACATATAAACTGACAAAAATTTTACCAGTGTGATTGGAATTACTCTACATGGCCTTTTTGAAAATAAGCAAATCAGTGCCACATTTGGAACAGTCATTTTTGTTGGCTGCATCAACTTTGCCGGACCCCCGCTTCAAGAGAATCCATTTTCAAGATGCTCTTGCCTTGGCTTCAGTAATGAAAAATAAACGGAAAGAAATGGCAACTATGGCCCAAGCAAATGAAAGCCAAGACAGCGTTAGTGATGGATGGTGCAGTGGAATTTGACTTATGGGCCCACCACAAATCGTTGGCACATAAACGCCAAAAAAAAGGAGTGGAGTGGGAATTACGGCTTCTGAAAATAGAAACAGATTAACCACGGAAAATCTGTCTAAACTTCTGTTCCTAAACTCCGTTTTGAATAAATAAAAATTATTACGTATTCACTAACAAAAATGTTGTCAATATATGCATATTAATGGAAAATTTACTGTTTTCTTTACTATTTTTCTATAAAATATATAAGAAATTGAAAAAATCATAAAAAAGCAATACTATAAAAATAATCGTTAAATTGATCTGTTGAGGAACCAATTGTCATTTAATTTACATTGCTATACGCAGCAAGGCAAAGACTCATGAATGATCTTGCACAGCTCACAATGCCTTTGTTTTTGTATCTTTTCTTAAGTTTTCTAGAATATACTGGCGCCAGTCTGGTATGCTCTGTCTCTGTCACTCTTTATAAACCTATATGACCTACGTAGTTACGTAAGAATTGAAATTTTAGTAATAAGCAAGCAAACAAACGATCAAGACGTGTTCTAGCAGTGGCAGACACAGTTCAGTAACATTGAAGTAAAAATGAAGTAAGTAAGTCGTCTCGCCGACTTGGATATACCATACACCAGTAAAACAAATATTTTAAATTTATAATAACCAATGCATTTTCGTATTTTTAAAAAAATCTGTTTGCATGCTTTTTAGAAGCATATCTTAGTATTTCGCTTAGTATCTTAGTATATAGCGCCCCCACCAGCCAACGGCCACTTCCGGCCATAAGGAAAAACGTTTATATGCATAACTTGACTATTTTTATTCCGATTTTGATCAAATTTGGTATTTTGCTTGATATTAGTATCAAATTTAAGTGTGCTAAATTTGATTGCACAAGGTAGAAAATTACGGGAGATAATCGATTTTTTTCAAATTACGGGGGCGGAGGGTGGCGTGGCAAAATCTTTACACATCAAAACTGTGCGCAATTACTAAGCAAATATTTATACCAACTATGGTGTCTCTAGCTAAAATAGGTTTTGAGAAAATCGGTTTTATTTGATTTTCGGGGGCGGTAGGGGGCGTGGCAAAATTTTTATAAATACAAAATGTGCGCGTTTACTAAGCAAATATACATACCAAATTTTGTGTCTCTAGTTGCTATGGTGTTTAAGAAAATCGGTTTTATATCATTTGCGGGGGCGGTAGGGGGCGTGGCAAACATTTGAAACAAACTCGATAAGCGTACATATGACACGAGTCTACATACCAAATTTGGTGGCTCTAGCTCTTATAGTCTCCGAGATCTACGGACGGACGGACAGACGGACATGGCTAGATCGTCTCGGCTGTTGATGCTGATCAAGAATATATATACTTTATGGGGTCGGAAAAGCTTCCTTCTGCCTGTTACATACATTTTGGCGACTTTAATATACCATTTCACCCTATGGGTGTTGTATGGTATAATAAAGTTAAGTTCTTATGAGATATTAAACACAGTGGTTTATTGTTCATCATAATTTGGTCCTTCGAGCCGGATCGTTGGGCATTGTTTGTTTGTTACTCATTGCTTAATAATTTGTTGCAACGTGGTTGCAATTAATTGTTAACCTTAAAGTTAGTAGTCGATAGTTCTGGCCTACTATCGAATATGCAATCGCGTGCTTATTGGAAAAAGCGCGACAAACGGTGGCGCCACTCGCCTATCGGTATCTGTTATCGAAATAATCGACGAGATCGTGAGGGAACACATCTCTGGGAAAAACATGCGTCTTGAAATTTTTGGTCCACACAAGCAGTGGAAATTTCTTGGTATTTCATCATGGAGGAAATGAAAACTTTCATATAGGCCAGAGGAAGATTGAAGACAACCATTACCCGCATATATGGATATGCAGTGAATCCTGCACAGGATGCCGACGTCTTCACAATTGACACCAAATTGGAAACTTTGTCCAATGCGTGGAACGAGTTCACGAAGTCTGGCGACGAATTGGCCAAATACGATAAACTAGAGGGTTACGTGGACCCTACCGAAGACTACGAGATATACGAGGAGAAATATGAAAGAGCAAATGCCGCCTTAAGGCTTTACGAGCTACCTTGGCTACGTCTGGCAAGTTGGAAGAAATCGGCGCGGCTGGCAACGATGGTTCGCTCTTCCAAGGAATTCTGCAACAAATGCAAAATCAACAGCAACAACTACAACTCCAGATGCAGAGTCAAATGGAACTCCAGATGCAGAGTCAAATGGAACACTAGCAACGTCAAATGGAGCAGCAGCAACTATTGGTTGAGAGATTGCAACACCGGCAACAAGAGATTGTGAGTTACCGAAAATCAACATCAAGCCCTTCGGTGGAGATTACAAGGAATGGCATGCCTTTAAAGACCTGTTTGAGAGTACCATTCACGGAAAGACAACTTTGACGAATATCCAAAAGTTTCATCACCTGAAGTCATGCGTCATAGGAGAAGCAGCGATACTCATCCAACATTTGCCCGTAGTGGATGCAAATTACCACGCTGCATGGAAATCATTGAAAGATCGATATGAAAAGCCCCGTTACTTGGTGAATTTACTGATGGACACATTCACCGCCTTGCCAAAAGCTGTTGGGCAAAACTCATCATCGCTACGCGCTCTGACTTGCGGAGCCAGTGATGTTATTCGGGCTTTAGACGCTTCTGGACAAACGGAACGTGACTGTTGGCTCATATACTTGCTCATCAACAAGGTTGATGAGGCTACCCGTCGTGAATGGATCGACAAAAGTCAGGATATTGGAAGTCCTACGATTGAAGAGTTGCTCAGGTTTTTGGACTCACGATGCGATCGCCTTGAGCTCAGTCAATTTGTCGATCATGTAGCGAACAAACCGAGGGATGAAAAAGGCAAGCACGCACTATGCTTGCCATTACAGGTAATTGTATGAAATGTCATAGTACTAAGCACATACTGTCGGCTTGACCTCAATTCCAGAGCTTGACTGTCAAGCAACGTTACACCTTTGCGAAGGAGAAACATATGTGTTTTAATTGTTTGAGAACTGGACATGGAGTAAGCGCTTGTGGCTCGAAGTCTTCTTGCTGGTATTGCAAGCGCCGCCATCATTCTATGCTGCATTCTGAAGGCCATTCTACGCAGCAAAATAGCTCAGAGCAGCACCAAGGCAACTCAGGCCAGGCTTCTGAGGAGTCCCCAGCGGCATCAGCGATAGCAATGATGAATGTTACCAGACCCAGTAAGCCAAATGGCCAACGAAGAAGCACTCTACCTACTGCATTGGTACACGTCCGAAATTCTCAAGGAGCCTTGCTGACGTGCCGTATTTTATTGGATAGCGCCTCAGACTTGTCATTCATTTCGGAACAGTGCGTACAGACGTTGGGGCTTGCACCAGATAACCAGAGGTTTCTGCTCTCTACAGATGATGTCTCGTGTGTCGAGTCATTGCATCGATATTAAAGCTCACATTTTAGGAAAGATCACCTCACCATTGGCACGTGAAAACATTGATGCTTCATCACTGTCGGTATTTAATGGATACCAACTGGCTGACCCTGACTTTAGAACCAACGCTTCAATCGACATTTTGCTGGGCAATGATTGCATTTGGTTAGTTCTAACCGGAGAGAAGTTATGCGATGGTCAAGGGCACCCTATTGCAGTTAACAACATATTTGGATGGGTAATCACATCGGTGTACACTTCAAGATTGCAAACATCATCTACGTCATTGCTTACTACGGTTAATATAGATGGACTACTGCAAAGATTTTGGAAACTAGAGGAAGTTCCATCACCCACAACTGTAAACGAAGAGGATGAAAGGGTCGAAACGCACTTCCGGTGCACCCACAACCGCAACTCGAATGGAAGATACATAGTCGATTTGCCCTTCAAGGAACAAAACCCACAATTTGCGGATACATTTCAAGGAGCGAGATCGCGCTTTCTCGCAGTCGAGCGTCGTCTAATGAAGGATGCCAGCTTGAAGTTAAAATATACTCAGTTTATGAGGGAGTATATCCAGCTGGGTCACATGAAGGAAGCAGCTGCAGACGAAGCCACAAACGTATGTAAGAAGTCATTCTATTTGCCACACCATCCAGTCATAGGCGCCAAGCTGCGGGTGGTGTTCGATGGATCATTTCAAGATCGGGATGGACGATCTCTTAACGACGCACTTCACATTGACCCATGTATACAGCGCAACCTCTTCAACGTTTGTCTGCGTTTTCGAATGCACAGATTCGTATTTTCTGCGGACATCGTCAAAATGTTCAGACAGATTTTAGTGGCCCCTGAACATCAGAATTTTCAACGAAACCTTTGGAGAGAAGACCCTGAGGAACCATTGAAGCATTACAGTCACAGACCACAGTCACCTATGGCACGACATGTGCACCGTTTCTGGCAGTTAGAGTGCTGGAACAACTGGCAACTGATCACGAATACGAGTTTCCAAGGGCGGCTAGGATACTCTTGGATGATTTCTACGTCGATGACGTACTGACAGGAGCCATGAACGAACAAGAACTGCTCGACTTGAAGGAAGAGCTGATACTCCTTCTGTCACGGGCACAATTGGAGCTAAGCAAATGGGTCTCGAATAGTAAACGAATTGCCAGCAACGAGGGAAATGAAATCGATTTCTCAAAGATGGCAGCAAAGGTGCTTGGGCTGCATTGGCGTCCTGGAGAAGACGTCCTAACTTATAAAGTTTCATTATCGGAACATATGACTTGTAAGAAGCGACAAGTGCTGTCTGACACGGCGCCAGTGGTGATCAAGTTTAAAATTCTGCTCCAAGAATTATGGCTGCTTAATCTGGATTGGGACTCGGAACTGCCAACGAAGCAAGCGCACTTATGGCAAACATTCAGAAAGGACATTTTCACGTTAAGGAACCTGAAGATACCACGATTTGTAGACAATCAACCCGATGACATGAGACCATACCACGTAGCGCTTGGACATATGTCAGCACTAAAGAGAATCCTGCGGATTGTTCATCACGAGGGATGCTAGCGAGTGACTTAATTTACTTTGATCTATGGTGGAAGGGACCATCTTGGCTGCACGACTGTACACTATACTCAGAGACAATGAATAGACCACCAACTTGCTGCTCAATTCTCAAGCCAGCAGCAGAACTTGAGTTCAAAACCAAAATCTTGACAACCATTTCCAAGGATATTGAGGATTCCCCATTTGAGGTACTACTCGGAAGGACATCATCTTGGATCAGACTGCTTCGAGTGGTCGCATATGTATTCCGCTTTGTTCATCGAATCAAATCAAGCAAGTCTAAATATTCAGGACCTTTAAAGTTCGATGAAATCACCAGAGCAAGGAAGTTTTGCCTACGACAGGCACAAAATCAATTCAATGACGATAGACAGCTGCTTTTGAGGAAGCAATCTTTGGAGCGACGATCAATTTTAAGCAAACTATCTGCCTTCGTTGACGAAGATGGAATTATACGTGTGGGTGGACATTTGGAAAGGTCGCAATTGCCTGCAGATGCCAAGCATCCAATAGTTTTGCCGAAACAACATCGCCTTGTGGAATTGCTGCTGAAACATGAGCATAAAGTCAATCTTCATCCAGGAGTTTCAGCAATGTTTGTAATAATTCGCCAGAAATATTGGATCATTGGCGCACGAAATCTTATTCGACGTATCACACATGAGTGTTTAAACTATTTTAGAAAGCGCCATCACACAGCACATCAGTTTATGGCCAATTTACCGGCTGTTTAAGATTAAACATCGTGTTCATCTGAATTGGCTTCACCAAATCAGATTGACCAAAGAAATATACAAAACGAAACAAAAACATAAAAACAAAACTAAGTCATAAAGATTCATATGACAATTATTGCTTAATACCAAACAAAACATGCATCCACACTCTGTGGAAAACACTTAAGATTGTAACAGCGGTGCGGTGTCGAGTAGCCAACGCTGAGCATAAAATATAGACATTAGAATAAGCATTTTTAAGAACAAATGTCGCCTCCTAGAGTTTAAGAAATCATTTATATACACAACACTTTTGTAAATAAAATCAGTTCATATTTTGAATTCAACGAATGAAGATTGGGTTATTCTTTGCTTCGCCCGGAATCCCTATTCACCGGCTGTTCGAGTGCGACAAGCCTTTCCATTTGAGCATACTGGATGCGATTATGCTGGACCTATCTTGTTGAAGGTTCACAAGGGACGAATCCCCAGGAAGGAAAAGGGCTACATTTGCCTGTCTGTATGTATGGTTACTTCAGCTCTTCATCTGGAGCTGGCCACTGATCTCAGCACCGACACATTCTTGGCGGCATTAAAACGTTTTATAGCTCGTCGTGGGAAATGCTCACAAATGTATTGCGATAACGGGCGTAACTTTGTTGGCGCAAAACGTGCACTAGACGAAATGGTACAGCTTCTCGCTTCACGCGAGCACAATGACGTCGTTTCGTAAGCGCTTGCGGATCAAGGTATCAAATGGAATTTCATTCCTCCTTATTCACCACACTGGGGTGGTAAGTGGGAGTCGGCAGTACGCTCTGTTAAGCTGCATTTGCGACGTGTAATAGGAACCAACGTCCTCACCTTTGAGCAGATGCACACACTGCTCTCGCAAATAGAATCTGTCGTTAATTCGCGACCATTGTGCACAGCATCGGATACTGAAATTGCCTACCTGTCACCGGCACATTTCTTAATTGGCAGAACATATACAGCAGTTCCTGAAGACAGCTATTTGCAGATTCGACCAATCGATTGAGCTACTGGCAGCATGTTCAAGCAATGCTTCAAGGGTTTTGGAAACGTTGGCATCAAGAATACTTGACATCGCTACAACAGCGCCCGAAATGGACCACCAAGTTACCAAATATTGCGATCGGTAATCTTGTACTGATCAAGGATTCTAACGCGCCTCCATCGGCATGGCTCTTAGGACGGGTAACTCAGGTGTTCACAGGGGATGATGGCGTCGTCAGAGCGGTTCATGTTCTCACCAAATCAGAAGAAGTCACTCGCCCTATCACAAAGATTGCAGTCCTACCGGGTTCAGAAACAGAGTTTCAGGTGGGGGCGGGATGTTGAGGAACCAATTGTCATTTAATTTACATTGCTATACGCAGCAAGGCAAAGACTCATGAATGATCTTGCACAGCTCACAATGCCTTTGTTTTTGTATCTTTTCTTAAGTTTTCTAGAATATACTGGCGCCAGTCTGGTATGCTCTGTCTCTGTCACTCTTTATAAACCTATATGACCTACGTAGTTACGTAAGAATTGAAAATTTAGTAATAAGCAAGCAAAGGAACTATCAAGACGTGTTCTAGCAGTGGCAGACACAGTTTAGTAACATTGAAGTAAAAATAAAGTTAAGTTCTTATGAGATATTAAACACAGTGGTTTATTGTTCATCATGATCGATTATCTCCATTTTTTGCGATTAATCGCGATTAATAATCGCAAGCGAAAAAATAATCATATGATACAATAATCGATTAGTTAATTTTTTTGCCATCACTAGTTACGATACATCTTATGCAGCAGCTTATACATCTTTTGATTTTGTCTTCCAGATTCGGTAAAAAGTATTCTTTTCCAATGTTTTCACGCATACTTGCTGGCACGACAATAAGTTCGTTGTCTGAGACCAGTTTGTACAGAATTGCAGCTTTTAAAAAATAGTTATTGTGAGTCGTCTTATCCTTCAAAACGTCTATAATTGCTTTCAGCTGGCCATCTAGAGCTTGAAGAACCTTGATGCTGTGCATGCTGGTTTCGCTAATCATCATCAATGGTACCCGACTAAGTGCATCAGCATGGCGTACTCGTGTGCCTGCTCTATGTTCGACGTCATTTTGAATTTCTTGCATTTTGAGAATCCAACGTGCTACCCGTGTGCATAGCATTGCAATCATTAACAAGTTTGAAGCGTAATCCTAGTAAATAAACTCAAAATTTCTTTAATGCTTCTACAACAGATAAGAATTTTCTAACTCGTAACTGGTGAACTTCTTTTTGGCACCTGTCGTTTTCTTGCTCATGTTATACCTTGGTTGAAACTGCATATCTTCTGACGACTTCTGGAGAAGGACTGCGCTCGATTGAAGGCTCCGTTTCGTGCAGCTGATGAAAAATTTTCAAAACTGGCTTTTCTGTAATACGAATCTTTAATTCGTAAAACGCAGCTAGCTCTTTCTCACCAAAAATAATCAAAGCATCTTGTTTTGTCATATCCGTTAGAGGCTTCACAATCAGAGAAAAACTTGAAATAAACTTTCGAAAATAGCCTACTAGTCCCAATAAACTCTATAATTTTTTTAGATTAGACGGCATAGGAAACGACTACAGGGTTTGCGTCTTCGATGGGGATGGATTTATACTCTGGTACTCACTTACTTGTGCTAAATACTCAAATTGAAGTCAATCATAAGCCCATATTCTTCGCATTGCTTGAGTACTTCCTCTAAATTGGCCACAGCTTCGTCTTCAGTTTTTGCTGGTATTATTATATCTTAAACATACGGTATGGCTACTCCTTTTCTGGTTAGATCTCTAAATATAGCATTAACATGCCGCTGAAAGACACTGGGAGAGTTCGAAAGACCAAATGAAACTTGACGAAACAGAAATAGTCCATTATGTGTTACGAAAGAAATGTAGGGGGTTGAACTTCCTTCTTAGAGGGGGCAGCTAAATGAGTCTTTCCTTCTAATCTTCCTTCACAGAAAAAAAGCGGGGCCCGCAGCAATTTGTCGTCACTTTATCGTTTATTCACAAATAAAATTAAACTAAACCTAGCTTATCTAAGAGCGGGGAATAGGCCCCGTTTGGAACGAAGTGTATGGAGTTCTTATCTTACCGCCTCCCTTAACCCTTGTGTTGCCCGTTGGGCATAAATATGCTCCCCCCTTGCAGGAGTGCAAGACCCGGAAGCCTAATCGCACGCTCCGGACAGGGTCCAGCCGAAGACTGTACGCATCGCGATTGGCCGCTCGCCAACTCCGGATAGACTCCCCTCCAACATGACCTCCGTCATCACGTCCGCGCCCAAGACCAAGGACACTGACGGCGGTCGATGAAAAGTGTCGTCCGCCAGGATGATGCCCTCAAACTTTTTGGCAATTTGCGGTTCCACCGCAGAACTTGGAGTTCGGCAGCACAGGCCATCGACCACCTTCAGGATCGCCTCCAGTCGCCATCCTTCGCTGATCGGGGACCGGATCACTGCTGCCACCGCTTTCTCCTCCCCAATATTGACGGCTGTCATTTTAAAGGCTGTAGCCAGAGACATCGCCATCGACGATACCGCCGAGCAAGGATCCACGAGGGCCTTCACATCGAAGATTTTCTCCCCCGTCTCGAGGCGTACCATCGCCGTTGGCATCAAGTGTGGATTGCGGTGCTGCAGCAGTGTGGCCAGTGTCAGCTTAGGATCGGACGCTGGCGTTGCTGCGATCCTTTGCCTGGAGGACTCAGGAGTGACTCGGCGTACGACGGAGCTTGGAGTGCGTCGACGTGGCTCCTCGGGGAAATGGAGTAATGTGTGGTGATCCTACTTGCATATGCGGCGCCTATCACCGCTCAGACAGCTTCCCTCGGAGTGTTGGTGGGCCAGACAATTGGCGCAGTATTTATTGGCAAGCACTGCCCTCATCCTCTTTTCCACGTTCAGCCGCAGGAAGCGACGGCATCGCTTCAGGGGATGGATTCTGCGACAGACTCGGCAACGGAAGGACTCAGTTCCTCGCGAACATCTGCGCTCCTCCTTCGATGCCTTTACTGAACGTGGTCGTGGAGCCATAGAGTCAAGTTGGATTTTAGGGAGCTGTCGAAACAAATAACGAAGAAAACGGATTAGTGTAGGATTTTACAATACACATATTACGATTGGCAGCTCGGCCCTTCTTATTTGGTAGGACGGACCTGCTGCTGGACGCTACTGCAATTTCACGTGGAGAGGTTGAATTCTTTCTTCTGGAGGAAGAAAGATCAGCTTCGCGACCGGTCGCTTTACAACACCGCGAGCGGTAAGCAGATCGACGACACGGACGTTGCCGTCACTGCCAGGGTACGTCCGGTGGATTCGCCCGAGACGCCCGCCGCCTACTAGGAAATGGGCCGGGGTCAAAGCCAAAGAATCGGTGGGGTCTTCAGACAGAAGAACTCCTCGAAGGTGTACTTTTGGTTGAAAGTGGCCTTATAGAATAGAGTTTTAAAACTCTTAACTCCTCAAGGAAAATGACCTTGGTAGAGAAACAAACAAAGACACACACATATCCCTTTGATATGGGACAGGCGCGGCTGATGAAACTCTGGATGTCGAAAGGACCTGCGAAATCTATCCCGGTGGTCGTAAAAGGCAGTGGGAAAGTGGTTCGCTGGGACGGAAGGGTGCCCATTAGCTGTGATTGCAGCCTTCTTTTGTAGATCACACAGACTTTGCATGAATTGACCACCGATTTTACTAGATTCCGCAGTCTTGCAATCCAGTTTCTGTGTTGGATGAGACGGACTACCAGTTGACTGCCCCCATGCAGAGAGATCTAATGCGTGAAAAGCACCAACAGCCGGGACAATAGACTTACGACTGGCAACGAAATGCGGTTACACTCATCGTAACTGAGGGCCGCTGCTTGTTGCACGCGCCCACATGCTCGGATAACACATGATGCGTCAATGAACGGATTCAAATTGAGAATGATACTAGACATGGGCAGAGATTTCTTCTGCTGTAGACACTGATGTTCAGTCGGGAAGTATTCACGCTGAGTGACTTGGGTCAACGCCTGGAATACTTGATTGATCTTATTAGAGGACACTTCCCCGGAGTAATCGTTTGGAAGTTTTCGACACTTTATGCCGAAACGGACCACATATGCCACCACTCGAAAGGCACGAACCAGATTGGAAAAACGAGACAGTATCTCGTTTTAACTGGGGCTACCCTTGATTTCGCTGCAAGAAGGCAGCACGATATGCGTTTGTCATTGCTAACGTAAATTGCGGCCCGCTGTGACGCATCACAAAAACAAAGGAATTGGATGTCGGAATGCGGATCATGAAGAACCCACCGCGGAATTGGGATCTGGTCAAGAAATCCTGCCACCTGTGATGGAGTTCACTGGGCAATTGATCATCCCACCCTAGCTCTTGTAGCCACAGCTCCTGCATGAACACTTTGGCTTGAATTACAAAGGGAGCCAGCCAGCCAGCGGGATCGAATAACTTGGGTTACTTTATTTTTTTGGGGGGAAAAAAAAAAAAAAAAACTAATATGGTCTCCCTTCCAAATCAAAAAATTTTTTTTTTTTGGGCGCCCCCCTTTTTTAAAAAAAAAAAAAAAAAAAAAAAAAAAAAAAAAATTAAAAAAAAACGCCCCCCCCCCTAAAAACAAACACCCAAAAAAAAAAAAAAAAAAAAAAAAAAACAAAAAAAATTTAAAAAATAAATCAAATTAAAGTTGTGTCATTTTGCTCCCCCCCCCCAAAAAAAAAAAAAAAAAAAAAAAAAAAAAAAAAAAAAAAAAAAAAAAAAAAAAAAATAAAAAAAATAAAAAAAAATAGATAAAGAAAAAAAAAGAAAAAAAAAAAAAAAAAAAAAAAAAAAAAAAAAAAAAAAAAAAAAAAATAAAAAAAAAACCCCTCTTTCTTTTATAAAAAAAAAAAAATAAAAAAATATGAAATGGTGGATTTGTAGTATATTCATACAAATAATCATTCAGTACAATAAGCTCAACTTGTAACACCCTGTTGCAAGTATAAACAATTAAACATATACGCATTAAAATATAATTGTGCACTTGAATATGTTTATATATATATACATTGATGTACATAAACATATTCACATAAATCTACAGCTAAGCATGATCATATATGTATGTGCATTTGTATATGCACATACATATATTCACATAAGCAATGCATGCACAAGCGTAACATGAGCTAGAGCCAGGCCAGCGTGGGAACGCTGACCAAGCACTTTGATGCATGCGCTCCAACAATATGTATGTATGTACTGACACTCTCCCTCTCTTTTGTAGCTGTCGCATAAGTCGCAGCATAAGAATATATATGTAAACTTAGCTTAAGCAAAAGAATATTTTGGAATAAAGAATCAATCTGAAAACTAGAATCAACGGACACTGACGTGTCCGTCCTCAACAATATCATTTCATCCGAAATGGAACCCGGTCATTACATGGCGACCGTGACAGGATACTAAAGGACCTACAAGGATTCTCCATGCTAACAACAGCAACAATAAAAAAAATAAAAAAAAAAACCCAAGAAAAGTTCAACAAAACAAACACAAAAAAAAAAAAAAAAAGCATAAAACAATGTCTCACAATGTGTTGCAACTACTTTAGCGATAGAGAGCAGCATTAGCAGCAGCAGTAAGCAGTCTGGCAACCCTGTTCCAGTTCCAGCTCACCCCCACCCGGATTTTAAACCAACAATCTTTATAAAAAACAAAGAATTCAATTGAACGTTTTAAGCGCCAAAAACAACAAATTCCCGCCCCCCGTCAAGTATCCATCTTTTCGGCAGTGGCGTTCGAAATCGACCAATCAACCAACAAGGAGCACGAATGAACAGTGAAGATATTCCCTTTGCGGAATCTGCTCCTATCGAGCAAAGGGGTGCACCGACGCTAGAGGAAGCGTTAAAGCTGTATCCCAACGATGGACCGCGCCCACTCACAATAGCTGAGTACCGGGCCCGCAACACAAAATCTACAAAGCCAGAGCCAAAGAAGACCAAAAGAGGAGGCCAAATACACAAGCTACTCCAGCAGAAGAGGCTGGAAGTAGACTTACTGGCCACTCTGAAGACGGAGGAAGACCGACAACGCTGCATAGAGCGTATTGACATCCTGAAAGCTGAACTTCGCCAAAGAGCGAAGAAACGCAAGGGGGCCGCAGAAATGCGCAAGCCTTAACTTGCCTTTAATTTAATAATTCTAATTATAAGCTTAATAGCAAGTTGGAGCACGAAAGTGCAATTTGCGAACTACTAACTCACTGCTAGGCTATTACTAACAATGTGGTTGGAGAATTTTTTTTTTTTTTAAAAAATAAAACAAATGAAATGTATACCTGAATTGTGAGCCAACCACATACTCTATAATTTTTCCACGTCTCCGGCTCGCTGTGCAAGACACAGTTGAGATAAATTTTATTTCTCTCTTATTTTTTTTTTTTCTCTTCACAAAAAAAAAAAAATTTAAAAAAAAAAAATATGCATGAATCCATAACAATTTTATTAATAAAATTAAAGTAATTGCTAAACAAAAGTTTTTAACCTGTCTTTATGAACTTTATTTCATATTTTGCACACTTGTAATAAATAAAAAAAAAAATCCCATACGTAGTTCGATAATAGCATAAGTAAATTTGATGACATATCCGATATACCCACAATGGGGTTAATCGAAACAAAATCAGTGGACTCCACTGCGAATGTCATAAATAAAATTGAATCATCAAATGCTGATATGAGATTAACGAACATACTACTATTAATAATTGTCATAATATTGTGCGCATATGTATTATATAAGGCTTACCTATTACACAATAAATGTGTAACAAAAAAAAGCTCTACACAATAGATGTGTAACAAAAAGAGCTCTAAGCCAAGCTAATGATATAGATAAGATCTAAAAAATACATATGCACACAAGCAATGATAAATCAAAACCTTTTTAACAAAAGATAAAATATATATATAATAAAAAAAAAATTTAAAAAAATTACCCATTGTGACAGGTACTTTGAAAAAATAAACAACAGGCACCCTAGCATAGTCCAAGACTTAATTGAGGTTTTTAGAAGCGAGGGAAGTACCTCACCTCAACGCTCCATAAACTTAGTACAAATTAGGTTAGCTTACCTTGATATAACGGGCGAAGATTTCCCAGTCAAAGGAGGCACTAGGGTACAGATGAGTTTCATTCTCACGGTACCATATGTATGCTGTTTTTCAAACGCAGCAGGCACACTGCGTTTCTACCTAATGGAGGAACCGAAGCAGTAAAGAACTAAATACATCCATAATCAGTTAAATAGGCTTAGGCAGTTAGTGTAGAATATAGATAAAGCAGAAACAAAAAAGCTCCAAAAATATTTACCTTTCCTTGATTTCCTGATACAATCAGGTGAAACAAATCACAAATACAAGGAAATAAGGTATTGGATAGCCCACAACTACAAATTTCGAAAAAACATTGTAGATCTTATGGAAAAATCCATAAAAGTAGCTTATAGTAGATTATTACCTAAGACCCCTTTAAGAAAAGACGTGCCCGGATGGGTCCACGAACTTTTCAAGGACTCAATTGCGCTGATAAACATATCGGAATCGAGTGTAGAACCAATAGATTTAACAGACTCAGATATAGAAATAATAGACATAGAATAGTAAAACCTTACACATTTTCAAAATCTTTTTCTTAAATTAACAACAGGTCTAAACGACAAATTCTTTTTTGTTTAGTAAAATGGGTTCTCAAGAATCCAAAATAGAAATAGAAATTAATATCAACAAACTATGGTTACTTGGGATGATATAATAGAAAAAGCTAGAATACACGCACAAGAATTAACTAAATCTTGTAAGTGTCTCTCGCAGAATAGAGAAACATCCCAAGACACAGTAACCAAACACACGAAGATAATAACCGAGAATCTTCAAGCTATTAGAGCGGTATTAACTGAACACTATAGCAAACTAAAGACATGGCAAAAAACAGCCGCAAATGCGTTCTACAGTGATTGCAAACAAAAAGCAATAACTGTGCTAAACAGACACAATATTGAATTCAAACAAACATCTGATTTGGAAACTTCAATAGTACTGGAAGAAAAAACGCAACTAATGGCTGATGAAGAAATAAGTCAAGAAGGACCATCAGTGATAAGTCGTAACAAACCAACAATTCCCAAAGAAATCAACAAAATGGCACAAACGAGGGTAGAATTCATAAATACAGCCACCAAGCTGATACCATACTTCGATGGTGATAGTAAAAGTCTACCAGGTTTCATTGGAGCGCTTCGCGTTCTTGACACCATAAAAGAACCGCACGAAGCGGTAGCCATCCAACTGATAAAATCAAAATTAAAAGGTCAAGCGGCTAATAGCCTAAGCTCAGAAGAAACGATTGATGAAGTTATACAAACACTATCAACAATCTTCAAGGGTGACTCAGTAGATCTTTTAACAGCAAAAATTAAAAATCTGCAGAGAAACCCAAATAACTGTGTTTCATACACAAACGAAATTACTGAGTTGACCGATGCCCTTAAAGGCGCTTATATTTCGGATGGTCTTCCAACTGAACAAGCAATAAAATACACCACCAAAGTGGCGGTAAATGCTATGGTAGGTCATACCAAAAGTCCAAGAGTCCAATTATTAATGGAATCAGGACACTTTCAATCAGCCAAAGAAGCAATCACCAGATTTACCACTCTTTCGGTAGAGTCGGGTTCCACCGGAAGTTTCCAAAATAATACCATTTTTTATGCCCAGCATAATGACCGCGGCAGACGCCGCTATAACAATAATGGTAACTGGAGAAACAACTCGAATTGGAACAATAACAACTCGAATTGGAGAAATAATGATGCCCACAGAGCCCAACGAGGCCGAAATTATTCACGCCACCAAAGAGGCGGCCGTGGAGGTGGACGCAATAATAATAGACAAAATACAAATAACCAACAGAAAGGTTACAACAACACAAATGTCCGAATTACCCAAAGCGACCAGGGAAACGGACAAGATCCTCCAAATGCTCAAAATTAAAAAATAAAGTCTATTCCATTAACCTAAGTCTTAATAATTTCGTATCATTGAAGAATGTTAAAACAAATAAGAAAATAACATTCTTAATTGATACCGGTGCAGACATTTCAATAATAAAAGAAAATTCTGATGTATTTCACGACATCCAAGTAAACAAAACTGTAGACATTCGAGGCATAGGAGAAGGAGTAATAAAATCCAAAGGACTTGCCTCAATTGAGCTACAAACAGACAAATACATTATTCCATATAAATTTCATATACTTCATGAAGATTTCGCAATCCCCTGCGATGGAATAATAGGACTAGATTTCATGAAAAGATTTAATTGCCAATTAGATTACAATAGTTCCGAGGATTGGTTAATAATTAGACCACCAAATTTAACGTACCCAATTTATGTTCCAATAACATTCAATTCTGGTAATAACTCAACACTTCTACCAGCAAGATCCCAAGTGGTACGCAAAATAGAACTATCTTCGGCAGAAGATAACATTTTAATTCCGAATCAGGAAATTAAACCAGGCGTTTATGTTGCAAACACTATTGCAACAGCCCAAAGTACTTTTGTCCGATTTTTAAATACCACAGATAAATGCCAAATAGTAGGCGTTAACAATATAAAATTTGAATCACTTTCGAACTACGATATAGTTCAAAATACCAAAGATATAAGAAAAGAATCTGTAATTCATAAATTGAAGAAAAATTTCCCAATACTATTCAAAGACAAACTCAAAAAGTTATGCACTGAGTATAGTGATGTGTTCGGACTTGACACCGAACCGATCACAACAAATAATTTTTATAAACAAAAATTAAGACTTAAGGATGAGATGAACCGGTATATGTGAAAAATTACCGGAGTCCGCATAGCCAACTAAACGAGATCCAGCGACAAGTTGGAAAGTTAATCGAACAGGGTATTGTTGAACCATCTGTTTCGCCTTATAATAGCCCACTCTTGCTAGTCCCAAAGAAAACACTTACGGGATCTAAAGAAAAAAACTGGCGATTAGTAATTGCCTATCGTCAAATAAACAAAAAATTGCTGTCAGATAAGTTTCCGCTCCCCAGAATTGATGATATTCTTGATCAATTGGGAAGAGCAAAATATTTTTCTTGCCTTGACTTAATGTCAGGTTTTCATCAAATTGAACTAGAAGAAAAATCAAGAGATATAACGTCTTTTTCAACGAGCAATGGCTCATATCGTTTTACACGATTACCTTTCGGTCTAAAAATAGCACCTAATTCATTTCAGAGAATGATGACAATAGCATTCTCGGGGCTTGAGCCAAGTCAAGCTTTCTTCTATATGGATGATTTAATCGTTATTGGTTGTTCTGAACAACATATGATTAAAAATTTAGTAGACGTTTTTAAGCTCTGCAGAAAAAATAATCTAAAACTGCATCCAGAAAAATGCTCATTCTTTATGCATGTGGTGACATTCCTAGGTCACAAATGCACAGATAAAGGAATCTTGCCGGTCGACACAAAATTTGACGTCATCAAGAATTATCCAGTCCCACATGATGCAGATAGTGCTAGACGTTTCGTTGCATTTTGCAATTACTATAGACGTTTCATAAAAAATTTCGCCGAATATTCCCGGCACATAACAAGATTATGTGAAAAGAATGTTCCATTCCCATGGACAGCAATCAGGTGAAACAAATCACAAATACAAGGAAATAAGGTATTGGATAGCCCACAACTACAAATTTCGAAAAAACATTGTAGATCTTATGGAAAAATCCATAAAAGTAGCTTATAGTAGATTATTACCTAAGACCCCTTTAAGAAAAGACGTGCCCGGATGGGTCCACGAACTTTTCAAGGACTCAATTGCGCTGATAAACATATCGGAATCGAGTGTAGAACCAATAGATTTAACAGACTCAGATATAGAAATAATAGACATAGAATAGTAAAACCTTACACATTTTCAAAATCTTTTTCTTAAATTAACAACAGGTCTAAACGACAAATTTTTTTTTTGTTTAGTAAAATGGGTTCTCAAGAATCCAAAATAGAAATAGAAATTAATATCAACAAACTATGGTTACTTGGGATGATATAATAGAAAAAGCTAGAATACACGCACAAGAATTAACTAAATCTTGTAAGTGTCTCTCGCAGAATAGAGAAACATCCCAAGACACAGTAACCAAACACACGAAGATAATAACCGAGAATCTTCAAGCTATTAGAGCGGTATTAACTGAACACTATAGCAAACTAAAGACATGGCAAAAAACAGCCGCAAATGCGTTCTACAGTGATTGCAAACAAAAAGCAATAACTGTGCTAAACAGACACAATATTGAATTCAAACAAACATCTGATTTGGAAACTTCAATAGTACTGGAAGAAAAAACGCAACTAATGGCTGATGAAGAAATAAGTCAAGAAGGACCATCAGTGATAAGTCGTAACAAACCAACAATTCCCAAAGAAATCAACAAAATGGCACAAACGAGGGTAGAATTCATAAATACAGCCACCAAGCTGATACCATACTTCGATGGTGATAGTAAAAGTCTACCAGGTTTCATTGGAGCGCTTCGCGTTCTTGACACCATAAAAGAACCGCACGAAGCGGTAGCCATCCAACTGATAAAATCAAAATTAAAAGGTCAAGCGGCTAATAGCCTAAGCTCAGAAGAAACGATTGATGAAGTTATACAAACACTATCAACAATCTTCAAGGGTGACTCAGTAGATCTTTTAACAGCAAAAATTAAAAATCTGCAGAGAAACCCAAATAACTGTGTTTCATACACAAACGAAATTACTGAGTTGACCGATGCCCTTAAAGGCGCTTATATTTCGGATGGTCTTCCAACTGAACAAGCAATAAAATACACCACCAAAGTGGCGGTAAATGCTATGGTAGGTCATACCAAAAGTCCAAGAGTCCAATTATTAATGGAATCAGGACACTTTCAATCAGCCAAAGAAGCAATCACCAGATTTACCACTCTTTCGGTAGAGTCGGGTTCCACCGGAAGTTTCCAAAATAATACCATTTTTTATGCCCAGCATAATGACCGCGGCAGACGCCGCTATAACAATAATGGTAACTGGAGAAACAACTCGAATTGGAACAATAACAACTCGAATTGGAGAAATAATGATGCCCACAGAGCCCAACGAGGCCGAAATTATTCACGCCACCAAAGAGGCGGCCGTGGAGGTGGACGCAATAATAATAGACAAAATACAAATAACCAACAGAAAGGTTACAACAACACAAATGTCCGAATTACCCAAAGCGACCAGGGAAACGGACAAGATCCTCCAAATGCTCAAAATTAAAAAATAAAGTCTATTCCATTAACCTAAGTCTTAATAATTTCGTATCATTGAAGAATGTTAAAACAAATAAGAAAATAACATTCTTAATTGATACCGGTGCAGACATTTCAATAATAAAAGAAAATTCTGATGTATTTCACGACATCCAAGTAAACAAAACTGTAGACATTCGAGGCATAGGAGAAGGAGTAATAAAATCCAAAGGACTTGCCTCAATTGAGCTACAAACAGACAAATACATTATTCCATATAAATTTCATATACTTCATGAAGATTTCGCAATCCCCTGCGATGGAATAATAGGACTAGATTTCATGAAAAGATTTAATTGCCAATTAGATTACAATAGTTCCGAGGATTGGTTAATAATTAGACCACCAAATTTAACGTACCCAATTTATGTTCCAATAACATTCAATTCTGGTAATAACTCAACACTTCTACCAGCAAGATCCCAAGTGGTACGCAAAATAGAACTATCTTCGGCAGAAGATAACATTTTAATTCCGAATCAGGAAATTAAACCAGGCGTTTATGTTGCAAACACTATTGCAACAGCCCAAAGTACTTTTGTCCGATTTTTAAATACCACAGATAAATGCCAAATAGTAGGCGTTAACAATATAAAATTTGAATCACTTTCGAACTACGATATAGTTCAAAATACCAAAGATATAAGAAAAGAATCTGTAATTCATAAATTGAAGAAAAATTTCCCAATACTATTCAAAGACAAACTCAAAAAGTTATGCACTGAGTATAGTGATGTGTTCGGACTTGACACCGAACCGATCACAACAAATAATTTTTATAAACAAAAATTAAGACTTAAGGATGAGATGAACCGGTATATGTGAAAAATTACCGGAGTCCGCATAGCCAACTAAACGAGATCCAGCGACAAGTTGGAAAGTTAATCGAACAGGGTATTGTTGAACCATCTGTTTCGCCTTATAATAGCCCACTCTTGCTAGTCCCAAAGAAAACACTTACGGGATCTAAAGAAAAAAACTGGCGATTAGTAATTGCCTATCGTCAAATAAACAAAAAATTGCTGTCAGATAAGTTTCCGCTCCCCAGAATTGATGATATTCTTGATCAATTGGGAAGAGCAAAATATTTTTCTTGCCTTGACTTAATGTCAGGTTTTCATCAAATTGAACTAGAAGAAAAATCAAGAGATATAACGTCTTTTTCAACGAGCAATGGCTCATATCGTTTTACACGATTACCTTTCGGTCTAAAAATAGCACCTAATTCATTTCAGAGAATGATGACAATAGCATTCTCGGGGCTTGAGCCAAGTCAAGCTTTCTTCTATATGGATGATTTAATCGTTATTGGTTGTTCTGAACAACATATGATTAAAAATTTAGTAGACGTTTTTAAGCTCTGCAGAAAAAATAATCTAAAACTGCATCCAGAAAAATGCTCATTCTTTATGCATGTGGTGACATTCCTAGGTCACAAATGCACAGATAAAGGAATCTTGCCGGTCGACACAAAATTTGACGTCATCAAGAATTATCCAGTCCCACATGATGCAGATAGTGCTAGACGTTTCGTTGCATTTTGCAATTACTATAGACGTTTATAAGATTAAGATTATGTGAAAAGAATGTTCCATTCCCATGGACAGCAGAATGCGAAAATGCATTCCAATACTTAAAAGAAAAGCTCGTTCAACCTAATCTATTGCAGTACCCGGATTTTAGCAAAGAATTTTGCATAATCACAGATGCAAGCAAACAAGCATGTGGAGCAGTTTTAACACAAAACTATAATGGACTCCAGCTTCCAGTTTCATATGCATCAAGAGCATTCACTAAAGGTGAAAGCAACAAGAGTACTACAGAACAAGAGCTAGCAGCAATACACTGGACAATAACATATTTCCGACCATATATATATGGAAAACATTTCACAGTGCGAACAGACCATAGACCATTAACATATTTGTTCTCCATGGTCAAACCGAGTTCAAAACTGACACGCATGCGGCTAGAATTGGAAGAGTACGACTTTACAGTAGAGTATTTGAGAGGTAAAGATAACTTTGTGGCAGACGCCCTATCAAGGATAACAATATCCGATCTAAACAAGAACTATTGCCAAGGCAAAATCTTGAAAAAGCTTCCAAGCCCAACGTATTTGACGTTATTGTAAATGACGAAGTACGAAAAGTAGTGACCTTGCGAATAACTGATTCCTCGACCACATTCAAACATGGCAAGAAAGTTATAGCAAGAATTGACATTTGCGATATCTACACCAATGGAATTAAGAGTAGCGCTACTCACGCCGGTGACCCTCATCCAAAACGATAATGAAAAAGAAGCTATATTGTCTACATTCCATGAAGATCCAATTCAAGGAGGTCATACAGGCATAAATAAAACAATTGCAAAAATAAAGAGACGATATTATTGGAAAAACATGACTAAATATGTTAAAAAGTACATTAATAAATGTCCAAAATGCCTGACGTCGAAAACGACGAAACATACACGATCACCTATGATTATAACCGAAACTCCACAATATGCTTTTGACAGAGTTATAGTGGACACAATTGGTCCACTACCACGTTCGGAAAATGGCAATGAATACGCAATCACATTAATATGTGACCTGACAAAGTATTTAGTAGCAATTCCTGTGGCAAACAAAAGTGCAACAACTCTGGCAAAAGCCATAGTCGAATCTTTTATTCTGAAGTACGGTCCAATGAAGACGTTCATTACGGACATGGGAACAGAATATAAAAATTCCATTATAAATGACTTGTGCAAGTATTTAAAAATAGACAATATAACGTCTACAGCACACCACCACCAGACATTAGGTACCGTTGAAAGAAGTCATAGGACCTTCAACGAGTACATTCGTTCATATATTTCAGTAGATAAAACTGATTGGGACATATGGTTACAGTATTTCGTGTATTGTTTTAACACAACACCATCAGTGACACATAATTATTGTCCATATGAACTTGTATTTGGTAGACAAAGTAACCTACTAATTCAATTTAATAGCGTTAATACTATAGATCCAATATATAATATAGAAGACTATTCTAAGGAAGTTAAGTTTAGATTAGAAAACGCGTGTAAGAGAGCTCGAATTCTTTTTAGAAAAAAATAAAATTAAGCAAAAAGAAATAAATGATAGCAAAGTATTAGATTTTAAAATAGAAATAGGAGACCAAGTTTATCTCAAGAATGAAACAGGTCATAAATTAGAATCTTCTTATATAGGACCGTTTGAGGTCATTAGTATAGAGAAAAATAATAATGTAGTTATAAAGAATAGGAAAAATAGGGAACAAAAAGTTCATAAGGATAGACTAAAATGGAATAACAAATAAAACACAAAAAAAAATATATATATAAAATTTTTTTTATGGATTCATCTATTATTGAAAATATATTCATATGATTTCGAAAAGAAAGAGAGAAAGAGAATTTGTCTGAGCAGACACAAACTAAGACACAAAAAAAAAAAATTTTTTTTCCCTTATATACACATTTACCTTACCCTTATGTTACCTTTAATTAACTATCTAATGATTATTAATAACTCCATAGTATTACGTTATTCTCTAAAAAGGGGAGGTGTAGTATATTCATACAAATAATCATTCAGTACAATAAGCTCAACTTGTAACACCCTGTTGCAAGTATAAACAATTAAACATATACGCATTAAAATATAATTGTGCACTTGAATATGTTTATATATATATACATTGATGTACATAAACATATTCACATAAATCTACAGCTAAGCATGATCATATATGTATGTGCATTTGTATATGCACATACATATATTCACATAAGCAATGCATGCACAAGCGTAACATGAGCTAGAGCCAGGCCAGCGTGGGAACGCTGACCAAGCACTTTGATGCATGCGCTCCAACAATATGTATGTATGTACTGACACTCTCCCTCTCTTTTGTAGCTGTCGCATAAGTCGCAGCATAAGAATATATATGTAAACTTAGCTTAAGCAAAAGAATATTTTGGGATAAAGAATCAATCTGAAAACTAGAATCAACGGACACTGACGTGTCCGTCCTCAACAATATCATTTCATCCGAAATGGAACCCGGTCATTACAGGATCGACCATAATTTGGCGGGACATTTTTGTGATGTCGGCATTGAAAACTACTCGGAAAAAACGCCACTTGAGAATCTGAGAAGTGAGTTCAGACTGAAGTACCGGACCAGGGTAAAATATGTCATTGAGACTTACTCCGTTTGTGGACTTGCTGGAGGCGTTAAAGACTACCCGTACTTTTGTTGTGGTACTATCGGGCTTGAAAACCACATGCTGTGGCAAATAAAAGTTATTATTACTGCCGTCAAATGGCACCTGACACTTATGGCCCAAGTCCAAATACTCTTGGATGACGACGTCATATTCAGTTTTCGCCGGATTATTTTTTAGGAGACGGCTTTCGTTTTTTGGGAACTGAGCCATTGCCCCTGGTCTGGAGTGACCGAGGTTGATGTTGGTTGGGTCTCGAAACGGAAGTGAGACCATGTATCTCCCCGAAACATCTCTTCTTGTGGTCTTCTAGAAATTGAGCTCGCAATAGGAATAAGAATCTTCTACCGGTTTGACCGGTAGATGCTACACCTCCCAAAACCTTGTGAGAAGAGTTTCAAGTGCTCCCTCTTTGCGTTCTTGTGGTGAACGCGGCACACGAACTAACGGGAACCCCTTGCAACGGGCCTGAAATGACCCAACCCAATCTCGTCTTTTGAGCCATTAAAGATCCCCACAATTCGGTCTGAATGCCGGAAAGGGTCACCGCTAGTATGACATCAATACCAAGAAGCAGATCGATCTTCGCCTTTAATCTAAAGGAGGGGTCGGCTAGCAGAATATTGGTCATTTCTTCCAATGTGGCTTGGGCTATTGTACATGACGGCAAATCATCAGCAACTTGGGACAGGACAAAAGCTTCTATTTCTATCTGGACTGGAGGTCCATGCGATGACCGAATGCTTATGTCACATACCTTCAAGGTTCTATTGACCTTTCCGTTAATGCCTGTCACTTCGGCCCTGACAGTTTGGAATGGTAACTTCATGAGCCGGAACATTCCTTCGGATATAAAATTGCCTTCCGAAGCCGTGTCTTAAAACGCCCTTGAAGGATAAGTAGTGCCCTCGTCCCAAAAGTCCACGATGGCTGTACCTAGCAACTTATCTCGTGTGGACCTTGCCTCAGAGGTAAAGTATGTTCGGACAACATTGTGAGAACTGGGCTGCGCTGGTGCCTTAGCCTTTCGGGTGGCTGGAAGTGGTTTTCGGCGAGGTTTCGATTTGGGAACCGAAATAGCCATTGCAAATGTATTTTCAACCGCTTCGAGCGTACGAAACCGCTCGGTGAGGAAATCGTCCATCGTTTGCCACTCTAGAATGGCAGTCTTATCTCCAAGAGATTGTTCCCACAGTGAAAGGGTGTTCTTCGGCAATTTGATGGAACAGAAAAATACGAACCACCCCACGTGACTGGTAGGCTACAGTGCTCAAAATCACGAATCGATGCCTGCAGAGCATTCTGATGATCTTGTAATGCCTTTCCGGACTCATGGGAAATTTGAGGCACGTCAAGAAGTGCTCGGAATTGGCTGTTCACGATAAGTCGCTTATTTTCGAAACGCTGTTTGAGTGCGTTCCATGCCGTTTCAAAACCATCATTTGTAAGCGGGAATTTTGCTACAGTGAGGTTGCCTTCACACATGGCCGTAAACAAGTCACGGAACGTAGGCCATTTTAGGTAATCTCCTGTACAGACTTCTGTGTCAATGGGTTGCAGCCTCGTTCTGCTGGTGCAGAGGTAGACCCATACCGGTTCGGAGGAGTAGGAGCAGACGCTTCGTGGATAAGCTTGCTTAATCGAGCCGTGCATCGATTGTAAACCTGATAGCATTTGTCATATTTAGCTTGGATGGCTAAATCTTCAGAGCTATCGTCTTTACCATCTGGGAGTGCCTGGCATTTCTCATATTCCTGCTCGACCCTCTTCCACAACGCTTGAACTCGATCACGACGGACTTGGAGCGTAAATATGCTGACCTCGGACAATGAAGTGACTTGGGTGTCAACTTCAAACTGACATAGTTTATCGCTAATCGAGACAAACTTCTGCAAAGCCATGGTGGAAGAATCTAATATATCTGTATCTTTTGGATACATACCGAGTGACTCTTGGGGCGGTTACCAAAATCTGTGGAGGTGGTACCAGTGGCTTGACCTTTTTTTAGCTATCTCGTCGTGGCTTTGACGTGGCTTGCTGAGAAGTCGTGCCTATGGTGCGGACGTGAGAGCTAATGGACTAGAAAGGGTCTGAAACGCTCGGGAAGGAGGAGTAGTAGGGCTGGTACTCCTCTGACGCTGACTTGGCGCAGCAATTGAAGATTTGCTTGTGGCCGCAGTGGTCTTAGAATGGAGGTTAAAAAAGTAGATAGCTGGTTTGGCACGGCTTGGAAATTAGCGAAAAAAACAAACTGGAACGTCTGGGAAAACCTGGAACACTACCAAACCACTCAAGGAACAGCTTTGCCAAGCCTTGAAATTGATTAAGCAACCACAAACACGAGTTGGGACGTTTGGGATAGTTTGGAACTCAAATATAGAACCAAAAATAAGACTTGGAACGGTTGGAACAGATTGGAATTCAAATACAAAAACAAAGATACGATCTGGGACGCTTGAAACACCCTGGAAATCAAATATAAACAAATAAAAGATACGACTTGGAAAGCCTGGAACACATTGGAATTCAAAGATAAAACCAAAGATACGACTAGGAACGCTTGGAATGCAAATATAAACCCAAAGATACGACTTGGAACGCTTGGAACATTTTGTAATTCAAATATAAAACCAAAGATATGACTTGGAATCGTAATAAAATACAGAGTCACGACTTGGAACGATTGGAAAATTTTGTAATTCAAATATAAAATAAAACCAAAGATACGTCTTGGAACGTTTTGGAATCGGAATAAAATCGAGACTCACGACTTGGAAACGATTGGAGCAAGAATTCAGCATAATTATGAAAAATTAATTTTCCCGACGCATAGAAATAAGCTTTGCCCCGTGAACCGAAACCGAATTGGAACGGTATCTCTAATATTCGGAAAAAAAAAAGGAAAGACACGGAACACAAATTTATAATAAATAAATATTTTTCGAGTTTTCCCTCAACGTGACCCTTCAGTATATATACCCCACAGAGTGCCATCCAACCTAGGGTGTATTACACAGTTACTTTTGATCGTTTGCTTTGTGCCGGTGTTTGGCACATGAGCTTGCAGCTGTGCCTGTATACTGCAGTGAAGCGGGACTTATGTATGCACGTATGTATATAGGCTGCAAGGGGTAGCGGGAATTTGCCCACGGCGATGGAAAAATAATTTGTGTGCGCAAAATAATAATTTTGTGGAATATGTACATGCATATGTGTATATGGATATGAATATGAAAATGTAAAATGTTATATATGGAAAATATGTATATATATATATATGTATGTGTATGGATATGTAAAATGTTATATGCAATATATGTAGATTTTATATTTATATTTATTATATATATATTTTTTTTGATGATGTGTCTGGCTGATATTTCCAACTTTATAGGGTGTCGCGAGATACAAGAAATGTCTAGGTGTGGCCTTTAAACATATGTGAGAGGGTGGTCCATTTTTTTTTTTTTTTAATTCTTTATTAACTTGTATTGAAAACTTTTCTCAGCTTTTTTTTCTTTGGATTTAGCACTGGATAAATTGTTGTAACTTATATTATGTCACATTCACACACTCTGCTTGCATATATGTAGGAAATCTTTGAATTTCGTAAATTTATTTAAATACATACACATGTGTTAACTTTTGTAAGTTGCGAAAAAATATATTGGAATAGGCGAATAAATATGGCGCCTTTTATACTTGGCATATATACATATGTATATGCCAAATTGCGAGAAAAAATCTTGAAGTCGGCGAACAAATATGGAACAAATATTATGTACTGGACACATACATATATATGTATGAAAAAATTGTGGACCAAAATTTTCTCTCTTTTGAGGAGGAAAAACGAATTAAATTCAGGAAATTTGCGCGAAAGTAATTTTATTTTGATTAGGAAAATCAAGAGAAACAATTATATGTATGTGAGTATGGGTACGGATGCTGGAGGCATGTACATGTACTCATATAAGTCCTGTTTGTCTGTCCTAGATACTCTGATGAACGGGAAGAGCTAAGCCTAGGCATTGGGAGACCATTTATAGTCAACGACTTTATGGATATCCTACTTAGCTCGCAAAACAATTGGCTAGCTGTTAGCCACATGGCAGCAGTCATCATGCAATCCTTGCGTCGCGCTGAACGTCAATGTAACCAAAACTTCAGTTCTAGGTAAACTCTAGACGAAGTAGAAGTACTACTCGTGAAGTAGTACTTCAGCGTTGGTTCCGCGAGAGGGATACGGAGCATAGGGTAGATTTTAGTGCGGTGCGGTGACCACTAACCAAGGTCGATACCAAGTCCCACACTTCGGTTTCAATGCTTTCCCCCCTATTTATAAAAAAAAAAAAAAAAAAAAAAATATAAGCTCCCTTGCATATTTATAAAGTCACTTGAAAAATATCAATATTTCCAAAACTACTAACTGTAGTTCAATACGGTATATTTTGAAAAGTAGTCTGGTACCATTTTTAGATGAAAATGGCTATGCACGACATACTTTTCAGCAGGACAATGCGAGAGTCCATGTCAGTCGGGAGACGAAAGCATGGTTTTCCTCCAAAGGAATCAAAGTTTTAGAGTGGCCTGCCTGTTCTCCCGATCTAAATCCCATGGAGAATCTATGGGGGATACTCACACAGAGAGTATATGCCGAAAATCGCCAGTTTTCAACTTTAAGTCATCTTAAGGATGCTCTTTTCGATGAGTGGGCGAAAATTGATGCCGGTTTGGTAGCTAACCTTATTGGAAGTATGCAAGGGCGCATAGAAAAGGTTATTGGCTCCCGAGGCGATGTTATTTGTTAATTAAAATTGTTTTTTTTTCAGTTAATTTTAAGCTACAGTAAAAATAAGAACAGTGACTTTATAAATATGCAACATTAAGACTTAGCTTAAGTGTATATTTAAAAATACCGTTAGTTTGGATTAAGCCAATTCTTTTTGTATTATTTTTGTTTCTTTTTCCTCTTAATTTTCTTAATATACCGTATTGAACTAGAGTTAGTAGTTTTGGAAATATTGCTATTTTTCAAGTGACTTTATAAATATGCAAGGGAGCTTACAAACAATTTAGAAAAAATGATTTAACTTGAAAATTTGAAATTCCACCGATGATGAGGTTCGAGAGGATCATGGTATCCGGCTCGAAGGACCAAATGTTGTGTAGGTTGGTTGAACTTCCTTCTTAGAGGGGGCAGCTAAATGAATCTTTCCTTTTAATCTTCCTTCACAAAAAAAGGGGGGCGCGCAGCAATTTGTCTTCACTTTATTGTTTATTCACAGATAAAATTAAACTAAACCTAGCTCTAAGAGCGAGGAATAAGCCCCGCTTGGAACGAAGTGTGGGGAGAGCGGTGGGCATCATGGGAGAGCGGCGCGAGGTGAAAGCTCTCGCCTCCCTTAAACCTTGTGTTGCCCGTTGGGCATAAACACATACGGCTCCGTTCTTCAACGCCAACATGAAAATATCCATAATTTTCATCTACGGAACTGAAAATACGTGCATTTTAAAGTCTGTCTAACTGATCTTTTATCAGGGGAAGTGGGAAGCGATCTCGTATGATTACTTTATTAATTCATCTGTAATCGATGCATAATCGATGAGAACCGTATTTTTTCACAAGAACGACTGGGCTAGTATACTCAGACTCTGATATTTCAATGACGTCATCCTTTAGCTATTGATCGGTGATGATTGATTGATGATTGATTGATTGATGCATCTTTCTGCATATGAAAATCGTCGAGGTCGTGGAACTTACTTCGGATTCCGAACCTTGGGTTTTTGTCACCCTTAGGCCTTTGTAGCAGATTGTGACCTCCGCTTGCTTGCAGAAATCCTCCCCAATTTCTACTTCCATAAATTGTTGATCCACTGCGAGAAAGCAGTCAAGCAGTATTTCTTAGCTCTTATATATATTCTGTATATTTAAATGAACCCGATGCTTTAATCTTGTCTGGGTCTTTTTTTTACGAAACCGATTAAATAAACGTTAGAATCACTCAACATTGAATAATTTAGGTTTTCCAGCATTACCTTAGATATTAATTATTATCGATTATAACTGGAATAGACATAAAATTTTGAGCCGACGTAACTTTGCATGTATTGGCTTAATTTTGAAACTGCTTGTTGGACAATCTTTGGCAATATGTCCGAAAATATTACACTGAAAACGTTTTTACTGCCCCTGTTCTTATTATCGCAATTAACTGATGGATGGCCTTTGGCACCACAATTAAAACATTTGACGCCCACTTCTTGCAACAATTCGAATGGCTTGCATTTAAATGAACATGAGTCACCAAAATGCACTTGAGTCAAAGCTGGGCGCTGTAACGAGAGTATCTACCCAACAATCTCTTCTTACTACCAACCTTGTGACCGTCTTACAAACCGGCACATACAATTACTAGGAACGGTACAGAAGAATGTATTTGGAATCCCAATCGGATGAGATATTCGTAGTTATTATTAAGCCGAAAAAGCTCGACAATCATCATGATACCCAAAGCAGGAAAGAACAAAACCCAGCCATCATCATACAGACCAAAAAGGTATTGCAGAACCGACTAAACTCATTCTGACATACTAAAATGAAATCCTTTCAAACCAGTTCGACTTCCGCAAAACTTCTGCCACTCAAACTTTTTGTCAGGCTCTAACTTAACAGAAGTTTCAACAAATGTATTAAAAGTTAAAAAAAGTTCAACCTGAAATCGTTTTCCAATTACCTGTCAGTCTTCAGTTTAAGCAATAGAAATTATGCATATCTAAATCCCCAAAAAATTTTATTATTTCAGAATCAATCCAGAAGTCTATTTTAAAAGAAACCGCAGAGAACGTAACTAGATATTGTTTATATAATTAACAAAAAAGTGAAAAATTTAATAACAAATTTATTTATTTATAACAATAGCAGAGCAGTGGATGGAAAAATCAGATTAAGCCAAAACAGTTAAAATAAGAAGGTTAGCGAAGTGTATATATAGAACGTCATCAAATTCCTTGACAAAACGTTTTACAAAGCCACGAATACTAGATGCTTTGTTGACAATTAAATATATATGAAGATTAAAAGACAGTTTAGGATCGAAAAGTACGTGTAAATGTTTAAATGATAACACGCTATCGAACAGATCAGACTTAATAGAGTACTGAGCTAGAAACGGAGACAAACGACTAAAAGACATAAAATGGCACTTAGAGGCATTAAGATGTAGCAATTTAACGTGACACCAATCAAAGAATGCATTGAAGTTCGACTGCATTGAAAAGATGGATCATTAAATTTCAATTACCACAAAAATAAAGAACCCGATCTTTATTTGTTGAACTCAAATTATGAGCTGATTTAATTTACAAAAGTGTTGAGTCTTTATATGATATTTTAGGATTTAGGAGATGGGAATTGTTCTAAGGAATCCCCATTTTAATGAACCTCTTTTTCGGCCGAAAATGTTGCTGTTACGTCCGTTAAAATACGAGCAATATTGTTGCTCGGTCGGAAATTTTTTAAAAAGAAATTTGGATCTGTCTTTTGTTTTTTTGTCTTTCATTGTTTACATTTTCGCAGCGAATGACATAATTTTTCTTCTAACTCTGATCTGTGGTCTTAGAGCACTGTCGATATTTCTATTCACCATTTCTAATGAATTGTAATCTTTTCTTTTTGTTCAATTTTCTGCCTTAACATTGATTATTAATCCTTAAAAAATTAATTTAAAAATATTGTAAATTGATTCTACATGTATTATTAATTGAAAAGTTGGTCTGCCAATTCCGGGAGGTTGAAGCCGACGTAAAGGAATTTAAGATATATGTATGTAATATATGGTATTGAGTCCGTTCACTGGTTCCGTTAGGGTAAGCCGTTGATGAATTAAGAATATTATGCTTATAAGAAACGGCTAAGTATCTAGATAACTGTCCCCGTGGCTCAGCAATATGTTAAAAAATTATAACATGTACTTACGTCCAAGTGCCGGAGTAATGTGTCTTTATTGGTTAAGCGGTTCTACAATACTAAATATATTGAAGGAAAGAAAAGAAAACTAAATCTAAGTACATAAATGGGAATGTGAATCTATAGCTAAATACATAAGAAGTAAATATGCAAGACGTATGGTCATGATATGAACTGTTGATCACACGCTGTGTCAGCGTATTTATTTTTATATGGAATTCGTCACATTGATGTTGCAGCTGCACAGAATGTTCTAAGGCTTAGTGCAAGGGCAGTTCGCTAAATTAATTGTTAACTTGTATAGTCTACTAGTTTAGGTGACGTCTAGGAGAGCACGTCAGCGGCAGTAAGCGAATTAACAACACAGCAAATCTAGACAAACACCTGCTGTAAACGTTCTATTTCAATTATAGTACCATAAACAAAATAATTATTTTTTCGCTTCATGTAGTTTGAATTCTCAACTTCTTTTAGCGTTGAAGATATGGTATGGCCATTACAACTCTTGATTCTTTACCGAATTCTACTGATGATAGAATCTGGTGGTTCTTGGAGTAGCTATACAGACAACCAACTTACCTTTTATGCTGCCTATGATTAAAATCTAAAAATTAAACCGATTTATTGGCCTCAAGCCGGCTAAAACCCAGATTTGTTTAACAGAAAAGAAGAATGTTATAATTTTGATTTCCAGTTTGGAATCATAGTTCCCTTTTCTTTCTTCTATTACGCTTTATTTCGTCCTTATGATTTTCGTCATTTTTTGCTTCCTGCGTGTTACGTATAGCATGCAAACAAAGTACCTTTACCCATTTTGGACTAGGCTGATTTAAAGATGCAAAATGTCTTTTTAAAAAAATAAAACATTCTGCCTGTTTTAGTTTTGGAGGAAACTGGTTCGAAAACTGGATTTGAACGTTTATTCAATGTAATTTTTGTGTAACTAACTATATACTTTCCTTTGATTGAAATATAGTCAAATAAAATACAGAATTTTTAAAAACATACAAAACTTGCTGTTCAAAAAGTCGAACAGTGCTCCAAAATGGGTTAGGCGGTACCTTTTTTTGTAGATTAAAAATTAATTTGTTTTACATGAAAAACAAAAACAAATAAAAACACTTACTTTATATTTTTTTTGAGCCGTGTCCGCCATTGGACATCCAAATCTTTGAGCCGTTTAGTATAACATAATTATGATTATAATTATTTTAAGCAGCACGACATCTCATTTACCCAGAACCTGACCTAGGCTCGGCTAATGCGAAAGCAGGGTACACCTTTTCAAAGGATACTTTAGGCAATTATTTTGCCTTTTGCTCAGGTGTACCATACAGAAGTATGACCTTAAAACCTATTCTTTGATGTGGACCAATTGTTATTCCAAGACCAAGATCGTACGCATCAACTATTCTACAAAGTCTTCCGTATGCGTGTTGTTTAAGCCCAAGCCACCATAATCAACCGGCTGCAAAACATGAGAATAAAGATGTTAATTCAAACTAACTGAATTATTCGTCAGCAGAGGTTAATTTTATTATTTTCGTCAACTTTCATGACAGAATTTCTTAACATAAATTAAAACTCTAAATTGATTTCATTTTTTGTATTCAATCGTCATATTACATAATTGGGGGCTATTGTGGTGTTGGATTATGTAGCAGGCAGTTAATAATATATTAAATAATAAGACGGTGGTTTTATGTTTGAATATATATATGATTTGTTCTTTAATTTAATTCTTTTCAACTGTACGCTCTTGTCGCCTAAAGTGAACTAAACTGGGGTGAGATAAAGCAGATGAAGTATGGTGTGTATACACGAAGATGATATTCGGCTAGTCCCGTTACCTTTCATCTCTTCTGTTCTTCTTAATGTTGCTTTTGCTATTTCGCAACACTCCTCCTCAAAAGTAACATTAACTAAATCAAAATTACAAAAATTTCTTATCAGACAAGAGGCGTACTCTGGGGAAATATACAAAACACGGTCCAGCATTCGCTGCAAGGATTAAGAAAACCCAGTAAAACTTAATCAAACCGTTCAAATTAAAATACTATAATATTCAGTTAATATACAAAATAGAATTTGTCAATTTACGTATTAAATTCAAATCAAGTTCCAATTATTTAGTAATTACGTAAAGATTACTTTAAATTAACATTTTCAAATTCAGAAGTTAATTTAATATTTAATAATAAAAAAAAACTGTTGATGACTTCATTCAGTGAGTCCCACTTGATCTCGAAGATTCAGGAATCTTGCTGCTGGTAGCGGTTTCGTAAGTACATCAGCCAACTGCTCATCTGTGGAAATATACTTAATGGAAATTATTTTCTTTTCTATTTGCTCACGAGTGAAGTGATATTTTATATCTATATGCTTAGTTCTCTTGTGGCATGTTGGGTTATTTGCTATACTTATACAACCTTGGTTGTCTTCAAATATACTAATTGGCTCATTTAAATCAATCCTTATTTCGTTTATTAAGGATTTTAACCATAAAGCTTCTCTAACGCTTTCAAATAGAGCCATGTATTCTGCTTCAGTAGATGAGGCAGCAACTGATTTTTGTTTCATGGTACTCCAGCAAATTAAACAATTATCAAATAACTTAAATAAGTAACCAGTAGTACTCCGTCTATCTGTTTCATTACCTGCCCAATCAGAATCTGCATAACCAACAACAACATTTTCAAAACTAATGCTTTTTCTAAAGCTTAATTTTAAGTCAACTGTACCTTTCAGATACCTTAGTAGCCTTTTTAGGCACTGCCATAGTTCTATATTGTTGTTGTTGGTATATCTACTTAATATGCTTACTGCCGTACTCAAATCTGGCCGAGTACATAACATAATGTACATCAAACAACCGATCAAATTACGACATGGAGCATCAAAAGTTTCTTGAGATTCTAAGGCTTCATAGTTTAATTTACTTTGTAATGGTGTGCTAACTGGATTACAATTTTCCATATTAAATTTCTTTAAAACATTACTTATGTATACTGATTGACTAAGTTGTAATTGATCTCCTTTCCTGTCTATTTTAATGCCAATAAAATGTCTTATATCTTTTAAATCACTCATTTTAAATTTATTCATTAAATAAGATTTAAATTTAGACATTGTTTCAATATTCTTTGTCACGATGACAACATCATCCACATACAAAAGTACATAAATGTTAAGAGATATATTCCCATTATCTATGAGGTATATACATCGGTCAACTCCAAGATTTACAAAGCCAATTTCTTTTAAGACATTTTCGAATGCTTCGAACCAACACCTAGCTGCTTGCTTTAGACCATAAATAGCTTTATTTAGCTTACAAACTGTATCATCATCATGACTCAGTCCTAGAGGAATCTTCATGTAAATTTCCTCTTTCAAATTGCCATTTAGGAATGCTGTTTTAACATCCATATGATGAACCTTTAAATCGTATTGATTTGCAAGCGCTAGTATAAATCGAAAACTGGAAATACGTGCAACTGGTGCAAATGTTTCTTCGTAATCAGTTAAATATTCTTGCGTGAAACCACGAGCTACAAGTCTGGCTTTGTATCTGACTAAGTTTCCAAATTCATCCTGTTTAATGCTAAAAACCCATTTGCAATCAATTATATTTTTATTACTGGGCCTTTTTACCAAAGACCATGTATTGTTTTCAAAATGCGAATCTAAATCATCCTGTACTGCTTTTTCCCAATTAATTTTGTCATCTCTACTCTTAATTTCTTCAAAGCAATTTGGAATATTACTAAAATATGTATAGGAATTCATCAAACATTTTTCCATTAATCTATATGAACATTTAGGTTTATCTTTTAATCTTTCACTGCGTCGAATTTCATTGTTCTCACCAGTAATTACCACTGGATCGGTATTCTCCAGATTTGTGGAATTTTCACAAGGCTGTACAACAGTTTTGGAATTGTCATCAACAGTTTCCATATTTTCCATTTCATCCAATGGAAGGCAAGACTCTATACTTTCAGAATTTGCATTCTGAAAATCAACTTCCTGTTTTTCATTCCCATCTTCCAAACAAGAGTTATCACACTGTTCCCTCATTTCATTTTGGAACACTGAGTCTTCAGATTGCACAACACAATCTTCTACAGACCTTGAGTGAAACATATTTGTTTCATCCACCACAACATCTCTAGCTGTCATAAACTTTCTTGCCTCCACATTCCACAATTTAAACCCATTCGGTTCGTATCCAACAAGTATACCTTTTGTCGATTTTTCATCAAACTTTCGTTTTCTAATTTTGTTATGTAGGTATAGTGTTGATCCAAATATCTTCAGATATTTCAAAATAGGCTTTTTATTATGCCAAATTTCATAAGGTGTTTTCGTAAAATCTTTTAAAGCTCTGGTTGGACATCTATTAATTAGATAAGTTGCAGTTAAAACTGCTTCTCCCCAGAAACTTTTCGGGAGTTTAGCTCCATTAACCATAGATCGAGCCTTTTCTGTGATAGTTCTGATCATTCGTTCAGAAACACCGTTTAATTGTGGAGTGTGAGACACTGTCAATTGATAGCTGATACCTTTTTCTGAACAATATTCACGCATTTCGTTAGACAAATATTCACGTCCATTGTCAATGTACAAATTTACCACTTTCAAATTAAAATGGACTTCTGCTTTGGCAATAAAATCTTTAAAAACTGAAAACAAATCTGATTTGTATGTTATTAAATATGTCACACAGTAATGGGTATATTGATCAATAAAAACCACATAATAGTTTTTATTATCAATTGTACAGGGAGTTATCGGACCACAAATATCTGAGTGTACTACAAACAGTGGCCTATTAATATGATCTTTATTTTTGAATTTTTCAAATCTCAATCTTGACATTTTTCCATTAATGCACGCTTCGCATAATTCTTTATTTAAATCTACTTTACTTAGTAGATTAATGTCTTCAAACAAATTATTTCTTTTTATCTCCTGAAATTTTCCAAAACTAAGGTGACCCAATCTTTCGTGCCACAAGCGATACTCTGCATTTTTGGTTATATTCGAATTACATGAATAAGTTATATTATTCAATTTAAATTTAACAAATGGAATATTATACTCACATGCTCCAGCAAATACCATTTGACCATTTTTAGTGACCCTTACACCTTCAGAATTGAATTCCACTGTCATTCCAGCATTTTGCATTTTCCGAACTGACAAGAGATTATGTGGCACATCCTTGCAAAATAGCACGTCCTCCAATGTTATGTTAGTGCTCTGGCTTCTCAATTGAACAACTCCTTTAGCTGTTGCATAGATGCATTCTCCGCATTTGGCAATGGCTATTTCTGTAGGATTCTCCAAGATAACATGGTCAGCAAACAATTCCTTATCTTTTATGATGTGATCTGAAGCTCCTGAGTCTAATAGATAGACGGAAGAGTCAAAAGTAGATGAGAAATTTTATCCATTTCATCAATCTTAGCTCCTGATGCAATAAGCTCAGTAATTAAATCATCAAATATATGGAAATGATTAACAAGTGACGAATCTCCTTTTAATTTTAATGCTAACAACTGTTTCCTCAATGAAAGTTGTGATGCCAAACTTTTTCTCTCATATATTGAATCTAAGCTTTCAAAAATTTCCTTTGCACTCTTGTCAGCGTTAGCAAAAACCAAAAACGAGTCACTTAGAAATTCAATAATTATATTTTTAGCACGCCTATCAGCCTTTTTTAACTCTCCTGTCATTTTGTCCTTTTCAACATTCAAAACACTCAAAAGATCTTTTTCTTCAAGAAGCGCTCTAATCCGAAACTTCCAAATTGAGTATTTGTCACCGTCGAACGGTTTTATATTCCTTTGTACTTTTTCCATATTCGCAACCAAGTTTCACTCAATACCAATTTACACTCAAGCCCTCGTTTCACTCAAAATTTGCTGTTTGCTTTGTGCTCCTCCTCGCTCGTTTTCGACGCTTGGTGTTCGATGGTGAAATTCGACAAGTTCCGTTATTTGCTTTACGGAGACTTATTTTCTGCTTACTGCTTTCGTTCGTTCTGTGAATAATGAGAATATTATTTTATTTCAACTTTCTAATTTTTTTTTTTTTTTTTTTTTTCATATACACAAATGCATCAATCAATGAATATACATAAGTACATAAGTACTATTCCATGAACGTATCGCTACTTAACACATGTGTGTATATAAATACATATTTTCCCTGCACTTATGTATGTACATATATTAATATACATACATATGTACATATAAACACACTTAATAAAACCGATACACTTTATTATTTGTCGATGCCTGGGCCCATAACCTGTTGGATTATGTAGCAGGCAGTTAATAATATATTAAATAATAAGACGGTGGTTTTATGTTTGAATATATATATGATTTGTTCTTTAATTTAATTCTTTTCAACTGTACGCTCTTGTCGCCTAAAGTGAACTAAACTGGGGTGAGATAAAGCAGATGAAGTATGGTGTGTATACACGAAGATGATATTCGGCTAGTCCCGTTACTTTTTATCTCTTCTGTTCTTAATGTTGCTTTTGCTATTTCGCAACAAGTAGGTATAGAATACATTCCCTTAAAGAACGAATTTCTAACTATGAGCTGAATTAATTATGTCTTTTGCAAGGATAAATTTTTGAGATATATAACCAGTCTTATAAGTACGTAAGTAGAGTGGGATAAAGAACTTTTGACACAATATGTCAATGATTTGAAAATACCCAAATACTTAGCTTGTGACAAGGCCAAGTAACCAGAATCTGCAGCTTTGTTCTCAATTGATGTATTGATGCCAGATGTAGAAGTCAATTTTTATACCCTTGCAGAGGGTATTCTAAAATTAATCAGATGTTTGTAACGCACAGAAGGAGACGTTTCCGACCCCATAAAGTGTATATATTCTTGATCAGCATGAGAAGCTGAGTCGATATAGCCATGTCCGTCTGTGCGTATGCGTTTTACTCAGCCATCTTTAAAGCTATCGGGCCGAAATTCTTTTCTGTGCCTTTTTTATTACCGTAGGCAGATAAAGTTTGAAAATCTTACGGATAGCAATTGGAGTATCGCTATGAAATTTAGTAATGTGATAGTAATAGTAATAAAATATCAGATCTTAAAATCTTAATAAGTTACAGTTACAGTTACAAGTTACAGCCAATATAAATCGGCTCTGCTCAACCACTGCCTACTTCATCATTGCTTGAATCATCAGAGCACACGCATACAAACACACAGACGCAACGCTACGTAAACTATATGTGTATGCGTGCCAGTCGCGGCATGCTTGTAAAAGGGGATGGGAAAGAAGAACAAGAAATGTAATTAATATTTGAAAGGTTTTGTGCATTAATGAATTGAGTTACAGAAAAAGAGTTTGGAACATATAAAAATATTATTGCGAAAGACAGCAAGGGCAATATAAACTTCGGCACAGCCGATGTTAGCTTCTTTGATATTTCTTCCTCAAATTGTTAAAGAATTTTGTGCGAGATGCTGTAAAAAAAGAGAGTTAAAGTCGCCTTGGACTTTTATATATTAACCAAAGCTAATATTACAGGAATATTTATTACCTATGTTTTCAAAAAAATATGTAGACGTTACAACAAGAAAGAAACTTTTATAAATTTCAGAATCAAAGTGTAATTATATATTATGATTGAGAAAGGAGTATACTTTATTTATGTACAAACTGTAAATATGCATTTGGAATGCTTGAAAAGCGCCATAAGTAAATAAAAAATAAAAGAAAAAATTAAAATTACAAAAAATTAAAAAAGGCTAACAGAAAATGAAGTAAGTAAGTCGTCTCGCCGACTTGGGTATACCATACACCTATAAAACAAATTTTTTAACTTTATAATAACCAATGCATTTTCGTATTTAAAAAAAAACTGTTCACATGCTTTTTACAAGCATATCTTAGTATTTCGCTCACTCAAGCATATGAGCACCCTACCGCCCCCACCAGCCAACGGCCACTTCCGGCCATATGGAAAAACGTTTATATGCATAACTTGGCTATTTTTATTCCGATTTTGATCAAATTTGGTATTTTGCTTGATATTAGTATCAAATTTAAGTGTGCTAAATTTGATTGCACAAGGTAGAAAATTACGGGAGATAATCGAGTTTTTTTAAATTACGGGTGCGGAAAGAGGCAAAATCTTTACACATCAAAAATGTGCGCAATTACTAAGCAAATATACATACTAACTATGGTGTCTCTAGCTAGAATAGTTTTTGAGAAAATCGGTTTTATTTAATTTGCGGGGGCGGTAGGGGGCGTGGCAGAAATTTGAACCTTGTTCACTCTACATACTACACGAGTCTACATACCAAATTTGGTGGCTCTAGCTCTTATAGTCTCCGAGATCTAGGTGTTCATACAGACGGACGGACGGACTGACGGACGGACGGACAGACGGACATGGCTAGATCGTCTCGGCTGTTAATGCTGATCAAGAATATATACACTTTATGGGGTCGGAAAAGCTTCCTTCTGCCTGTTACATACATTTTGGCGACTTTAATATACCATTTCACCCTATGGGTGTATGGTATAATGATAGATAATCAGCCTTGGGAAAATCCCATGGCCGTACCGAGACTGGTGCAAGCGATGCGGTGCACCAGGGACCCCAACTCTGAGGGGCCACCAAACCTCAGAGTCGTAAAAGTTCGATTAAGCAATGTGTAAGTTAATATTGTTCTTTACTTGTGCGATGTCACTAAGTATAAGATAATTATTTTGGATCGACCGATTCTGTTTATTGTTCGTTTTTACGAACAGTAGTCTTTTGACTAAAAACTAAAAGTACAAAATGTTTTCGAAGTTCAATCTTTGAAGGTATTGCATGCTCGGAATTTTCTTATGACCGGTAATATTTAGTGTGGTTGACGTAGCTGAGCCTGGGTGTCTTATGACGATATGTTTAATGTTTCTGTAGAGAGACCCATTTATTTGTATTTCCTCATCGAACGTCAAGAAGTAAGTTCCGTGGATTGTTGTGTTGGTGCCGTTCTCTGTTTGGATTAAGGCCGTGTCCTCATTTATGATAATAATCCCGTCATCGATTATTTCCAGCGGTTGTAAGTTACCGGGACGGGTGTCACAGTGTGCTATACCTCCTGAGTGTAGCTGCTGGGCACAGATTGTCGAATTTAGTTGCTTGCAGAATGTGGAGGTAAGCGTAGCGGTGCAATTTATGATTGGTATTATTTTGTTACCGCAATCTGCGACGTTATTATTTTTTTCGAAGTGTAATATTGATCCGTTGTGTTGAACTGGAAACATAGTTATTTTTTTACTAAACTAGGATTGGGGTATTTAATAATTAAATGTAAAAAATTATTATCTAATATTACGTTAACATAAGATATTTCAATTAAATCAGTTATAGTTAGCCCTGCAGAGTGCTCATTTACAATTTTCTTTAAATCCTCTGAATCAAAAATTACCGGGTTCACTATTTGTATCTTTGCAAGTGTAATTGACAACATTAGAGTCTCAAGTTCCGAAACCATAATTCTATTTCTATTGAGCAAAGTTCGGTAAAGTTCGCCTATCTAAATCTGTTTCTCTTTTGCAAATTTAATGATGGTAATTGAATTATTATTTTGAATTTATTGAAGCCTGCCTGTTTATTGAATTAGCTAATTCTTTTTGCTGGAATTTAAGTTCTTCGAAATCATTAAAGTCTGGTGTTCCTGCTATTATCTTTAGAGTTGTTCCTAGTATATTAATGCTCCTAGTTTGTCTATGATGAATGTTAACTGTTTCCAATAGATTTCTTATATGATGTACGTCGGACTCAAGAATTAATCTCATATGAGATAAAGGGAAATGAACCATTAATGCCGTTGTCTCATCGGTAATTTCCAAGTACATTGAAAGATTAGTTGAGTGTCTGAGGATTTCATAATCTTTCCAAATAATAGCTTTCCCGTCGAGTATTGGGATGTATTCTGAGTTCGAGTAGTTTGTTATCTTTCCCGTTGTCATTGGTTTTAATAGTAGAAGGTCTAGTATCCAAACCCTATTAAAAATAAAGAGAATGAGTTCTAGAAGGATGATTTGTTTATCTAATGTTATCCTTATGTACCTCCCTCTCCTTGACAAGAACCGTTGTCCACAAGTCGGCTTCAACCGTAACTTCCTTAAACAAGGGTGTCAACTTGTTGCCAAGTCTCTTGTTTAATTTTATCAGTATCTTATCGCCAACCTGAAAGGTCCTATCTCTCCTAACTATGTTTTGTCTCTGAAGGAGTTGCTCTTGTGCTGTAACGATTCTACTTCTTATTTCTGCTTCAAATTCTGGCGGGGATGTATGAATTATTTCTATTGGTTTCTTATTGATGACCGAATGTATTGTCATATTGTATTCTATTGTTGCTTGGAGAATAAAGTCAACTGTATCGTTTAATTGCTTTTCCAGTTTCAGGCATCTGGCAATTTCTGCTAAAGTGCTGTGAAATCTTTCTACCTGTCCATTTGAGGTACTGTGCAGTGGGGGAGAATTTACAACTTCAATATTAAAATGATTTTTTAGGAGGGACTTTATTGTTCCCGAATTTAGTGATGGTTCGTTGTCGCAATATATAATTTTGGTGTGGGGATAGAAGTTCATGAGTTGCAATACTTGGGGTTCAATATCAATTATTGTCCTAGAGGCTATGGGTTGTCATGGCAAGTCAGAAAATATTTTTTGTCTGTGGAAAATATATCGATATGATATATTTTTTTCAAAGTAGTTGGGAATGGGGGTTTCGCCGATGTATTGTTTTTGTGGGTAAAAATATGACGCCAAATATGGCGGGAAACCATGAATGAACAAAGACATTGCGTATAATAAACAGCTGTTCAAAACGTCGCAAATGTTGAATTTTTCATAAATTTTTTTTAATAAAAATGAATGATAATGGGTAAACAACTGCTTCGCTCATTATATTATTATTAATATATTGTATTTAAAGCCAAAATATTGTAATTTAACATGTTAAATTTAAAATTCAACACACGCATCACATGTGACGTCATCAGCGCAGAACACAAACAAGTTTTTGTGCAATCTGCAAAAACGCCGAATTCGCGAATTCGCTCCGCTTTGGTGTGCATGCGTTTATAAGACGCAATGTAATTAGATATTCGCGCCGCTGCCGCTGCGAATAAATCGCTCTGGTGTGTGGGAACCTTTAGGGAAAAAATAATCTTGAAGTATCTGCTTTTTATTTTCTTGGGCCGCTCTGTGAGCTCTATTGTGTTCTGTAACTAACCAACTTTCTGTTCGTTTCTATCGTGGACATCAATAACCAATTTAATGGCAACCCAAAATTTGGTGGAAGGGAAGGTTTCAACTATTTTGTTTTGGATGAATGCCAAAGTTGGCAAATCGCATTTAATAGACATTTCTTGTCTTTTTCCCGAACATTATAATGATTTTCTGGGAGGCCGTAATGCCTTCCTTGATAATTATTTGGTTTCGAAAGCAATTAATTGGCTTTTCTGTGGATTCGATAGTATAGGTCAAAGACTGTTCGCTATGAATAGTGGCTAGATCCGATGGAATGTCCACCTCTAAAGCATAAATATTTTGTCTTGAAAGAGCATAGGCAACGAAGTTTTCTTTTCACGGTCTAAAAAAATTTGGACATTATGCTCAATGAACGCTTTCCAAATTTTGATTTTCGCGTTTGTGTTCTTGTCGGAAACGGCAAATGTAAGTGGCTGATGGTCAGTAAATATATTTCAACTCTTAATGCCGTACATATAGTTTCTAAAGGTTTTTAAAGCCCACACTATCGCAAGTAGCTCACGTTCATTTGTCGCGAAATTCAATTCGTTGTCTTTTAAGTTTCTTGATATCATCGTAATTGGTTTTTTTTTCTTATGACAAAACAGGACCTAAACCAGAAGACGAAGCATCTGTGGTCAAGTCAAATGGTTTTTTGTAATCAGGATATAGAAGCATTACGTCCTCTGAGGCTAAGATATTTTTCAATTTGCTCAATAGAAATAGAATTATGGTTTCGGAACTTGAGACTCTAATGTTGTCAATTACACTTGCAAAGATACAAATAGTGAACCCGGTAATTTTTGATTCAGAGGATTTAAAGAAAATTGTAAATGAGCACTCTGCAGGGCTAACTATAACTGATTTAATTGAAATATCTTATGTTAACGTAATATAAGATAATAATTTTTTACATTTAATTATTAAATACCCCAATCCTAGTTTAGTAAAAAAATAACTATGTTTCCAGTTCAACACAACGGATCAATATTACACTTCGAAAAAAATAATAACGTCGCAGATTGCGGTAACAAAATAATACCAATCATAAATTGCACCGCTACGCTTACCTCCACATTCTGCAAGCAACTAAATTCGACAATCTGTGCCCAGCAGCTACACTCAGGAGGTATAGCACACTGTGACACCCGTTCCGGTAACTTACAACCGCTGGAAATAATCGATGACGGGATTATTATCATAAATGAGGACACGGCCTTAATCCAAACAGAGAACGGCACCAACACAACAATCCACGGAACTTACATCTTGACGTTCGATGAGGAAATACAAATAAATGGGTCTCTCTACAGAAACATTAAACATATCGTCATAAGACACCCAGGCTCAGCTACGTCAACCACACTAAATATTACCGGTCATAAGAAAATTCTGAGCATGCAATACCTTCAAAGATTGAACTTCGAAAACATTTTGTACTTTTAGTTTTTAGTCAAAAGACTACTGTTCGTAAAAACGAACAATAAACAGAATCGGTCGATCCAAAATAATTATCTTATACTTAGTGACATCGCACAAGTAAAGAACAATATTAACTTACACATTGCTTAATCGAACTTTTACGACTCTGAGGTTTGGTGGCCCCTCAGAGTTGGGGTCCCTGGTGCACCGCATCGCTTGCACCAGTCTCGGTACGGCCATGGGATTTTCCCAAGGCTGATTATCTATCATTATACCATACACCCATAGGGTGAAATGGTATATTAAAGTCGCCAAAATGTATGTAACAGGCAGAAGGAAGCTTTTCCGACCCCATAAAGTGTATATATTCTTGATCAGCATCAACAGCCGAGACGATCTAGCCATGTCCGTCTGTCCGTCCGTCCGTCAGTCCGTCCGTCCGTCTGTATGAACACCTAGATCTCGGAGACTATAAGAGCTAGAGCCACCAAATTTGGTATGTAGACTCGTGTAGTATGTAGAGTGAACAAGGTTCAAATTTCTGCCACGCCCCCTACCGCCCCCGCAAATTAAATAAAACCGATTTTCTCAAAAACTATTCTAGCTAGAGACACCATAGTTAGTATGTATATTTGCTTAGTAATTGCGCACATTTTTGATGTGTAAAGATTTTGCCTCTTTCCGCACCCGTAATTTAAAAAAACTCGATTATCTCCCGTAATTTTCTACCTTGTGCAATCAAATTTAGCACACTTAAATTTGATACTAATATCAAGCAAAATACCAAATTTGATCAAAATCGGAATAAAAATAGTCAAGTTATGCATTTAAACGTTTTTCCATATGGCCGGAGTTGGCCGTTGGCTGGTGGGGGCGCTAGGGTGCTCATATGCTTGAGTGAGCGAAATACTAAGATATGCTTGTAAAAAGCATGTGAACAGTTTTTTTTTAAATACGAAAATGCATTGGTTATTATAAAGTTAAAATAATTGTTTTATAGGTGTATGGTATACCCAAGTCGGCGAGACGACTTACTTACTTCATTTTCTGTTAGCCTTTTTTAATTTTTTTGTAATTTTAATTTTTTCTTTTATTTTTTATTTACTTATGGCGCTTTTCAAGCATTCCAAATGCATATTTACAGTTTGTACATAAATAAAGTATACTCCTTTCTCAATCATAATATATAATTACACTTTGATTCTGAAATTTATAAAAGTTTCTTTCTTGTTGTAACGTCTACATATTTTTTTGAAAACATAGGTAATAAATATTCCTGTAATATTAGCTTTGGTTAATATATAAAAGTCCAAGGCGACTTTAACTCTCTTTTTTACAGCATCTCGCACAAAATTCTTTAACAATTTGAGGAAGAAATATCAAAGAAGCTAACATCGGCTGTGCCGAAGTTTATATTGCCCTTGCTGTCTTTCGCAATAATATTTTTATATGTTCCAAACTCTTTTTCTGTAACTCAATTCATTAATGCACAGAACCTTTCAAATATTAATTACATTTCTTGTTCTTCTTTCCCATCCCCTTTTACAAGCATGCCGCGACTGGCACGCATACACATATAGTTTACGTAGCGTTGCGTCTGTGTGTTTGTATGCGTGTGCTCTGATGATTCAAGCAATGATGAAGTAGGCAGTGGTTGAGCAGAGCCGATTTATATTGGCTGTAACTTGTAACTGTAACTGTAACTTATTAAGATTTTAAGATCTGATATTTTATTACTATTACTATCACATTACTAAATTTCATAGCGATACTCCAATTGCTATCCGTAAGATTTTCAAACTTTATCTGCCTACGGTAATAAAAAAGGCACAGAAAAGAATTTCGGCCCGATAGCTTTAAAGATGGCTGAGTAAAACGCATACGCACAGACGGACATGGCTATATCGACTCAGCTTCTCATGCTGATCAAGAATATATACACTTTATGGGGTCGGAAACGTCTCCTTCTGTGCGTTACAAACATCTGATTAATTTTAGAATACCCTCTGCAAGGGTATAAAAATTGACTTCTACATCTGGCATCAATACATCAATTGAGAACAAAGCTGCAGATTCTGGTTACTTGGCCTTGTCACAAGCTAAGTATTTGGGTATTTTCAAATCATTGACATATTGTGTCAAAAGTTCTTTATCCCACTCTACTTACGTACTTATAAGACTGGTTATATATCTCAAAAATTTATCCTTGCAAAAGACATAATTAATTCAGCTCATAGTTAGAAATTCGTTCTTTAAGGGAATGTATTCTATACCTACTTGTTGCGAAATAGCAAAAGCAACATTAAGAACAGAAGAGATGAAAAGTAACGGGACTAGCCGAATATCATCTTCGTGTATACACACCATACTTCATCTGCTTTATCTCACCCCAGTTTAGTTCACTTTAGGCGACAAGAGCGTACAGTTGAAAAGAATTAAATTAAAGAACAAATCATATATATATTCAAACATAAAACCACCGTCTTATTATTTAATATATTATTAACTGCCTGCTACATAATCCAACAGGTTATGGGCCCAGGCATCGACAAATAATAAAGTGTATCGGTTTTATTAAGTGTGTTTATATGTACATATGTATATTAATATATGTACATACATAAGTGCAGGGAAAATATGTATTTATATACACACATGTGTTAAGTAGCGATACGTTCATGGAATAGTATTCATTGATTAATGCATTTGTGTATATGAAAAAAAAAAAAAAAAAAAAAAAAATTAGAAAGTTGAAATAAAATAATATTCTCATTATTCACAGAACGAACGAAAGCAGTAAGCAGAAAATAAGTCTCCGTAAAGCAAATAACGGAACTTGTCGAATTTCACCATCGAACACCAAGCGTCGAAAACGAGCGAGGAGGAGCACAAAGCAAACAGCAAATTTTGAGTGAAACGAGGGCTTGAGTGTAAATTGGTATTGAGTGAAACTTGGTTGCGAATATGGAAAAAGTACAAAGGAATATAAAACCGTTCGACGGTGACAAATACTCAATTTGGAAGTTTCGGATTAGAGCGCTTCTTGAAGAAAAAGATCTTTTGAGTGTTTTGAATGTTGAAAAGGACAAAATGACAGGAGAGTTTAAAAAGGCTGATAGGCGTGCTAAAAATATAATTATTGAATTTCTAAGTGACTCGTTTTTGGTTTTTGCTAACGCTGACAAGAGTGCAAAGGAAATTTTTGAAAGCTTAGATTCAATATATGAGAGAAAAAGTTTGGCATCACAACTTTCATTGAGGAAACAGTTGTTAGCATTAAAATTAAAAGGAGATTCGTCACTTGTTAATCATTTCCATATATTTGATGATTTAATTACTGAGCTTATTGCATCAGGAGCTAAGATTGATGAAATGGATAAAATTTCTCATCTACTTTTGACTCTTCCGTCTAGCTTTGATGGAGTTATCACAGCCATTGAGACATTGTCAGAGAGTAATCTAACTATAGGTTTTGTTAAAACACGTCTCCTTGACCATGAAATTAAATTGAAATCCATAAGCAAAGATACAAGTATCAAAGTTTTGCAAGCTGTGAATTATAAAGAAAGCAAAGAAAACAAAAAGGTTTTTTCCAAACATAAAGTTAGTTTTAAAAATAAAATGAAGCAGAGACAGAAGTGCTTTCATTGTGTAAAGCCCGGTCATTTGAAAAAAGATTGCTTTATTTTGAAAAGATCAAATGTCGCCACTAATGTCAATGAAAATAAGCAAGCGCAGGTAGCAACAGCTCAAGCAGATCGTGGCTTTGCCTTTATGATAAGACAAGTAGCAAATGTATCGAATAGTAGCGAAGTGTAATTGACAACATTAGAGTCTCAAGTTCCGAAACCATAATTCTATTTCTATTGAGCAAAGTTCGGTAAAGTTCGCCTATCTAAATCTGTTTCTCTTTTGCAAATTTAATGATGGTAATTGAATTATTATTTTGAATTTATTGAAGCCTGCCTGTTTATTGAATTAGCTAATTCTTTTTGCTGGAATTTAAGTTCTTCGAAATCATTAAAGTCTGGTGTTCCTGCTATTATCTTTAGAGTTGTTCCTAGTATATTAATGCTCCTAGTTTGTCTATGATGAATGTTAACTGTTTCCAATAGATTTCTTATATGATGTACGTCGGACTCAAGAATTAATCTCATATGAGATAAAGGGAAATGAACCATTAATGCCGTTGTCTTATCGGTAATTTCCAAGTACATTGAAAGATTAGTTGAGTGTCTGAGGATTTCATAATCTTTCCAAATAATAGCTTTCCCGTCGAGTATTGGGATGTATTCTGAGTTCGAGTAGTTTGTTATCTTTCCCGTTGTCATTGGTTTTAATAGTAGAAGGTCTAGTATCCAAACCCTATTAAAAATAAAAAGAATGAGTTCTAGAAGGATGATTTGTTTATCTAATGTTATCCTTATGTACCTCCCTCTCCTTGACAAGAACCGTTGTCCACAAGTCGGCTTCAACCGTAACTTCCTTAAACAAGGGTGTCAACTTGTTGCCAAGTCTCTTGTTTAATTTTATCAGTATCTTATCGCCAACCTGAAAGGTCCTATCTCTCCTAACTATGTTTTGTCTCTGAAGGAGTTGCTCTTGTGCTGTAACGATTCTACTTCTTATTTCTGCTTCAAATTCTGGCGGGGATGTATGAATTATTTCTATTGGTTTCTTATTGATGACCGAATGTATTGTCATATTGTATTCTATTGTTGCTTGGAGAATAAAGTCAACTGTATCGTTTAATTGCTTTTCCAGTTTCAGGCATCTGGCAATTTCTGCTAAAGTGCTGTGAAATCTTTCTACCTGTCCATTTGAGGTACTGTGCAGTGGGGGAGAATTTACAACTTCAATATTAAAATGATTTTTTAGGAGGGACTTTATTGTTCCCGAATTTAGTGATGGTTCGTTGTCGCAATATATAATTTTGGTGTGGGGATAGAAGTTCATGAGTTGCAATACTTGGGGTTCAATATCAATTATTGTCCTAGAGGCTATGGGTTGTCATGGCAAGTCAGAAAATATTTTTTGTCTGTGGAAAATATATCGATATGATATATTTTTTCAACGTAGTTGGGAATGGGGGTTTCGCCGATGTATTGTTTTTGTGGGTAAAAATATGACGCCAAATATGGCGGGAAACCATGAATGAACAAAGACATTGCGTATAATAAACAGCTGTTCAAAACGTCGCAAATGTTGAATTTTTCATAAATTTTTTTTAATAAAAATGAATGATAATGGGTAAACAACTGCTTCGCTCATTATATTATTATTAATATATTGTATTTAAAGCCAAAATATTGTAATTTAACATGTTAAATTTAAAATTCAACACACGCATCACATGTGACGTCATCAGCGCAGAACACAAACAAGTTTTTGTGCAATCTGCAAAAACGCCGAATTCGCGAATTCGCTCCGCTTTGGTGTGCATGCGTTTATAAGACGCAATGTAATTAGATATTCGCGCCGCTGCCGCTGCGAATAAATCGCTCTGGTGTGTGGGAACCTTTAGGGAAAAAATAATCTTGAAGTATCTGCTTTTTTATTTTCTTGGGCCGCTCTGTGAGCTCTATTGTGTTCTGTAACTAACCAACTTTCTGTTCGTTTCTATCGTGGACATCAATAACCAATTTAATGGCAACCCAAAATTTGGTGGAAGGGAAGGTTTCAACTATTTTGTTTTGGATGAATGCCAAAGTTGGCAAATCGCATTTAATAGACATTTCTTGTCTTTTTCCCGAACATTATAATGATTTTCTGGGAGGCCGTAATGCCTTCCTTGATAATTATTTGGTTTCGAAAGCAATTAATTGGCTTTTCTGTGGATTCGATAGTATAGGTCAAAGACTGTTCGCTATGAATAGTGGCTAGATCCGATGGAATGTCCACCTCTAAAGCATAAATATTTTGTCTTGAAAGAGCATAGGCAACGAAGTTTTCTTTTCACGGTCTAAAAAAAATTTGGACATTATGCTCAATGAACGCTTTCCAAATTTTGATTTTCGCGTTTGTGTTCTTGTCGGAAACGGCAAATGTAAGTGGCTGATGGTCAGTAAATATATTTCAACTCTTAATGCCGTACATATAGTTTCTAAAGGTTTTTAAAGCCCACACTATCGCAAGTAGCTCACGTTCATTTGTCGCGAAATTCAATTCGTTGTCTTTTAAGTTTCTTGATATCATCGTAATTGGTTTTTTTTTCTTATGACAAAACAGGACCTAAACCAGAAGACGAAGCATCTGTGGTCAAGTCAAATGGTTTTTTGTAATCAGGATATAGAAGCATTACGTCCTCTGAGGCTAAGATATTTTTCAATTTTTCGAAAGACAATCTTTGCTTCTCATTGAGACTTACTAAAATTTTCTTTGACTGTCCAGCACTTGCTTTACCATTATCACCCTTAAGTATGTCAGTTAATGGTTTAGTTATAGATGCAAAGTCTTTTATGAAACACCTATAGTAGCCTGCTATGCCGAGGAATGATCTTATTTGGAACAGGTTGGTAGGCTGTTCGAATTTACCAATTGCTTCTACTTTACTGGGATTGGTTGTAATACCGGGAAACCACGAATACAAGATACTCTACTTTTTCCTTTAAGAAGTGGGACTTTTCTTGTGATACCCTTATGTTAGCGTTATACAGTTTGTCTAATACCCAAGCAATATGGTAGACGTGGTTTTCCATATTCTTAGAGAATATAATACCGTCATCTACATAAACATAGCACGATTTGCCAATCTGTTCGCGAAGGACGTCATCAATTGCCCGCTGAAAGATTCCAGGAGCGTTTTTTAAACCGAAGGGAAGTCTACAGAATTCGTACTTCCCATTTCCTACAGAAAATGCGGTTTTTTCCCTATCTTTTTCCGCGAGAAGGATTTGATGAAATCCTGACTTCAAATCAAGAGTTGTGAAGTATTTGGCTTGTCTGAGGTTTGAAAGGATTGCAGTGATATCATCGATTGTTTTAGAATTTAATTTCCTGAAGTCGATAACAAGGCGTTTTTTCCTATTTCCTTGTTCGTCTACTCCTTTTTGTCAACTACCCACAAGGGATTATTATAAGGGGATATTGATGATCTGATAATATTATCCCTCAACATGTCACTAGTCTCCCTATTGACAAAGTCTGAAACCACCAACGGGTATGGATAGTACCTAGAGTAGATCGGATTCTCGTCTTCTGTTCGGATTGTGGCTATAATATTTGTGTTGTAAGGTAAAGCTTCGTTTGGGTCAGCAAAAACGGTTATTCTTTCTTTTAACATTTTTGTAAATTTTTCTTTGATTCCTGGGGGTACTTCTATGTCTTCTACCTCTGTAAAATTGACATTTAAACATTTTTGGAATTGAATTTTTCGGATCCGGACTGGGTTTTTAACGTGATGCTTTTAAAGTCTAAAGTGGCACAAACTTCGTTTAATAGGTCAAGCCCTATTATTCCGTCAAAGCTTGTTAAATTTGGCAATAGAAAGAATGTGGCATTGGTGCCAAAAAGATGCATAAGGCATTTTTCCTGAACTGGGTTAAAGCCATGAAGTGTGTTAACCATTCAATTCAATTCTTGTTGTTTGGGCCCGGTATATCTGACCGTTCCACTATTTGGTCTTTTTGAAATCTGGTTTTGGTATGGATCATGGTTTTGGTTTGGATATTGAGTCGGTTGTTTAAACCGCGAAGAAGTATCAATATCCATAGTCTCAGACTATACCTCAGGGTGGCTCTTGCTTTATATTTGGTCTATTACCAAATTGAGGTTTCGTTTTGAAAAATTGAGTTTTTATGGGATTCGGAGAATTGTTCTCCATAGCGTTTCTCTGCTCGTATCGTTGAGTTCTTTCCTTAGATTTTTTTGCGAATTGGAAGCGCTCATGGTTTCACTCAACTTCCTGTGCTAGAGCCAGAGCTGATGGCAAATCTTTAGGTCTTGCCGAAAACAAAATATCGCTAAGGGATTTTTTTGTGCCAGAAAAAAATACTCTTAATGCGTCGGCTCGATATTTTTCATTAAGGGAAGCAGCTATGGTGGAATAATATGTCATGATTGTTTTGCTTATTAGGAGTGTCAATTTTTTTTCGATTTTGTCATAGTATTGAATGGTTGATAAATTTCCTTGTCTTAGTACAGACAACTCTTGTTCTATTATATAAATCGGTCTTTTGTCAGAGTGAGCAAAGTCAAATCTGTTTATAATAGCTTTAAAATTCAAAGGTGTGTCATAGGAAGACAGTACCTTATCAGCCGAGCCTTTAATTTTATTTCTCAGAATGCCCAGTGCCTGATAATGTTTTGAACTTCCATCATGACTCTCAAAAATCTTATAGGCTGTGTGCGCAGCTTTCCGCCACGAGACATATGTTTCAATTTTTCCCTCGAAATCGGGTACGGATTTCACAATATCTAAAGCCTCATTACATTCGATGCCCGGAACTATCTCGGCATCTTTGAAGACTTCTACTTCTGGTACGGACGTTGTTAGGTTCTTGAATTCATTTCTAATATCCTGAATTTGTTTTTCGAATACCTGCGCCTGACCTTGCAGTGCACTGGCAACAGCACTATTGACTGCAAACTCTAATATTGCTTTCATATTTTCCTCATTTAAAAGCATTTTGTTTGTTACTTTGGTTGGTACTAATCTTTCTTTTAAATCTTTTACTAAATCTTCTAACTCACTATCCTATTCTTTACTGTCACTTTCGCTCATAAGATATTTTTAATCTTCTTTTTTTTATTTCGTGTTACAAAGATACAAGGCACTCTCAATAATTTTCACTTCTTTGAATTTGCATTCTTATTTTTATTTTTAAACAAGCACTCTACTTACATGTCTTCTTTTAAATATGTGTATTATTTATTATATATTTATATTTTATATAGAATAATTCGCTGCTGTGTGTTGTCTTCTCTTCGTCTCGTCCTCTACGTCGGTCTGACGGTTTCGATTTCATTCTTTATATAACTTCTTTATAACTTCTTGATTTTTTTGCTGATGATTTTTCCGTGTTTTTGTTTTAGTTATTTTATATAACTTGTTGATTTTTTGTTGCAGATTTTTGTTGCTGCTTTCGTTTTAGTTATTTTTTATAACTCGTTGGTTTTTTTTTTGTGTTTTTGTTAGTTATTTTTATAACTTGATGATTTTTTGTTGCTGATTTTTTGTATTAGTTATTTTTTATAACTTGTTGATTTTTTTATTTTTTCCTTGCAAACTCAAATGCCGTAATGGCGATGTTGATTTCTTGTTCAGGGTGTTTAAGTACTTTTTTTCACGACTAGTTGGGTGCCAGTTAATATTGTTCTTTACTTGTGCGATGTCATTCAGTATAAGATAATTATTTTGGATCGACCGATTCTGTTTATTGTTCGTAAAAGAATAAAAACTAAAAGTACAAAATGTTCTTATGCTAAGCTAGCACTGACCTATAATCGCTGTGTCAGCAACTATACTTCATGGATCAAGTTCAGACGTCACGACGTCCGCGCGTAAAGCGTTGTCAGCGGAGAAGCGATTGCATGGCAAGCAGAAATATAGTTGCAGCTTTGCTGCCCATGCAGAATTTAGGCCGATGACTTATGTCAGGCCGGATGTGTTAACAAACACATGTGTACAAACACTAAATTATAGAAAAATATCAAAGAAGCTAACATCGGCTGTGCCGAAGTTTATATACCCTTGCAGTCCATGGCCATAATATTTTTACATGTTCCAAACTCTTTTTCTGTATCTCAATTCATTAATGCACAGAACCTTTCAAATATCATTTCAATTTCTTCTTCTTCTTCCCCATCCCCTTTTACACGCATGCCTTGATTCGCACGCATAAACATATAGTTTATGTAGCGTTGCGTCTGTATGTGTGCATGCGTGTGCTCTGTTGATTTGATGATGACGTAGTAGGCAGCAAGTTGAACCGACTTATATCGGCTGTAACTTGTGTTCTATATATCCGATCAGATTCAAATTTTGGGATCTGAGATTTTATATATAATACTATCATATTGGTATTGGTATTGGTAATTTCATGGCGATACTCCAATTTTTGCAAAAATGTTTCCTCCAGAGCTATATGATATAGTGGTCCGATTCTCCCAATTTTCATACTTTATTTTTCCCAGGTAATAAAAAGCCCCCAAAAAAAATTTCATCCCGATAGCTCTTAAGATGGCTGAGTAAAACGCATACGCACAGACGGACGGACAGACGGACATGGCTATATCAACTCAGCTTCTCATGCTGATCAAGAATATATATACTTTATAGGGTCGGAAACGTCTCCTTCTGTGCGTTACAAACATCTGACCAATTTTATAATACCCTCTGCAAGGGTATAAAAATATGAACCTATATTTATTGCCATGTCCAAAAACGAGCTAGTTATAAAAAGATTTTAAGAGCCCGCAGTTTAGCGAAACATAGTAGTAGTAGGGTCCTTACAATACGTAACACGCGCACAATTAATGTTTATGACCATTCCAACAACAACTGTCAGAGCTGAACAATTGTTTTCAAAACTTAACTTGATCAAAAACTGTTTGCGAAGTTCCATGGGTATTGAACGATTAAGTGTACTGACAGTCTTATCCATTAAAAATGAAGGAGCACGGAAAATAGATTTTTCGAAAACAATTGATGACTTAGCGAAAATTAAAAGTAGAAAAAATAACTTTTCTGGAATTAGAATAAAAATGTCATCATAAGTTGTGATGATTCTGTGATTTTACTTTGAATATTAGTCAGCAATGATTAATGTACTAGTCAAATATTTAATTATTTATTTAAGCAGCACTAGTACTATAATTTGGCTGTAAAGGAATATGTAAAGAAACTATGTATGTATGCAAGATGATATAAAAATACCCTACTAACAAAACTTCATGTGTGATATTTTTTTGAAATTTTTAATTTTGCACCAGGGCCCCCATGACCTTTGGTACGGCCCTGGAAAATTCAAATCAACATATCCATATAAAAAACATGTATTATAAACTCATTGAATTAAAAAAAATTTTAAAGATATAAATTTTAACAAATTTAAATTTAAAGATTTTAAATTTTGCACGTTGATAGGCTCAAATGCAAATTAACTGCAAAATGTCTTCGTCGCTTGGGAGGTACTTATACAATGCTCTAACACAAAATGAATGTTTTAGCAGTACATAGTGTCCAGGCCTTTGTCTTCAAAAATTAACATTACCTCTTTTTTTCGCAGCTGATCACCAAGTTGGTAAGTTGGCTAGATTATCAGGTAAAACAAAATTATAAATAACTTAAAATTACATTCTCGCATAAATTATTAAAATGCGCTTACAGTGAATACTTGTACAAAACGAAATGAGAATGAGAGAGTGACTGAAGTCGTGTTTCCCTCGCCTGCACAAAAATATACCCGAAAAGAAACGAAGTGAGTGAGTGAGCAGCAGAAGTAATTAAATGTTGTATATTGAATACATTCAAATATTGTCAGCTGTTTTCTGCTGTGTGTTATCTGTTAAAATAAAGAGGAAAAAATAAAGAAATATGTGTGCAATGTATTTTTTGGTGTGAATTATTTAATTTATGTATAATTTATATTAGAGTTTTTTTCTGCAGCTTCACCTTCCATTTCGCACGTGTGCTCACAATTTCTCAAAGTACAAAGTGAATACACAAAAGTATTCTGCGAACTACTTAAGTAGTTCTCGAAGTTTTCATTTCATTTTGCTCTTCTTTCGTTATACTCTGTCTTTCGACATGAGACACAACATGTTCTTCTTGCGAAACAGTAGTACAGGGGTAGGCACCCATAGCCCGTGCGGGCACTTTTGTTCGGCAATTGCTCGTTTTGCCAGCTGTGTGCATGCCGAAGTCAACTGGAATTGCTCTCGAGAGCGTAAAATCTGAATTAGTCGCTTGCAGCATTTCGACGCGAGTTGGTCTGTTTCGCTTTGTTGGAAATATACACATGGAAAAATTTATGTAGGGGTTGTTTTCTCTTTTATTTTCTTGCAGCAGATCGTCGTTTCCGCTCGTTTGAACGATTGAGGCAATATTTGTTCACTTTCCTTTCCTCGCAGTGTAAAACCCACACATACATTGACAGTTTGCGTTGGCTCTCTTCCCACATAGCATTTGGAAGACTGTTTTGTGACAAATCATTTTGATGAGTCTTTTTTGACTCGCTTTGCTGATAAAAAAAATGATTTATTTTATGCGCGATTCAACGGCGACTCGAAAATGAATCCCCCATATGCTTAAAAGGCGATTTGCTTAAGGTGCAACAACAAAATGTAAAGCAATCGTTAATTAATCATAAAGGGGATTGAAATATGCTTGTTTTTAGTTGTTGTGCATTTCGCTCTTCTAGATGATTCCTAACTGTTTTTTTTTTTCTCTCTCTCTGATTGTTCTCTCCAAATTGTAAAGCACGTGGCAAAATGTGAATTTTCGGTCATTGTTAATTGTGCAAGTGAAACAGAAAGGTCAGTAAGCATCATAGTGTGAATAAATTAATAACTTTGCATAAATATAATTACATCAAAAAGGTGAAAATGTCTGCAAAGCAATTGCGAAGAATTGCAAAACGGGAAACCCAAAAAATACTGTTCGGGGGCAATAAAAAATTAAAAGAAAACACAAATGTGCAAGAAACTTTGGCAATAAACGAGCCCCTACCCGAAAATGGCAATGTTGACTGTTCAAGTGATAGCTCTTTCTCTAGTAGTGACGATGAGAATTGTTTACATAAAGATAATAATGAATTGAACTTGCGTGAGGAAATAGCCAAATGGGCCACTGATTTTGGCATTAGTATATTTGCACTTAATGCATTATTATTATTGTTGCGAAAATGCAATATTCATGTGCCGAAAGATGGCAGAACAGTTTTGCATACGCCTAGTTCCGTCACTGAGAGAAAGGTTGGCGATGCTACTTATGTTCATTACGGGCTTAAGAGCTGCTTAACTGACTTTCTTGTGACGAATAATTGGAAGTTACCAAATTTAACGTTAGACTTTGGCATAGATGGCCTTCCTTTATTTAAAAGCAGTTCGAAGCAAGTTTGGCCGATTTTGGCAAGTGTTGTGAACACATCATATGTTTGCCTAGTTGGTGTGTTTGAAGGAATTTCAAAGCCACATTGTGCACTTGATTTTTTACAAGAGTTCATTGTAGAACTAAAAGTTCTCATTGAGAAGGGAATTCAGTTTGAAAGTAAACATTTCAATATTATTGTACGTTGTTTTGTGATGGATGCACCGGCAAAAGCGTTTGTGTTAGGAACAAAGGGACATTCTGGGTATTACTCTTGTGGAAGATGTTTGCAGAAAGGGCAGATGGTCAAACATCGTCTAGTTTTCCCACCAGAACCCGAGACAATACCTAGAGACAATAGATCGTTCCGAAACCGTTCCCAGCCGGAACATCACTTAAAGCAGTCTACTCCATTGGAAATACTTAATATAGATATAGTCTCACAGTGCTCCTTAGATTATATGCCCGTTGTATGTTTAGGTGTTATGCGGACATTATTGAATGCTTGGACAAAAAAAAAAGGTGAAAGCTTTTCATTACCTTCATGGAAAGTTGAATCAATTTCGAGTGAGTTGACATTCAATAAGAAAAATATGCCTAGGGAGTTTAATAGAAAACCTAGAAGTGTTAAAGAGCTTGATAGGTGGAAAGCAACAGAGCTTAGGCAGTTCTTACTCTACACTGGACCTTTTGTTCTAAAAAAGATTTTAACTCCAGAAATATACACGCATTTCATGAAATTATCTTTAGCTTTAAGAATTCTATTGCATGAATTTGACTGCAAATTAAACAATTCAATTGCTGCTCAATTATTAAGATCTTTTGTATTGGATACTCCCAAAATATATGATTTGTATTTTTTTAAAATACAATTTTCATTCCCTGCTGGATTTGCATGAAGACTCTCAACTTTTTGGAGCTTTAGATGGAATAAGCGCTTTTAAATTTGAAAACCACTTGCATAAAATTAAGCGCAATGTTCGAAAAGGGAAAAGTGTTGCAGCTCAAATTTATAAAAGGCAGGTAGAAAAGAGCTATCATTTGGAAGAGCAATTAAGTGAAGAATTGCCAGCAAGGTTTGGGAGAATAAAAAATGGAAAAATACAAAATGTTTATGCCAATGGAATGTTCCTTTCTTTGAAAGAACCGGACAACTTTTGTTTAATTAATAAACAAATTTTTAAAATTATTGAAATTGCCAGAGTTGATAATAAGCCGGTTTTTGTGGGTTGTGAGTTGACCAACTTGTCATCATTTTTTTGCACCCAATTAATTCAATGGACTTCAATGTATATTGCGCCGCAGACCTTACACTTAATAACAAAACTAATTTTTCAATGAATCAAATAACTAATAAAATTATATGTTTACGTGATTCTCTAACGGCAAGTTATTTTTTTACGCCAGAGATACATAATGTCGCAGAATAATTCAGTTGCAAATACCGAATTTTTTGATTATGCACCTTCGAATAATTTGACAAAATGTAAGTAATCAATTATCCGTTATCATAGGTTAATATTAAATATTATGGAATATTCTTTTCAGTAAGAAACGTGGACGTGTCGAACAATGATTTGGCTAGATTAATATCTGAGCTAAGAAACGAGCTGCGGGACTTAAAAATTTCAACGACGCGCACGATAACGAAGTTAACAGAGGAAGTTGTTTCTCTGAAACTAGAGTGTAGGCGAAACAAGGAGCCTTCCGTTGATGTCGCAGTTGAATTTCGTAGTCTGCAGAAACTTCCTCTCAATTCTATTGACGCCTTAATAGAATTTGATGAGGCGGTGCAGAAAGACGACAGTCAACTGGATCATTTTGTAAGTGTTAAAAAACAACATTGAAATTTGAATATATATAAGTAAACTATTAAAATTTTTTCAGAAACAATTCATATCAAAAACAGGAGGAGATGGACCTGCGCAGTTTTTTAAGGGCAGCGATAAGGAAAGTTTTTACGGACGAATTGTCTTCTGACTACAGCTGGAAGGGAACAGCCACAAAGCCAAGCGCAGAAAAGTGCTATCTCGTGACATTAATAAAAAGTAGGTATATATCTCTACTATTGATGTACAATATTAATAATTTTTTGTACTTTTATATTTGTCACGCTAAATACAAATGCACCGACAAGGACATGAATGGCGTCCTTCAAAAGCATTTTGTCCATGCTAAGGATAGAATTTCCAAACGAAAACGTTATGTTTGAATGAATTTAAATTAACTTTTTTTTATTTTTCTAAAATAAATAATGGAAGTTATAATTAAAAAAATAATCGCTTATGACTGGAAAGAGAATCGCTTATGACTCAAATAATGACTCAAAAAAGAGTCGCGCATGAATGAAAATGCATAGCAAAAGGGAGTCGCGTATGATTGAAAATGCGACTTAAATATGATTCGAAAGTGATTAAAGAAAGGGGTCATAAGGCTAGGGTACCATTTTCTCCCGACGAATGGGTCATTTATGATCAGAAAATGAGCGCAAATATGACTATTTTCAATCGTCGCGCGACTCATAAAAGACTCATTTATGCTCTGTTAACTTCAAAAATGCTTGCTGGGTTTGTGACTACCCCTGCAGTAGTATACACATTCGTCTCATTCGGTCTTTCTTACTCACTCATATTCTACTCAATTCTCATATTCTACTCAATATGGCTTTGTTATGAATGCATTCATGCAGACGTTTAATACATATGTACATACATGTACAGTCAGCACAACATTTATTCGGACACCCATAAACTTCAACTTTCTTTATAAATAACTTGAAAAATATTTAAGTTTAAACAAAAATTTTTATTTCATTTTGAAAATTCATGTTCCTAATACTAATTTAAAACATAAAAACAAAAAAAACCTTCTTTGGCATATGAAAAAAACTTAAAAAATAAAAAAAAGGCACATTTTTACGCACAACAATTATTCGGACAATTTTCGGTTACTCGTTTTTCTTAGAAAATGCAACGGTAATCTGTGTTTCTTTTTGCGTATTTTGTCCATGTTACTGCTTCTTGTGCTTTGTAATCTGTTTTTTCTTAGTTTCGATCTTAGTTTTGCTCGTGGTTTGCTTCAGAGTGGTCAAAATGGGTCGAGGACAAGATTTATCATTAGATTTGCGCAAAACTATTTTAAAATTGCATCTCGAAAATCGGAGTGTAAGGGAAATTGGAAGACTAATCGGTAAAGCCCATTCCATATGTATGTATGTAAACAGTTAATGTAGGATAGACTTGCCTTTAAATTTTTAAATATCATTACTTAGAAATAAACTTATCAAAAATCGAAATAACATGTGATAATTAAGTGGAAAAAGAAAACGAGGTAATTAATGTACAGGGTGGTCCATCTAGTGTTTGGAATTTGAATCACGGATTGTATGACAGTCAAACATCAAATGTCATCCGTGACGCCATAAATAGTTAGTTATATGTTTGATATTTACGAAATGGGACGCTATTCGCTTGAAGAAAGTTGGGAAATATTAAAAACTTATTTCCAAAGTGGTGAGTCTTTTACTCAAACAGTGCGAAATTTTAAAAAAAAGTTTGGTAAAAAAAAAAGAGCACATTTTCATCTCGGTGGTTATGTTAACAAGCAAAATTGTCGTATCTGGGGCACAGAAAATCCATATGTCGTCGTAGAAAAGCCAATGCACCCACAACGAGTCACTGTTTGGTGCGGATTTTGGTCTGGTGGCATCATCGGCCCATTTTTCTTCGAAAATGATGAAGGAGCCACCGTAACCGTCAACTGACTGGTTTTTTACTGAAATTGAAGGAATGGATATGGACAACGTTTGGTTTCAACAAGACGGCGCTACGTGCCACACAGCGCATGCCACAATCGAAATTCTGCGTCCCATCTTCGAAAATCGCATAATCAGCAAAAATGGTGATGTGACTTGGCCTCCGCGGAGCTGCGATTTGACGCCATTGGACTATTTTCTGTGGGGAGCGGTGAAAGATAAATGTTATGATAAATGTTAGAGCCGCACACAATCGAAAATGAACTCAAAAATTGGGTTAATCGAATGGGCTATTGCCAAGCCAGTCGTGGTGGACATTTGACCGAAATTATTTTTCATCAATAAATGACATAAATATACCTTTCAAATAAATGTTTAACCTTTAAAAAATATTCACCCGTTTTTTTTTTTATAACAAAATCAAATTCCAATTTTTAAATGGGCCACCCTGTAGTTTGTATCTACCAGAAAAGTTAAGTACATTCGTAGTTTTGTTTCAAAACAAATTCGATGTATCGATAATTTCCTTCGATTTCATCGAGTCCATCAAGGTTGCCGTTGTTGGATTTGCCAGCTCTATTATCCCAAGTATAAAGTATATTTTGAAGCGGAAAAGTGGGTTATAAAAATGATAAAGTTGACCAATTTAGTTAACAGAAGGTTTATAAGCTGCGCTTATCAACATAGGTAATTTTTGGCTGTCTTTTTTGTAAATATAAATATGTACATACATATGTACGTATTCCTAGACTTTAATAATAATTTTATTGTACATGTATTTGTACATATGTACATAATATATATATATACATATATATTCATATACATACATATGTATATGCATGTACATACATACATGTATGTGCATATGTTATACGATTGCCCGGTGCAAAGTTCATGTCAATTTAAAAGCACGCACGGAACACAACATCAAACCTTCATGTGTACATATCTACACACATATATATGTAAATGTACAAGTACATATGTATGTACATATGTATCTTTATACTTGTGTGTGGTAAAGTTAAATACTTTAATAATAATATATGTATGTACATACAGTGGCTCACAGCTTATTTCGTGCAGGGGTGCAAAAAAACTTTAACAGCGTGTACCCCTTAAACTATTGAAGATATCAAAAAAATTTAAATGCAGTTTTATTTAGTGGTGATTTATAATTTATTTTAGGCACTTCATTGTGTTTCTTACTTATAAAATAACTATTATAACTAAAAAAAAGGAACGTCAGTGGCTTTTTCTATGTCACAGCTTATTTCGTGCACTGCACTTAACTCTAAAAATTATTCTAAAGAAATTAAATTAGTATTTGATGTGACCTCCCTTTTGTTTAATCACGTCTTTCATGTGTGTTTCCATCGAGGAAACCAATTTTTTGGTTTATGAAGCTCGGTATTTGGTTGGCGCCAAACATATTGCATCCCATCCGACCCAAAGATATTGAATTTGGATTCATTAGCATATATTACCTCGTTCCAGAAAGAAATTGGGCGGGAAACATGATCCTTGGCAAAGTTAAGTCGACACTTCTGGCACATAATAAGAACTTAAAGCCCACTATGAAGCATGGCGGTGGCAGTGTCATGGTTTGGTCATGCATGGCGGCTTCTGGAGTTGGAAACCTGGTTTTCATCGAAGGAACAATGGACAGACATATGTATCTATCATTCTTCTCGAAGAATGGGGAAAAATTTCTACTGAAGTCACAAAAAAATTCGTTTCCTCGATGGAAACACGCATGAAAGACGTGATTAAACAAAAGGTAGGTCACACCAAATACTAATTTAATTTGTTTATAATAATTTTTAGACTTAAGTGCAGTGCACGAAATAAGCTGTGACCTAGAAAAAGCCACTGATGTTCCTTTTTTTTAGTTATAATAGTTATTTAATAAGTAAGAAACACAATGAAGTGCCTAAATAAATTATAAATCACCAATAAATAAAACTGCATTTAAATTTTTTTGATATCTTCAATAGTTTAAGGAATACACGCTTTTAAAGTTTTACTGTACCCCTGCACGAAATAAGCTGTGAGCCACTGTATGTATGTATGTTAATGAGAACAGGATTGTCAATTCCATTTTTTCCAAAAAATTAATTAGGGAACACCTTTTACAGGACCTTTTTGAGATCCCTTGTGTCAACAATGTTGTTATTTGCAAAATTGGGTCTTATGACAAGATGATGGATGACAGTTAATATTGCCTAGAATAAAGCATTGTAAAGCCAGGCTTGTGGGTTCTTGTCTGTATTCGACATTCGGATTTCAAATTTTCAATACAATAGCGACCATAGCATAGGCATTACAATAACCAAACCGGGATTTAGGAGGCACCTGAAACATACCAGTATGAGCGGAAGCATATATGTACACGAGTGCTGGACGCAACGCATCATCTTGAAGCACTTTATGCAGAGAGCGAATCTGAATCTTTAAATAACCGTTGGGTTTTCAGTGAAATATGTTTTTGCGCAGTTCAAGCTTAAAATAGAATTTGTTTCACACCGCTTTATATTTTTATGTATTTTCATAACTACTAAAATTTTTTCAAGTTCTGTTTTGCAAGAGCAAAAATCCAAAAATTACCGCAATCTGATTGTCCTCGGCCCGTTCGGCTCAGACGTAAATAGACTGCCAAATGTGTTCATCGCTTAGGCTGTGAAGTAAGTCAAAAAGTTGACATAATATTTTTACATGTTAATGTACAGAACATTTCAAATATCATTTCCATTTCTAGTTCTTCTTCTTCTTGCCCATCCCCTTTTACATGCATGCTGCGATTGGCACGCATACACCTATAGTTTATGTAGCGTTGCGTTTGTGTGTGTGAATGCATGTGCTCTGATGATTCGAGCAATGATGCAGTAGGCAGTAGGTAGCGCTGCCGGCAGCGGTTGAGCAGAGACGATTTATATTGACTGTAACTTGTGTTCTATTTATCCGATCAGATTGTAATTTTGGGATCTGATGTTTTATCTTAATTACTATTACATTAGTAAATATCATAGCGATACTCCAACTGCTTCACCTACTTTTCGTATACAACTATATGATAGAGTAGTCGGATCCTTAAGATTTTCAAACTTGATCTGCCTACGGTAATAGAAGGCACAGAAAAAAAATTCAGCCCATTGGCGATGGCAGCCCTGGAAAAAACGAGTGAGAGTCAATTAAGAGTTGGCTTTAGTGTGTGATGGCACCAGGGGAGAAAGGTCAATTTTTTCAAAGCGGATCAGAGTGGATCGGACAATTAATTACATCAGACAACTTGTAAATAAGTATAAAGTTACGCTAACTAAACTGATAACTATATAAACTGTAACTTAAGTTTGTTTTAGTACAAACGAACCCCTGTGCGCCACACACACATACAGACGGATCGTGACATAAACCTTATGTGTATGCGTGCCGATTGCTGACGTAAATTCATGTAAACAATACTTGTTTAGTGCAATACAAAGGGACGGTGTTGGAAAGTTTTGTCTGTGCATTGATGAGTTGAATTACAGGAAAAGAGTTTGGAAGATGTAAAATACTATGGCTATGTATTATAAAATTGGTCAGATGTTTGTAACGCACAGAAGGAGACGTTTCCGACCATATAAAGTATATATATTCTTGATCAGCATGAGAAGCTGAGTTGATATAGCCATGTCCGTCTGACCGTCTGTCCGTCCGTCTGTGTGTATGCGTTTTACTCAGCCATCTTAAGAGCTATCGGGATGAAATTTTTTTTTTGGGGTCTTTTTATTACCTGGGAAAAATAAAGTATATAAAATTGGGAGAATCGGACCACTATATCATATAGCTCTGGAGGAAACATTTTTGCAAAAATTGGAGTATCGCCATACCGATATGATAGTATTTCATATAAAATCACAGATCCCAAAATTTGAATCTAATCGGATAATTAGAACACAAGTTACCGATATAAATCGGTTCAACTTGCTGCCTACTACGTCATCATCAAATCAACAGAGCACACGCATGCACACATACAGACGCAACGCTACATAAACTATGTATATATGTATGCGTGCGAGTCGCGGCATGCGTGTAAAAGGGGATGGGGAAGAAGAAGAAGAAATTGAAATGATATTTGAAAGGTTCTGTGCATTAATGAATTGAGATACAGAAAAAGAGTTTGGAACATGTAAAAATATTATGGCCATGGACTGCAAGGGTATATAAACTTCGGCACAGCCGATGTTAGCTTCTTTGATATTTTGATATTTAATACAAGTTTTTCCTAATATTCGTTGATTTATTTTTGATAAATTATTAACTTATTTGGATTGGGTAAACTGGTGCCCGAATTCGATTTTCGTGTTGTTCTGGGTGTTTTTTCTGGAATTGAAGTTGCTGTCTATAAGAAATATATTAAGTCGAGTCCATAGTAATAGACCATATAAAGTATATATATTCTTGATCAGCACGACGAGACGAGTTCATATAGCCATGTCCGTCCACGCAAACTCTTCCTAGACCATAAGAGCTACAGAGTTGAAATTTGGCATGTGGGCTTGTATTTACTGCAGGGGTTGTATATCTCTCACACATACTTGAACTTGTTCGGTATATAAATATATTTGCTATACTTATTCTACATATACTTAACTAATCTATTGTCTAAATAAGTGACTGTGATCATTCTTAGTAAGCGACAATTATTACCATAGTTATATCGTAATACAATCTATATCCAACAGATAGAGGGCTTCCCCAATGCTTAACCCTCCCTCTTCAACTTGTATATTCCCCTCATGATCCCGCAAGATGTCCAATGACGCTCTTGTGTCCTGCACTCACGTCATTTCGCCTTGCATGCACATATTGTTGGATTAGGGTATCTTTTCCATGTTTCTTATTACCCCTTTCACTTTTTTTTTTTGGCCCGTTCCGCATTTTTTCTTACTATTTTCTAAACCTATTTTTCATTCCCCACTGTTTTTGACCCGAACATATTATTACTACCCTCCTCGGCCCTCCTTCGTTGACCGTGGCCACGTCCATGGGCGTTCGGGGTGTTCCTCGTGTTCCTCCACCTTGTGTTGCTGGATTTGCATCCGCTCCCAATCCATATGCTGCGCCAGTCTTTGTCGTGCGCATCTCAAGCGCTCCACTCGTTGCGCCCGCTCCCACTGCAACAGCTGGCGCTCAGCTTCTTGTTGTTGGTCTATTTGCTGATGCCACCACCGTAACATCCACTGCTGTTGACACAGCCGATTGCTTAGAGCGGCATTTATCCTGCTTGGCCCGCGGTGACTTGTTTTTGTAGCCGGTGCCCCGGCTCGCCTGGTGTTCTTCTTCAGCCACGGCCACCTCCTCGGATTCCCTGGCTTCCGACATATTGTTCACCATACGAAACGGAGTCGGAGGCCGTACTGGCTCCCATGCTTGTGCTGGCGGCGCTGCATACTCCTCCACTTGTGCCCAAGGTGCGTACTCTGGGCTGTTCCTCGCACTACGCTCGTCCTCTTCCATCTCCTCCCGCTCTATAATTTGAACGCCTCCTCGAGCTCCCTCCAGAGTTCCTCATCGAACTCATGCAATCCTTCCGTCCTCTCGTCCCCCGTTGAGTACCCGCTGTCACCAACGCTTCCTCCGTCCTCATCGAACTCCTCATCCGAGGAGGCGGCGATGACCGGATCCATCATATCTGGCCCCTCGTCGTCGGACTCTTCCTCGGACACGTAGGGCGATTCCACCTCCATGGCATCAACCCCACCGTGCCGACCACCCCGTTCCATATTGGCCCGTGGTGCCGCACATCGAGCTTCGCCTTCATCCTTTACTGTGCTCCCTTCATATACCATAGATGAGTATTGTAACGACATACTAATACGCATGTAAAACAAGGAGCATGTGTGGGTTGATTTTTGGAGGGGCAAATCACACTAATACGCATGCTAAAAATTTAAGAGAGCGGGCCCCCACGTTTATATGTGTAAATAGTACCTCTGCTTGGTTTTTTTTTTCATCCTTCTTTCATCCCTTCTTTGCCTTGTAAGTTTCATTTCTTGCATATACCATTTTGGTTTTATCTACGATATTCAAATGTTGCAGCCATTTGCTGCGCTTGCAACTTCGCTATGTTGCTCTAATTTTATATGATGCATGTATACTATGAAGTTTGACTTTCTGGCGTGTTTTTGAGTTTTCAGTTCAGCCGGCCGATCTGTGCAGATTGCTCGCCAACCCGTCAAAACACTCAATGCTACAATAATTATATCGTTCGCTGTAAGGTTGAATTTTATAAGAACCCCAAAAGATTTTACAACTTTGTTAATTCCAAAAGACGCTCTAATGTACTACCTTCCACCTTCAGACTTAATGACCAGACTGCTAATAATGACTCAGATATTGCAGATCTGTTTGCTAAATTCTTAAAGTCGACTTATTCTACTACTGTTTCGGATCCCACAACCTATCCCTTTTCAATCCTACATTTAAATTGTATGTTTTTTCCTAGTATTACTGAAGACTGTATTATCTCTAGCTTGTCATCTATGACGTCTTCCTTCGTTCCCGGTCCTGATAATATACCTAGTTGCATCCTTAAAATGTGTTCGATTTCCCTATCTAAGCCTTTATCTCGGTTATTCTTTATATCGAGTGAGACTTGTAGCTTTCCCGATATTTAGAAAGAGTCTTTTATTATTCCGCTTTTTAAAAAGGGTAGCAAATCGGATGTTTCTAACTACCGTGGCATTGCCAAACTTTCGGCAATACCAAAGCTGTTTGAGAAAATTATTACGTCTTCCCTTCAACACCTATCCAGATCCACTATTTCTCCTTGTCAGCATGGCTTCATGAAAGGTCGTTCGTCGCTTACTAACCTTTTAGAATTGACTACCCTTGTACACCATGGCTTCCGTGAAAAGTGTCAAACTGATGTTATTTATACTGACTTTAGTAAGGCTTTCGATACGGTTGATCATTCTATGCTTCTCGCGAAACTTAACATCATGGGTTTTTCCCCGAAACTGTTGGCTTGGTTAAAGTCGTATCTTATTGGCAGAACCCAAAAGGTGTCTTTTCGTTCCTCATTATCTAAAACTATTAAAGTTACGTCAGGTGGCAGTCATCTCGGCCCACTGTTATTTACCCTGTTTATAAATGATTTACCCTTGGCCTTGGTTCACTCACGCGTGCTCATGTTTGCGGATGACGTCAAGATTTGTTATTCCTATAATGATCCTTCTTTCCAACAGTACTTGCAATCTGATCTCGATGCGTTCTGTGATTGGTGCCACGTTAATAAATTACACCTTAATGCCTCTAAGTGTTCTTTTATGACTTTCAGTCGTTTGTCTCCGTTCCTAGCTCATTACTCTATTAAGTCTGTTCTGTTAGATTGTGTACCATCCTTCAAAGACTTAGGCGTTATGTTTGACCCAAAACTTTCATTTAATGTTCATATTTCTTCAATTGTCAATAGATCATGCAGCCTTCTTGGCTTTATTAAACGTTGGGCCAAAGAATTTGATGATCCCTATGTAACAAAGGTTTTATACACTTCGTTAGTTCGCCCTATTCTCGAATATTGCTCGCTAGTGTGGAACCCGCAATATGATGTTCACCAGCGTAGTATTGAATCGGTACAGAAGCAATTCCTTAAGTTTGCGTTACGCGGTCTTACGCGTTACGCGGTCTTGGGACCCGAGTCTTCGCCTACCTTCTTATTCTGACAGACTTCTTATTAATCTCCCTTCACTTTACAACCGTAGGCTCGTTTTTGGCATTCTCTTTCTCCATAAACTAGTCAACGGCGAAGTCATTTCTACTAATTTACTAAGTACGCTATATTTTTGTGTTCCCTCACGTCGGACCAGAAACTTTTTTCCTATTCACCTTAGTAGATGTGTGACTAACTACTCTCTTCACGAACCTTTTCGTGTTCTTTGCCAATCTTTTAACAACCTTTCTCACCTAATTTCTCCTCATCTTTCTGTCACTTCTCTTCGCGCTATACTTTTTAATCACCTACAGCGAAACTAATGAAAATATTCTGGACTTGGATTGGCTGCAACTCATCCCTGACCACATTGGCTGTGAATCGGGGCATAGCTGGCACCTTATGCAAATAAAACACCTCCACCGGGTCGGGGATGTTTAGTTGTATATATAGCTAAGCTATCTTTTTCAATTTAATTACTATCTGTCTTTAGCTTAAGCTTTTTCGTCGACTGCTGTGTTAGTTGACGTAAATAAATAAATAAAAGAGTCGTCTGCTCAATTTTCATCTTGTTCCACCTTAATTAATCTGGCTGATGTTCTTCTGTACCTGGCAGTTCTTTCCAGTTTCCTTGTGACGCATATAACTGGTGACACGAATCCGATCACCTTGTATGTGCCTGTCGTGACACTATCGTATATCGCACCTGGCATTCTTGGTTCATGCCCCTGTACCACATATGCTGGCGTAAGTCCAGTTGATTCTGATTGGCTTGTATTGACTGCCAGTGTTATTTTCGGCCAACTCTCGTCCCCGTTGAACAATCATCGTTTTCACTGTTCTATTTGCCCGTTCGGTTGGATTTTCTTGTGGTGTGTACGGCGCTGTTAGCTGGTGTTGGCATCCCCATTCTTCTAGCATTTTCTTGAATATTCTGCTAGTGAATTGGACCCCATCATCCGTGATCACCACCTTTGGTGCTCCAAATCTGGCTAGAATCGAAAAGCCTTAACCAAACTCTCGGCAGTTGCCTTGCGCATTTGTATTAGTTCTGTCCATTTTGAGAATCTGTCAACGATTACTATAGCATCGAATTTCCGTGTTTCAATCTTGGTAATGTCTAAACGAAGTCGGCACATATTGTGGCCCACGGTTCTTCTGGTACTGTTGTAAGCACAATTCAAACCAAATCAGCAGCAGGCTGCAGGTCTGATGTCTCGTTGCATTCCTGGCCAGTAGTATCTCGCTGCAGCTCTAGCAATAGTTCTTCTGTTGCCTGTATTGCCCTGCCGTTGTGGAAGTATGATTTTCGTTCATTACCTGACGCACACCTAGTTTCCATGATACCACTTCTTCTTGGCACGCTCTGTGTTGAATGTTCCTGTATATCTGGCTATTTTCTAGTATGTAATCTGGATATTTCTGTGGTTGTTGTTTTATTTTCTTCATTATATCCTGGATCCATCCACACTCTTTGTTCGTTTGTCGTAGCCTGGCGCCATTGTCTATGATTCTTTTGCATACTTCCAGAGCTTGCCTTGACAGGGCGTCGGCAACAATGTTTGAATTATTATTTTGAAAGGATACTGCTGGAGTTCCAGTGCCCATCGAGCTGGTATCCTGGTATGGTATGGTATCCTTCCAGATATGGTCTCAATTTACGCACCGCCCATACCATCGCCAGGCATTTCTTTTCTGTTGCCGAGTAGTTTTTTTCGGCCGGATTTAGATCTCTTGATGCTCCTCGTTCTAGTGCCACGTTGTCTTTTTCTTTTTCTTAAGCGCTCCTATCGTTGCGCCCGCTTCCACTGCAACAGCTGGCGCTCAGCTTCTTGTTGTTGGTCTATTTGCCGGTGCCCCGGCTCGCCTGGCGTTGGGCAGGCTTCTTCTTCAGCCACGGCCACCTCCTCGGATTCCCTGGCTTCCGACATATTGTTCACCATACGAAACGGAGTCGGAGGACGTGCTGGCTCCCATGCTTGTGCTGGCGGCGCTGCATACTCCTCCACTTGTGCCCAAGGTGCGTACTCTGGGCTGTTCCTCGCACTACGCTCGTCCTCTTCCATCTCCTCCCGCTCTATAATTTGAACGCCTCCTCGAGCTCCCTCCAGAGTTCCTCATCGAACTCATGCAATCCTTCCGTCCTCTCGTCCCCCGTTGAGTACCCGCTGTCACCAACGCTTCCTCCGTCCTCATCGAACTCCTCATCCGAGGAGGCGGCGATGACCGGATCCATCATATCTGGCCCCTCGTCGTCGGACTCTTCCTCGGACACGTAGGGCGATTCCACCTCCATGGCATCAACCCCACCGTGCCGACCACCCCGTTCCATATTGGCCCGTGGTGCCGCACCTCGAGCTTCGCCTTCATCCTTTACTGTGCTCCCTTCATATACCATAGATGAGTATTGTAACGACATACTAATACGCATGTAAAACAAGGAGCATGTGTGGGTTGATTTTTGGAGGGGCAAATCACACTAATACGCATGCTAAAAATTTAAGAGAGCGGGCCCCCACGTTTATATGTGTAAATAGTACCTCTGCTTGTTTTTTTTTTTCATCCTTCTTTCATCCCTTCTTTGCCTCTGTCCCTTTGTTCCGATTTCGCCGCAGCTTGTAAGTTTCATTTCTTGCATATACCATTTTGGTTTTATCTACGATATTCAAATGTTGCAGCCATTTGCTGCGGTTGCAACTTCGCTATGTTGCTCTAATTTTATATGATGCATGTATACTATGAAGTTTGACTTTCTGGCGTGTTTTTGAGTTTTCAGTTCAGCCGGCCGATCTGTGCAGATTGCTCGCCAACCCGTCAAAACACTCAATGCTACAATAATTATATCGTTCGCTGTAAGGTTGAATTTTATAAGAACCCCAAAAGATTTTACAACTTTGTTAATTCCAAAAGACGCTCTAATGTACTACCTTCCACCTTCAGACTTAATGACCAGACTGCTAATAATGACTCAGATATTGCAGATCTGTTTGCTAAATTCTTAAAGTCGACTTATTCTACTACTGTTTCGGATCCCACAACCTATCCCTTTTCAATCCCACATTTAAATTGTATGTTTTTTCCTAGTATTACTGAAGACTGTATTATCTCTAGCTTGTCATCTATGACGTCTTCCTTCGTTCCCGGTCCTGATAATATACCTAGTTGCATCCTTAAAATGTGTTCGATTTCCCTATCTAAGCCTTTATCTCGGTTATTCTTTATATCGAGTGAGACTTGTAGCTTTCCCGATATTTGGAAGGAGTCTTTTATTATTCCGCTTTTTAAAAAGGGTAGCAAATCGGATGTTTCTAACTACCGTGGCATTGCCAAACTTTCGGCAATACCAAAGCTGTTTGAGAAAATTATTACGTCTTCCCTTCAACACCTATCCAGATCCACTATTTCTCCTTGTCAGCATGGCTTCATGAAAGGTCGTTCGTCGCTTACTAACCTTTTAGAATTGACTACTCTTGTACACCATGGCTTCCGTGAAAAGTGTCAAACTGATGTTATTTATACTGACTTTAGTAAGGCTTTCGATACGGTTGATCATTCTATGCTTCTCGCGAAACTTAACATCATGGGTTTTTCCCCGAAACTGTTGGCTTGGTTAAAGTCGTATCTTATTGGCAGAACCCAAAAGGTGTCTTTTCGTTCCTCATTATCTAAAACTATTAAAGTTACGTCAGGTGTACCCCAAGGCGGTCATCTGGGCCCACTGTTATTTACCCTGTTTATAAATGATTTACCCTTGGCCTTGGTTCACTCACGCGTGCTCATGTTTGCGAATGACGTCAAGATTTGTTATTCCTATAATGATCCTTCTTTCCAACAGTACTTGCAATCTGATTTCGATTCGTTCTGTGATTGGTGCCACGTTAATAAATTACACCTTAATGCCTCTAAGTGTTCTTTTATGACTTTCAGTCGTTTGTCTCCGTTCCTAGCTCATTACTCTATTAAGTCTGTTCTGTTAGATTGTGTACCATCCTTCAAAGACTTAGGCGTTATGTTTGACCCAAAACTTTCATTCAATGTTCATATTTCTTCAATTGTCAATAAAGCATGCAGCCTTCTTGGCTTTATTAAACGTTGGGCCAAAGAATTTGATGATCCCTATGTAACAAAGGTTTTATACACTTCGTTAGTTCGCCCTATTCTCGAATATTGCTCGCTAGTGTGGAACCCGCAATATGATGTTCACCAGCGTAGTATTGAATCGGTACAGAAGCAATTCCTTAAGTTTGCGTTACGCGGTCTTAATTGGGACCCGAGTCTTCGCCTACCTTCTTATTCTGACAGACTTCTTATTAATCTCCCTTCACTTTACAACCGTAGGCTCGTTTTTGGCATTCTCTTTCTCCATAAACTAGTCAACGGCGAAGTCATTTCTACTAATTTACTAAGTACGCTATATTTTTGTGTTCCCTCACGTCGGACCAGAAACTTTTTTCCTATTCACCTTAGTAGATGTGTAACTAACTACTCTCTTCACGAACCTTTTCGTGTTCTTTGCCAATCTTTTAACAACCTTTCTCACCTAATTTCTCCTCATCTTTCTGTCACTTCTCTTCGCGCTATACTTTTTAATCACCTACAGCGAAACTAATGAAAATATTCTGCACTTGGATTGGCTGCAACTCATCCCTAACCACATTGGCTGTGAATCGGGGCATAGCTGGCACCTTATGCAAAAAAACACCTCCACCGGGTCGGGGATGTTTAGTTGTGTATATAGCTAAGCTATCTGTTTCAATTTAATTACTATCTGTCTTTAGCTTAAGCTTTTTCGTCGACTGCTGTGTTAGTTGACGTAAATAAATAAATAAAAGAGTCGTCTGCTCAATTTTCATCTTGTTCCACCTTAATTAATCTGGCTGATGTTCTTCTGTACCTGGCAGTTCTTTCCAGTTTCCTTGTGACGCATATAACTGGTGACACGAATCCGATCACCTTGTATGTGCCTGTCGTGACACTATCGTATATCGCACCTGGCATTCTTGGTTCATGCCCCTGTACCACATATGCTGGCGTAAGTCCAGTTGATTCTGATTGGCTTGTATTGACTGCCAGTGTTATTTTCGGCCAACTCTCGTCCCCGTTGAACAATCATCGTTTTCACTGTTCTATTTGCCCGTTCGGTTGGATTTTCTTGTAGTGTGTACGGCGCTGTTAGCTGGTGTTGGCATCCCCATTCTTCTAGCATTTTCTTGAATATTCTGCTAGTGAATTGGACCCCATCGTCCGTAATCACCACCTTTGGTGCTCCAAATCTGGCTAGAATCGAAAAGCCTTAACCAAACACTCGGCAGTTGCCTTGCGCATTTGTATTAGTTCTGTCCATTTTGAGAATCTGTCAACGATTACTATAGCATCGAATTTCCGTGTTTCAATCTTGGTAATGTCTAAACGAAGTCGGCACATATTGTGGCCCACGGTTCTTCTGGTACTGTTGTAAGCACAATTCAAACCAAATCAGCAGCAGGCTGCAGGTCTGATGTCTCGTTGCATTCCTGGCCAGTAGTATCTCGCTGCAGCTCTAGCAATAGTTCTTCTGTTGCCTGTATTGCCCTGCCGTTGTGGAAGTATGATTCTCGTTCATTACCTGACACACACCTAGTTTCCATGATACCACTTCTTCTTGGCACGCTCTGTGTTGAATGTTCCTGTATATCTGGCTATTTTCTAGTATGTAATCTGGATATTTCTGTGGTTGTTGTTTTATTTTCTTCATTATATCCTGGATCCATCCACACTCTTTGTTCGTTTGTCGTAGCCTGGCGCCATTGTCTATGATTCTTTTGCATACTTCCAGAGCTTGCCTTGACAGGGCGTCGGCAACAATGTTTGAATTATTATTTTGAAAGGATACTGCTGGAGTTCCAGTGCCCATCGAGCTGGTATCCTGGTATGGTATGGTATCCTTCCAGATATGGTCTCAATTTACGCACCGCCCATACCATCGCCAGGCATTTCTTTTCTGTTGCCGAGTAGTTTTTTTCGGCCGGATTTAGATCTCTTGATGCTCCTCGTTCTAGTGCCACGTTGTCTTTTTCTTTTTCTTAAGCGCTCCTATCGTTGCGCCCGCTTCCACTGCATCAGCTGGCGCTCAGCTTCTTGTTGTTGGTCTATTTGCCGGTGCCCCGGCTCGCCTGGCGTTGGGCAGGCTTCTTCTTCAGCCACGGCCACCTCCTCGGATTCCCTGGCTTCCGACATATTGTTCACCATACGAAACGGAGTCGGAGGACGTGCTGGCTCCCATGCTTGTGCTGGCGGCGCTGCATACTCCTCCACTTGTGCCCAAGGTGCGTACTCTGGGCTGTTCCTCGCACTACGCTCGTCCTCTTCCATCTCCTCCCGCTCTATAATTTGAACGCCTCCTCGAGCTCCCTCCAGAGTTCCTCATCGAACTCATGCAATCCTTCCGTCCTCTCGTCCCCCGTTGAGTACCCGCTGTCACCAACGCTTCCTCCGTCCTCATCGAACTCCTCATCCGAGGAGGCGGCGATGACCGGATCCATCATATCTGGCCCCTCGTCGTCGGACTCTTCCTCGGACACGTAGGGCGATTCCACCTCCATGGCATCAACCCCACCGTGCCGACCACCCCGTTCCATATTGGCCCGTGGTGCCGCACCTCGAGCTTCGCCTTCATCCTTTACTGTGCTCCCTTCATATACCATAGATGAGTATTGTAACGACATACTAATACGCATGTAAAACAAGGAGCATGTGTGGGTTGATTTTTGGAGGGGCAAATCACACTAATACGCATGCTAAAAATTTAAGAGAGCGGGCCCCCACGTTTATATGTGTAAATAGTACCTCTGCTTGGTTTTTTTTTTCATCCTTCTTTCATCCCTTCTTTGCCTCTGTCCCTTTGTTCCGATTTCGCCGCAGCTTGTAAGTTTCATTTCTTGCATATACCATTTTGGTTTTATCTACGATATTCAAATGTTGCAGCCATTTGCTGCGGTTGCAACTTCGCTATGTTGCTCTAATTTTATATGATGCATGTATACTATGAAGTTTGACTTTCTGGCGTGTTTTTGAGTTTTCAGTTCAGCCGGCCGATCTGTGCAGATTGCTCGCCAACCCGTCAAAACACTCAATGCTACAATAATTATATCGTTCGCTGTAAGGTTGAATTTTATAAGAACCCCAAAAGATTTTACAACTTTGTTAATTCCAAAAGACGCTCTAATGTACTACCTTCCACCTTCAGACTTAATGACCAGACTGCTAATAATGACTCAGATATTGCAGATCTGTTTGCTAAATTCTTAAAGTCGACTTATTCTACTACTGTTTCGGATCCCACAACCTATCCCTTTTCAATCCCACATTTAAATTGTATGTTTTTTCCTAGTATTACTGAAGACTGTATTATCTCTAGCTTGTCATCTATGACGTCTTCCTTCGTTCCCGGTCCTGATAATATACCTAGTTGCATCCTTAAAATGTGTTCGATTTCCCTATCTAAGCCTTTATCTCGGTTATTCTTTATATCGAGTGAGACTTGTAGCTTTCCCGATATTTGGAAGGAGTCTTTTATTATTCCGCTTTTTAAAAAGGGTAGCAAATCGGATGTTTCTAACTACCGTGGCATTGCCAAACTTTCGGCAATACCAAAGCTGTTTGAGAAAATTATTACGTCTTCCCTTCAACACCTATCCAGATCCACTATTTCTCCTTGTCAGCATGGCTTCATGAAAGGTCGTTCGTCGCTTACTAACCTTTTAGAATTGACTACTCTTGTACACCATGGCTTCCGTGAAAAGTGTCAAACTGATGTTATTTATACTGACTTTAGTAAGGCTTTCGATACGGTTGATCATTCTATGCTTCTCGCGAAACTTAACATCATGGGTTTTTCCCCGAAACTGTTGGCTTGGTTAAAGTCGTATCTTATTGGCAGAACCCAAAAGGTGTCTTTTCGTTCCTCATTATCTAAAACTATTAAAGTTACGTCAGGTGTACCCCAAGGCGGTCATCTGGGCCCACTGTTATTTACCCTGTTTATAAATGATTTACCCTTGGCCTTGGTTCACTCACGCGTGCTCATGTTTGCGAATGACGTCAAGATTTGTTATTCCTATAATGATCCTTCTTTCCAACAGTACTTGCAATCTGATTTCGATTCGTTCTGTGATTGGTGCCACGTTAATAAATTACACCTTAATGCCTCTAAGTGTTCTTTTATGACTTTCAGTCGTTTGTCTCCGTTCCTAGCTCATTACTCTATTAAGTCTGTTCTGTTAGATTGTGTACCATCCTTCAAAGACTTAGGCGTTATGTTTGACCCAAAACTTTCATTCAATGTTCATATTTCTTCAATTGTCAATAAAGCATGCAGCCTTCTTGGCTTTATTAAACGTTGGGCCAAAGAATTTGATGATCCCTATGTAACAAAGGTTTTATACACTTCGTTAGTTCGCCCTATTCTCGAATATTGCTCGCTAGTGTGGAACCCGCAATATGATGTTCACCAGCGTAGTATTGAATCGGTACAGAAGCAATTCCTTAAGTTTGCGTTACGCGGTCTTAATTGGGACCCGAGTCTTCGCCTACCTTCTTATTCTGACAGACTTCTTATTAATCTCCCTTCACTTTACAACCGTAGGCTCGTTTTTGGCATTCTCTTTCTCCATAAACTAGTCAACGGCGAAGTCATTTCTACTAATTTACTAAGTACGCTATATTTTTGTGTTCCCTCACGTCGGACCAGAAACTTTTTTCCTATTCACCTTAGTAGATGTGTAACTAACTACTCTCTTCACGAACCTTTTCGTGTTCTTTGCCAATCTTTTAACAACCTTTCTCACCTAATTTCTCCTCATCTTTCTGTCACTTCTCTTCGCGCTATACTTTTTAATCACCTACAGCGAAACTAATGAAAATATTCTGCACTTGGATTGGCTGCAACTCATCCCTAACCACATTGGCTGTGAATCGGGGCATAGCTGGCACCTTATGCAAAAAAACACCTCCACCGGGTCGGGGATGTTTAGTTGTGTATATAGCTAAGCTATCTGTTTCAATTTAATTACTATCTGTCTTTAGCTTAAGCTTTTTCGTCGACTGCTGTGTTAGTTGACGTAAATAAATAAATAAAAGAGTCGTCTGCTCAATTTTCATCTTGTTCCACCTTAATTAATCTGGCTGATGTTCTTCTGTACCTGGCAGTTCTTTCCAGTTTCCTTGTGACGCATATAACTGGTGACACGAATCCGATCACCTTGTATGTGCCTGTCGTGACACTATCGTATATCGCACCTGGCATTCTTGGTTCATGCCCCTGTACCACATATGCTGGCGTAAGTCCAGTTGATTCTGATTGGCTTGTATTGACTGCCAGTGTTATTTTCGGCCAACTCTCGTCCCCGTTGAACAATCATCGTTTTCACTGTTCTATTTGCCCGTTCGGTTGGATTTTCTTGTAGTGTGTACGGCGCTGTTAGCTGGTGTTGGCATCCCCATTCTTCTAGCATTTTCTTGAATATTCTGCTAGTGAATTGGACCCCATCGTCCGTAATCACCACCTTTGGTGCTCCAAATCTGGCTAGAATCGAAAAGCCTTAACCAAACACTCGGCAGTTGCCTTGCGCATTTGTATTAGTTCTGTCCATTTTGAGAATCTGTCAACGATTACTATAGCATCGAATTTCCGTGTTTCAATCTTGGTAATGTCTAAACGAAGTCGGCACATATTGTGGCCCACGGTTCTTCTGGTACTGTTGTAAGCACAATTCAAACCAAATCAGCAGCAGGCTGCAGGTCTGATGTCTCGTTGCATTCCTGGCCAGTAGTATCTCGCTGCAGCTCTAGCAATAGTTCTTCTGTTGCCTGTATTGCCCTGCCGTTGTGGAAGTATGATTCTCGTTCATTACCTGACACACACCTAGTTTCCATGATACCACTTCTTCTTGGCACGCTCTGTGTTGAATGTTCCTGTATATCTGGCTATTTTCTAGTATGTAATCTGGATATTTCTGTGGTTGTTGTTTTATTTTCTTCATTATATCCTGGATCCATCCACACTCTTTGTTCGTTTGTCGTAGCCTGGCGCCATTGTCTATGATTCTTTTGCATACTTCCAGAGCTTGCCTTGACAGGGCGTCGGCAACAATGTTTGAATTATTATTTTGAAAGGATACTGCTGGAGTTCCAGTGCCCATCGAGCTGGTATCCTGGTATGGTATGGTATCCTTCCAGATATGGTCTCAATTTACGCACCGCCCATACCATCGCCAGGCATTTCTTTTCTGTTGCCGAGTAGTTTTTTTCGGCCGGATTTAGATCTCTTGATGCTCCTCGTTCTAGTGCCACGTTGTCTTTTTCTTTTTCTTAAGCGCTCCTATCGTTGCGCCCGCTTCCACTGCAACAGCTGGCGCTCAGCTTCTTGTTGTTGGTCTATTTGCCGGTGCCCCGGCTCGCCTGGCGTTGGGCAGGCTTCTTCTTCAGCCACGGCCACCTCCTCGGATTCCCTGGCTTCCGACATATTGTTCACCATACGAAACGGAGTCGGAGGACGTGCTGGCTCCCATGCTTGTGCTGGCGGCGCTGCATACTCCTCCACTTGTGCCCAAGGTGCGTACTCTGGGCTGTTCCTCGCACTACGCTCGTCCTCTTCCATCTCCTCCCGCTCTATAATTTGAACGCCTCCTCGAGCTCCCTCCAGAGTTCCTCATCGAACTCATGCAATCCTTCCGTCCTCTCGTCCCCCGTTGAGTACCCGCTGTCACCAACGCTTCCTCCGTCCTCATCGAACTCCTCATCCGAGGAGGCGGCGATGACCGGATCCATCATATCTGGCCCCTCGTCGTCGGACTCTTCCTCGGACACGTAGGGCGATTCCACCTCCATGGCATCAACCCCACCGTGCCGACCACCCCGTTCCATATTGGCCCGTGGTGCCGCACCTCGAGCTTCGCCTTCATCCTTTACTGTGCTCCCTTCATATACCATAGATGAGTATTGTAACGACATACTAATACGCATGTAAAACAAGGAGCATGTGTGGGTTGATTTTTGGAGGGGCAAATCACACTAATACGCATGCTAAAAATTTAAGAGAGCGGGCCCCCACGTTTATATGTGTAAATAGTACCTCTGCTTGGTTTTTTTTTTTCATCCTTCTTTCATCCCTTCTTTGCCTCTGTCCCTTTGTTCCGATTTCGCCGCAGCTTGTAAGTTTCATTTCTTGCATATACCATTTTGGTTTTATCTACGATATTCAAATGTTGCAGCCATTTGCTGCGGTTGCAACTTCGCTATGTTGCTCTAATTTTATATGATGCATGTATACTATGAAGTTTGACTTTCTGGCGTGTTTTTGAGTTTTCAGTTCAGCCGGCCGATCTGTGCAGATTGCTCGCCAACCCGTCAAAACACTCAATGCTACAATAATTATATCGTTCGCTGTAAGGTTGAATTTTATAAGAACCCCAAAAGATTTTACAACTTTGTTAATTCCAAAAGACGCTCTAATGTACTACCTTCCACCTTCAGACTTAATGACCAGACTGCTAATAATGACTCAGATATTGCAGATCTGTTTGCTAAATTCTTAAAGTCGACTTATTCTACTACTGTTTCGGATCCCACAACCTATCCCTTTTCAATCCCACATTTAAATTGTATGTTTTTTCCTAGTATTACTGAAGACTGTATTATCTCTAGCTTGTCATCTATGACGTCTTCCTTCGTTCCCGGTCCTGATAATATACCTAGTTGCATCCTTAAAATGTGTTCGATTTCCCTATCTAAGCCTTTATCTCGGTTATTCTTTATATCGAGTGAGACTTGTAGCTTTCCCGATATTTGGAAGGAGTCTTTTATTATTCCGCTTTTTAAAAAGGGTAGCAAATCGGATGTTTCTAACTACCGTGGCATTGCCAAACTTTCGGCAATACCAAAGCTGTTTGAGAAAATTATTACGTCTTCCCTTCAACACCTATCCAGATCCACTATTTCTCCTTGTCAGCATGGCTTCATGAAAGGTCGTTCGTCGCTTACTAACCTTTTAGAATTGACTACTCTTGTACACCATGGCTTCCGTGAAAAGTGTCAAACTGATGTTATTTATACTGACTTTAGTAAGGCTTTCGATACGGTTGATCATTCTATGCTTCTCGCGAAACTTAACATCATGGGTTTTTCCCCGAAACTGTTGGCTTGGTTAAAGTCGTATCTTATTGGCAGAACCCAAAAGGTGTCTTTTCGTTCCTCATTATCTAAAACTATTAAAGTTACGTCAGGTGTACCCCAAGGCGGTCATCTGGGCCCACTGTTATTTACCCTGTTTATAAATGATTTACCCTTGGCCTTGGTTCACTCACGCGTGCTCATGTTTGCGAATGACGTCAAGATTTGTTATTCCTATAATGATCCTTCTTTCCAACAGTACTTGCAATCTGATTTCGATTCGTTCTGTGATTGGTGCCACGTTAATAAATTACACCTTAATGCCTCTAAGTGTTCTTTTATGACTTTCAGTCGTTTGTCTCCGTTCCTAGCTCATTACTCTATTAAGTCTGTTCTGTTAGATTGTGTACCATCCTTCAAAGACTTAGGCGTTATGTTTGACCCAAAACTTTCATTCAATGTTCATATTTCTTCAATTGTCAATAAAGCATGCAGCCTTCTTGGCTTTATTAAACGTTGGGCCAAAGAATTTGATGATCCCTATGTAACAAAGGTTTTATACACTTCGTTAGTTCGCCCTATTCTCGAATATTGCTCGCTAGTGTGGAACCCGCAATATGATGTTCACCAGCGTAGTATTGAATCGGTACAGAAGCAATTCCTTAAGTTTGCGTTACGCGGTCTTAATTGGGACCCGAGTCTTCGCCTACCTTCTTATTCTGACAGACTTCTTATTAATCTCCCTTCACTTTACAACCGTAGGCTCGTTTTTGGCATTCTCTTTCTCCATAAACTAGTCAACGGCGAAGTCATTTCTACTAATTTACTAAGTACGCTATATTTTTGTGTTCCCTCACGTCGGACCAGAAACTTTTTTCCTATTCACCTTAGTAGATGTGTGACTAACTACTCTCTTCACGAACCTTTTCGTGTTCTTTGCCAATCTTTTAACAACCTTTCTCACCTAATTTCTCCTCATCTTTCTGTCACTTCTCTTCGCGCTATACTTTTTAATCACCTACAGCGAAACTAATGAAAATATTCTGCACTTGGATTGGCTGCAACTCATCCCTAACCACATTGGCTGTGAATCGGGGCATAGCTGGCACCTTATGCAAAAAAACACCTCCACCGGGTCGGGGATGTTTAGTTGTGTATATAGCTAAGCTATCTGTTTCAATTTAATTACTATCTGTCTTTAGCTTAAGCTTTTTCGTCGACTGCTGTGTTAGTTGACGTAAATAAATAAATAAAAGAGTCGTCTGCTCAATTTTCATCTTGTTCCACCTTAATTAATCTGGCTGATGTTCTTCTGTACCTGGCAGTTCTTTCCAGTTTCCTTGTGACGCATATAACTGGTGACACGAATCCGATCACCTTGTATGTGCCTGTCGTGACACTATCGTATATCGCACCTGGCATTCTTGGTTCATGCCCCTGTACCACATATGCTGGCGTAAGTCCAGTTGATTCTGATTGGCTTGTATTGACTGCCAGTGTTATTTTCGGCCAACTCTCGTCCCCGTTGAACAATCATCGTTTTGCCTGGATTATATCCTGGATCCATCCACACTCTTTGTTCGTTTGTCGTAGCCTGGCGCCATTGTCTATGATTCTTTTGCATACTTCCAGAGCTTGCCTTGACAGGGCGTCGGCAACAATGTTTGAATTATTATTTTGAAAGGATACTGCTGGAGTTCCAGTGCCCATCGAGCTGGTATCCTGGTATGGTATGGTATCCTTCCAGATATGGTCTCAATTTACGCACCGCCCATACCATCGCCAGGCATTTCTTTTCTGTTGCCGAGTAGTTTTTTTCGGCCGGATTTAGATCTCTTGATGCTCCTCGTTCTAGTGCCACGTTGTCTTTTTCTTTTTCTTAAGCGCTCCTATCGTTGCGCCCGCTTCCACTGCAACAGCTGGCGCTCAGCTTCTTGTTGTTGGTCTATTTGCCGGTGCCCCGGCTCGCCTGGCGTTGGGCAGGCTTCTTCTTCAGCCACGGCCACCTCCTCGGATTCCCTGGCTTCCGACATATTGTTCACCATACGAAACGGAGTCGGAGGACGTGCTGGCTCCCATGCTTGTGCTGGCGGCGCTGCATACTCCTCCACTTGTGCCCAAGGTGCGTACTCTGGGCTGTTCCTCGCACTACGCTCGTCCTCTTCCATCTCCTCCCGCTCTATAATTTGAACGCCTCCTCGAGCTCCCTCCAGAGTTCCTCATCGAACTCATGCAATCCTTCCGTCCTCTCGTCCCCCGTTGAGTACCCGCTGTCACCAACGCTTCCTCCGTCCTCATCGAACTCCTCATCCGAGGAGTCGGCGATGACCGGATCCATCATATCTGGCCCCTCGTCGTCGGACTCTTCCTCGGACACGTAGGGCGATTCCACCTCCATGGCATCAACCCCACCGTGCCGACCACCCCGTTCCATATTGGCCCGTGGTGCCGCACCTCGAGCTTCGCCTTCATCCTTTACTGTGCTCCCTTCATATACCATAGATGAGTATTGTAACGACATACTAATACGCATGTAAAACAAGGAGCATGTGTGGGTTGATTTTTGGAGGGGCAAATCACACTAATACGCATGCTAAAAATTTAAGAGAGCGGGCCCCCACGTTTATATGTGTAAATAGTACCTCTGCTTGGTTTTTTTTTTCATCCTTCTTTCATCCCTTCTTTGCCTCTGTCCCTTTGTTCCGATTTCGCCGCAGCTTGTAAGTTTCATTTCTTGCATATACCATTTTGGTTTTATCTACGATATTCAAATGTTGCAGCCATTTGCTGCGGTTGCAACTTCGCTATGTTGCTCTAATTTTATATGATGCATGTATACTATGAAGTTTGACTTTCTGGCGTGTTTTTGAGTTTTCAGTTCAGCCGGCCGATCTGTGCAGATTGCTCGCCAACCCGTCAAAACACTCAATGCTACAATAATTATATCGTTCGCTGTAAGGTTGAATTTTATAAGAACCCCAAAAGATTTTACAACTTTGTTAATTCCAAAAGACGCTCTAATGTACTACCTTCCACCTTCAGACTTAATGACCAGACTGCTAATAATGACTCAGATATTGCAGATCTGTTTGCTAAATTCTTTCAGTCGACTTATTCTACTACTGTTTCGGATCCCACAACCTATCCCCTTTCAATGCCACATTTAAATTGTATGTTTTTTCCTAGTATTACTGAAGACTGTATTATCTCTAGCTTGTCATCTATGACGTCTTCCTTCGTTCCCGGTCCTGATAATATACCTAGTTGCATCCTCAAAATGTGTTCGATTTCCCTAACTAAGCCTTTAACTCGGTTATTCTTTATATCGAGTGAGACTTGTAGCTTTCCCGATATTTGGAAGGAGTCTTTTATTATTCCGCTTTTTAAAAAGGGTAGCAAATCGGATGTTTCTAACTACCGTGGCATTGCCAAACTTTCGGCAATACCAAAGCTGTTTGAGAAAATTATTACGTCTTTCCTTCAACACCTATCCAGATCCACTACGGTTGATCATTCTATGCTTCTCGCGAAACTTAACATCATGGGTTTTTCCCCGAAACTGTTGGCTTGGTTAAAGTCGTATCTTATTGGCAGAACCAAAAAGGTGTCTTTTCGTTCCTCAATATCTAAAACTATTCAAGTTACGTCAGGTGTACCCCAAGGCAGTCATCTGGGCCCACTGTTATTTACCCTGTTTATAAATGATTTACCCTTGGCCTTGATTCACTCACGCGTGCTCATGTTTGCGGATGACGTCAAGATTTGTTATTCCTATAATGATCCTTCTTTCCAACAGTACTTGCAATCTGATCTCGATGCGTTCTGTGATTGGTGCCACGTTAATAAATTACACCTTAATGCCTCTAAGTGTTCTTTTATGACTTTCAGTCGTTTGTCTCCGTTCCTAGCTCATTACTCTATTAAGTCTGTTCTGTTAGATTGTGTACCATCCTTCAAAGACTTAGGCGTTATGTTTGACCCAAAACTTTCATTTAATGTTCATATTTCTTCAATTGTCAATAGAGCATGCAGCCTTCTTGGCTTTATTAAACGTTGGGCCAAAGAATTTGATGATCCCTATGTAACAAAGGTTTTATACACTTCGTTAGTTCGCCCTATTCTCGAATATTGCTCGCCAGTGTGGAACCCGCAATATGATGTTCACCAGCGTAGTATTGAATCGGTACAGAAGCAATTCCTTAAGTTTGCGTTACGCGGTCTTACGCGTTACGCGGTCTTGGGACCCGAGTCTTCGCCTACCTTCTTATTCTGACAGACTTCTTATTAATCTCCCTTCACTTTACAACCGTAGGCTCGTTTTTGGCATTTTCTTTCTCCATAAACTAGTCAACGGCGAAGTCATTTCTACTAATTTACTAAGTACGCTATATTTTTGTGTTCCCTCACGTCGGACCAGAAACTTTTTTCCTATTCACCTTAGTAGATGTGTGACTAACTACTCTCTTCACGAACCTTTTCGTGTTCTTTGCCAATCTTTTAACAACCTTTCTCACCTAATTTCTCCTCATCTTTCTGTCACTTCTCTTCGCGCTATACTTTTTAATCACCTACAGCGAAACTAATGAAAATATTCTGCACTTGGATTGGCTGCAACTCATCCCTGACCACATTGGCTGTGAATCGGGGCATAGCTGGCACCTTATGCAAATAAAACACCTCCACCGGGTCGGGGATGTTTAGTTGTGTATATAGCTAAGCTATCTTTTTCAATTTAATTACTATCTGTCTTTAGCTTAAGCTTTTTCGTCGACTGCTGTGTTAGTTGACGTAAATAAATAAATAAAAGAGTCGTCTGCTCAATTTTCATCTTGTTCCACCTTAATTAATCTGGCTGATGTTCTTCTGTACCTGGCAGTTCTTTCCAGTTTCCTTGTGACGCATATAACTGGTGACACGAATCCGATCACCTTGTATGTGCCTGTCGTGACACCATCGTATATCGCACCTGGCATTCTTGGTTCATGCCCCTGTACCACATATGCTAGCGTAAGTCCAGTTGATTCTGATTGGCTTGTATTGACTGCCAGTGTTATTTTCGGCCAACTCTCGTCCCCGTTGAACAATCATCGTTTTCACTGTTCTATTTGCCCGTTCGGTTGGATTTTCTTGTGGTGTGTACGGCGCTGTTAGCTGGTGTTGGCATCCCCATTCTTCTAGCATTTTCTTGAATATTCTGCTAGTGAATTGGACCCCATCGTCCGTGATCACCACCTTTGGTGCTCCAAATCTGGCTAGAATCGAAAAGCCTTAACCAAACTCTCGGCAGTTGCCTTGCGCATTTGTATTAGTTCTGTCCATTTTGAGAATCTGTCAACGATTACTATAGCATCGAATTTCCGTGTTTCAATCTTGGTAATGTCTAAACGAAGTCGGCACATATTGTGGCCCACGGTTCTTCTGGTACTGTTGTAAGCACAATTCAAACCAAATCAGCAGCAGGCTGCAGGTCTGATGTCTCGTTGCATTCCTGGCCAGTAGTATCTCGCTGCAGCTCTAGCAATAGTTCTTCTGTTGCCTGTATTGACCTGCCGTTGTGGAAGTATGATTTTCGTTCATTACCTGACGCACACCTAGTTTCCATGATACCACTTCTTCTTGGCACGCTCTGTGTTGAATGTTCCTGTATATCTGGCTATTTTCTAGTATGTAATCTGGATATTTCTGTGGTTGTTGTTTTATTTTCTTCATTATATCCTGGATCCATCCACACTCTTTGTTCGTTTGTCGTAGCCTGGCGCCATTGTCTATGATTCTTTTGCATACTTCCAGAGCTTGCCTTGACAGGGCGTCGGCAACAATGTTTGAATTATTATTTTGAAAGGATACTGCTGGAGTTCCAGTGCCCATCGAGCTGGTATCCTGGTATGGTATGGTATCCTTCCAGATATGGTCTCAATTTACGCACCGCCCATACCATCGCCAGGCATTTCTTTTCTGTTGCCGAGTAGTTTTTTTCGGCCGGATTTAGATCTCTTGATGCTCCTCGTTCTAGTGCCACGTTGTCTTTTTCTTTTTCTTAAGCGCTCCTATCGTTGCGCCCGCTTCCACTGCAACAGCTGGCGCTCAGCTTCTTGTTGTTGGTCTATTTGCCGGTGCCCCGGCTCGCCTGGCGTTGGGCAGGCTTCTTCTTCAGCCACGGCCACCTCCTCGGATTCCCTGGCTTCCGACATATTGTTCACCATACGAAACGGAGTCGGAGGACGTGCTGGCTCCCATGCTTGTGCTGGCGGCGCTGCATACTCCTCCACTTGTGCCCAAGGTGCGTACTCTGGGCTGTTCCTCGCACTACGCTCGTCCTCTTCCATCTCCTCCCGCTCTATAATTTGAACGCCTCCTCGAGCTCCCTCCAGAGTTCCTCATCGAACTCATGCAATCCTTCCGTCCTCTCGTCCCCCGTTGAGTACCCGCTGTCACCAACGCTTCCTCCGTCCTCATCGAACTCCTCATCCGAGGAGGCGGCGATGACCGGATCCATCATATCTGGCCCCTCGTCGTCGGACTCTTCCTCGGACACGTAGGGCGATTCCACCTCCATGGCATCAACCCCACCGTGCCGACCACCCCGTTCCATATTGGCCCGTGGTGCCGCACCTCGAGCTTCGCCTTCATCCTTTACTGTGCTCCCTTCATATACCATAGATGAGTATTGTAACGACATACTAATACGCATGTAAAACAAGGAGCATGTGTGGGTTGATTTTTGGAGGGGCAAATCACACTAATACGCATGCTAAAAATTTAAGAGAGCGGGCCCCCACGTTTATATGTGTAAATAGTACCTCTGCTTGGTTTTTTTTTTCATCCTTCTTTCATCCCTTCTTTGCCTCTGTCCCTTTGTTCCGATTTCGCCGCAGCTTGTAAGTTTCATTTCTTGCATATACCATTTTGGTTTTATCTACGATATTCAAATGTTGCAGCCATTTGCTGCGGTTGCAACTTCGCTATGTTGCTCTAATTTTATATGATGCATGTATACTATGAAGTTTGACTTTCTGGCGTGTTTTTGAGTTTTCAGTTCAGCCGGCCGATCTGTGCAGATTGCTCGCCAACCCGTCAAAACACTCAATGCTACAATAATTATATCGTTCGCTGTAAGGTTGAATTTTATAAGAACCCCAAAAGATTTTACAACTTTGTTAATTCCAAAAGACGCTCTAATGTACTACCTTCCACCTTCAGACTTAATGACCAGACTGCTAATAATGACTCAGATATTGCAGATCTGTTTGCTAAATTCTTAAAGTCGACTTATTCTACTACTGTTTCGGATCCCACAACCTATCCCTTTTCAATCCCACATTTAAATTGTATGTTTTTTCCTAGTATTACTGAAGACTGTATTATCTCTAGCTTGTCATCTATGACGTCTTCCTTCGTTCCCGGTCCTGATAATATACCTAGTTGCATCCTTAAAATGTGTTCGATTTCCCTATCTAAGCCTTTATCTCGGTTATTCTTTATATCGAGTGAGACTTGTAGCTTTCCCGATATTTGGAAGGAGTCTTTTATTATTCCGCTTTTTAAAAAGGGTAGCAAATCGGATGTTTCTAACTACCGTGGCATTGCCAAACTTTCGGCACTACCAAAGCTGTTTGAGAAAATTATTACGTCTTCCCTTCAACACCTATCCAGATCCACTATTTCTCCTTGTCAGCATGGCTTCATGAAAGGTCGTTCGTCGCTTACTAACCTTTTAGAATTGACTACCCTTGTACACCATGGCTTCCGTGAAAAGTGTCAAACTGATGTTATTTATACTGACTTTAGTAAGGCTTTCGATGCGGTTGATCATTCTATGCTTCTCGCGAAACTTAACATCATGGGTTTTTCCCCGAAACTGTTGGCTTGGTTAAAGTCGTATCTTATTGGCAGAACCCAAAAGGTGTCTTTTCGTTCCTCATTATCTAAAACTATTAAAGTTACGTCAGGTGTACCCCAAGGCGGTCATCTGGGCCCACTGTTATTTACCCTGTTTATAAATGATTTACCCTTGGCCTTGGTTCACTCACGCGTGCTCATGTTTGCGAATGACGTCAAGATTTGTTATTCCTATAATGATCCTTCTTTCCAACAGTACTTGCAATCTGATTTCGATGCGTTCTGTGATTGGTGCCACGTTAATAAATTACACCTTAATGCCTCTAAGTGTTCTTTTATGACTTTCAGTCGTTTGTCTCCGTTCCTAGCTCATTACTCTATTAAGTCTGTTCTGTTAGATTGTGTACCATCCTTCAAAGACTTAGGCGTTATGTTTGACCCAAAACTTTCATTCAATGTTCATATTTCTTCAATTGTCAATAAAGCATGCAGCCTTCTTGGCTTTATTAAACGTTGGGCCAAAGAATTTGATGATCCCTATGTAACAAAGGTTTTATACACTTCGTTAGTTCGCCCTATTCTCGAATATTGCTCGCTAGTGTGGAACCCGCAATATGATGTTCACCAGCGTAGTATTGAATCGGTACAGAAGCAATTCCTTAAGTTTGCGTTACGCGGTCTTAATTGGGACCCGAGTCTTCGCCTACCTTCTTATTCTGACAGACTTCTTATTAATCTCCCTTCACTTTACAACCGTAGGCTCGTTTTTGGCATTCTCTTTCTCCATAAACTAGTCAACGGCGAAGTCATTTCTACTAATTTACTAAGTACGCTATATTTTTGTGTTCCCTCACGTCGGACCAGAAACTTTTTTCCTATTCACCTTAGTAGATGTGTGACTAACTACTCTCTTCACGAACCTTTTCGTGTTCTTTGCCAATCTTTTAACAACCTTTCTCACCTAATTTCTCCTCATCTTTCTGTCACTTCTCTTCGCGCTATACTTTTTAATCACCTACAGCGAAACTAATGAAAATATTCTGCACTTGGATTGGCTGCAACTCATCCCTAACCACATTGGCTGTGAATCGGGGCATAGCTGGCACCTTATGCAAAAAAACACCTCCACCGGGTCGGGGATGTTTAGTTGTGTATATAGCTAAGCTATCTGTTTCAATTTAATTACTATCTGTCTTTAGCTTAAGCTTTTTCGTCGACTGCTGTGTTAGTTGACGTAAATAAATAAATAAAAGAGTCGTCTGCTCAATTTTCATCTTGTTCCACCTTAATTAATCTGGCTGATGTTCTTCTGTACCTGGCAGTTCTTTCCAGTTTCCTTGTGACGCATATAACTGGTGACACGAATCCGATCACCTTGTATGTGCCTGTCGTGACACTATCGTATATCGCACCTGGCATTCTTGGTTCATGCCCCTGTACCACATATGCTGGCGTAAGTCCAGTTGATTCTGATTGGCTTGTATTGACTGCCAGTGTTATTTTCGGCCAACTCTCGTCCCCGTTGAACAATCATCGTTTTCACTGTTCTATTTGCCCGTTCGGTTGGATTTTCTTGTAGTGTGTACGGCGCTGTTAGCTGGTGTTGGCATCCCCATTCTTCTAGCATTTTCTTGAATATTCTGCTAGTGAATTGGACCCCATCGTCCGTAATCACCACCTTTGGTGCTCCAAATCTGGCTAGAATCGAAAAGCCTTAACCAAACACTCGGCAGTTGCCTTGCGCATTTGTATTAGTTCTGTCCATTTTGAGAATCTGTCAACGATTACTATAGCATCGAATTTCCGTGTTTCAATCTTGGTAATGTCTAAACGAAGTCGGCACATATTGTGGCCCACGGTTCTTCTGGTACTGTTGTAAGCACAATTCAAACCAAATCAGCAGCAGGCTGCAGGTCTGATGTCTCGTTGCATTCCTGGCCAGTAGTATCTCGCTGCAGCTCTAGCAATAGTTCTTCTGTTGCCTGTATTGCCCTGCCGTTGTGGAAGTATGATTCTCGTTCATTACCTGACACACACCTAGTTTCCATGATACCACTTCTTCTTGGCACGCTCTGTGTTGAATGTTCCTGTATATCTGGCTATTTTCTGTGGTTGTTGTTTTATTTTCTTCATTATATCCTGGATCCATCCACACTCTTTGTTCGTTTGTCGTAGCCTGGCGCCATTGTCTATGATTCTTTTGCATACTTCCAGAGCTTGCCTTGACAGGGCGTCGGCAACAATGTTTGAATTATTATTTTGAAAGGATACTGCTGGAGTTCCAGTGCCCATCGAGCTGGTATCCTGGTATGGTATGGTATCCTTCCAGATATGGTCTCAATTTACGCACCGCCCATACCATCGCCAGGCATTTCTTTTCTGTTGCCGAGTAGTTTTTTTCGGCCGGATTTAGATCTCTTGATGCTCCTCGTTCTAGTGCCACGTTGTCTTTTTCTTTTCTTAAGCGCTCCTATCGTTGCGCCCGCTTCCACTGCAACAGCTGGCGCTCAGCTTCTTGTTGTTGGTCTATTTGCCGGTGCCCCGGCTCGCCTGGCGTTGGGCAGGCTTCTTCTTCAGCCACGGCCACCTCCTCGGATTCCCTGGCTTCCGACATATTGTTCACCATACGAAACGGAGTCGGAGGACGTGCTGGCTCCCATGCTTGTGCTGGCGGCGCTGCATACTCCTCCAGTTGTGCCCAAGGTGCGTACTCTGGGCTGTTCCTCGCACTACGCTCGTCCTCTTCCATCTCCTCCCGCTCTATAATTTGAACGCCTCCTCGAGCTCCCTCCAGAGTTCCTCATCGAACTCATGCAATCCTTCCGTCCTCTCGTCCCCCGTTGAGTACCCGCTGTCACCAACGCTTCCTCCGTCCTCATCGAACTCCTCATCCGAGGAGGCGGCGATGACCGGATCCATCATATCTGGCCCCTCGTCGTCGGACTCTTCCTCGGACACGTAGGGCGATTCCACCTCCATGGCATCAACCCCACCGTGCCGACCACCCCGTTCCATATTGGCCCGTGGTGCCGCACCTCGAGCTTCGCCTTCATCCTTTACTGTGCTCCCTTCATATACCATAGATGAGTATTGTAACGACATACTAATACGCATGTAAAACAAGGAGCATGTGTGGGTTGATTTTTGGAGGGGCAAATCACACTAATACGCATGCTAAAAATTTAAGAGAGCGGGCCCCCACGTTTATATGTGTAAATAGTACCTCTGCTTGGTTTTTTTTTTCATCCTTCTTTCATCCCTTCTTTGCCTCTGTCCCTTTGTTCCGATTTCGCCGCAGCTTGTAAGTTTCATTTCTTGCATATACCATTTTGGTTTTATCTACGATATTCAAATGTTGCAGCCATTTGCTGCGGTTGCAACTTCGCTATGTTGCTCTAATTTTATATGATGCATGTATACTATGAAGTTTGACTTTCTGGCGTGTTTTTGAGTTTTCAGTTCAGCCGGCCGATCTGTGCAGATTGCTCGCCAACCCGTCAAAACACTCAATGCTACAATAATTATATCGTTCGCTGTAAGGTTGAATTTTATAAGAACCCCAAAAGATTTTACAACTTTGTTAATTCCAAAAGACGCTCTAATGTACTACCTTCCACCTTCAGACTTAATGACCAGACTGCTAATAATGACTCAGATATTGCAGATCTGTTTGCTAAATTCTTAAAGTCGACTTATTCTACTACTGTTTCGGATCCCACAACCTATCCCTTTTCAATCCCACATTTAAATTGTATGTTTTTTCCTAGTATTACTGAAGACTGTATTATCTCTAGCTTGTCATCTATGACGTCTTCCTTCGTTCCCGGTCCTGATAATATACCTAGTTGCATCCTTAAAATGTGTTCGATTTCCCTATCTAAGCCTTTATCTCGGTTATTCTTTATATCGAGTGAGACTTGTAGCTTTCCCGATATTTGGAAGGAGTCTTTTATTATTCCGCTTTTTAAAAAGGGTAGCAAATCGGATGTTTCTAACTACCGTGGCATTGCCAAACTTTCGGCAATACCAAAGCTGTTTGAGAAAATTATTACGTCTTCCCTTCAACACCTATCCAGATCCACTATTTCTCCTTGTCAGCATGGCTTCATGAAAGGTCGTTCGTCGCTTACTAACCTTTTAGAATTGACTACCCTTGTACACCATGGCTTCCGTGAAAAGTGTCAAACTGATGTTATTTATACTGACTTTAGTAAGGCTTTCGATGCGGTTGATCATTCTATGCTTCTCGCGAAACTTAACATCATGGGTTTTTCCCCGAAACTGTTGGCTTGGTTAAAGTCGTATCTTATTGGCAGAACCCAAAAGGTGTCTTTTCGTTCTTCATTATCTAAAACTATTAAAGTTACGTCAGGTGTACCCCAAGGCAGTCATCTGGGCCCACTGTTATTTACCCTGTTTATAAATGATTTACCCTTGGCCTTGGTTCTCTCACGCGTGCTCATGTTTGCGGATGACGTCAAGATTTGTTATTCCTATAATGATCCTTCTTTCCAACAGTACTTGCAATCTGATCTCGATGCGTTCTGTGATTGGTGCCACGTTAATAAATTACACCTTAATGCCTCTAAGTGTTCTTTTATGACTTTCAGTCCTTTGTCTCCGTTCCTAGCTCATTACTCTATTAAGTCTGTTCTGTTAGATTGTGTACCATCCTTCAAAGACTTAGGCGTTATGTTTGACCCAAAACTTTCATTTAATGTTCATATTTCTTCAATTGTCAATAGAGCATGCAGCCTTCTTGGCTTTATTAAACGTTGGGCCAAAGAATTTGATGATCCCTATGTAACAAAGGTTTTATACACTTCGTTAGTTCGCCCTATTCTCGAATATTGCTCGCTAGTGTGGAACCCGCAATATGATGTTCACCAGCGTAGTATTGAATCGGTACAGAAGCAATTCCTTAAGTTTGCGTTACGCGGTCTTAATTGGGACCCGAGTCTTCGCCTACCTTCTTATTCTGACAGACTTCTTATTAATCTCCCTTCACTTTACAACCGTAGGCTCGTTTTTGGCATTCTCTTTCTCCATAAACTAGTCAACGGCGAAGTCATTTCTACTAATTTACTAAGTACGCTATATTTTTGTGTTCCCTCACGTCGGACCAGAAACTTTTTTCCTATTTACCTTAGTAGATGTCTGACTAACTACTCTCTTCACGAACCTTTTCGTGTACTTTGCCAATCTTTTAACAACCTTTCTCACCTAATTTCTCCTCATCTTTCTGTCACTTCTCTTCGCGCTATACTTTTTAATCATCTACAGGGAAACTAATGAAAATATTCTTCACTTGGATTGGCTGCAACTCATCCCTCACCACATTGGCTGTGAATCGGGGCATAGCTGGCACCTTATGCAAATAAAACACCTCCACCGGGTCGGGGATGTTTAGTTGTGTATATAGCTAAGCTATCTTTTTCAATTTAATTACTATCTGTCTTTAGCTTAAGCTTTTTCGTCGACTGCTGTGTTAGTTGACGTAAATAAATAAATAAAAGAGTCGTCTGCTCAATTTTCATCTTGTTCCACCTTAATTAATATGGCTGATGTTCTTCTGTACCTGGCAGTTCTTTCCAGTTTCCTTGTGACGCATATAACTGGTGACACGAATCCGATCACCTTGTATGTGCCTGTCGTGACACTATCGTATATCGCACCTGGCATTCTTGGTTCATGCCCCTGTACCACATATGCTGGCGTAAGTCCAGTTGATTCTGATTGGCTTGTATTGACTGCCAGTATTATTTTCGGCCAACTCTCGTCCCCGTTGAACAATCATCGTTTTCACTGTTCTATTTGCCCGTTCGGTTGGATTTTCTTGTGGTGTGTACGGCGCTGTTAGCTGGTGTTGGCATCCCCATTCTTCTAGCATTTTCTTGAATATTCTGCTAGTGAATTGGACCCCATCGTCCGTGATCACCACCTTTGGTGCTCCAAATCTGGCTAGAATCGAAAAGCCTTAACCAAACTCTCGGCAGTTGCCTTGCGCATTTGTATTAGTTCTGTCCATTTTGAGAATCTGTCAACGATTACTATAGCATCGAATTTCCGTGTTTCAATCTTGGTAATGTCTAAACGAAGTCGGCACATATTGTGGCCCACGGTTCTTCTGGTACTGTTGTAAGCACAATTCAAACCAAATCAGCAGCAGGCTGCAGGTATGATGTCTCGTTGCATTCCTGGCCAGTAGTATCTCGCTGCAGCTCTAGCAATAGTTCTTCTGTTGCCTGTATTGCCCTGCCGCTGTGGAAGTATGATTCTCGTTCCACATCCACATCCACACTCTTTGTTCGTTTGTCGTAGCCTGGCGCCATTGTCTATGATTCTTTTGCATACTTCCAGAGCTTGCCTTGACAGGGCGTCGGCAACAATGTTTGAATTATTATTTTGAAATGATACTGCTGGAGTTCCAGTGCCCATCGAGCTGGTATCCTGGTATGGTATGGTATGGTATCCTTCCAGATATGGTCTCAATTTACGCACCGCCCATACCATCGCCAGGCATTCCTTTTCTGTTGCCGAGTAGTTTTTTTCGGCCGGATTTAGATCTCTTGATGCTCCTCGTTCTAGTGCGACGTTGTCTTTTTCTTTAGAAGCGCATTTAATGGGTGTGTTAACGTTGCAAATCCTGGTACGAATCGTCTGTACCATGAGGTTACTCCTAAATACTGGCGTAATTCATTTGTGCAGGTTGGCGGTTTTAGCTGAGCTATTACGGCCACCTTAGCTGGGTCCGTGTCAGTGCCGTCTTCTGTCACCAAGTGACCTAGGAAATGCAGTTCTTTTATGAAGAATTGGCATTTCTCCGCATTAATTCTTAAATTTGCCTTTTTCAATCTCTTGAACACTTCTCGTGGGTGTTTTATGTGTTCTTTAATTGTTTTGCTCACTACCACAATGTCATCTTGGTATTCAAATGCGTTTGGTATTATTTCTGAGCCAATGACTTGGTCAAGTGCCCGCTGAAAAGTTGCTGATGCTGAATGTACACCGAACGGCATCACTTTCCATTGAAATAGCCCTTTCCCTGGAACCGTGATGGGATCTGCCAGTAGCCATCTTTAAGATCCAAGCTGCTTATGCATCTCGCTTCGCGTAGCTCATTTAAGATATAGTAGATGCGTGGCATTGGGTACGCATCCTTTATCGATTTTGCGTTGATCTTTCTGAAATCTGAGCATAACTTCCATTTGCCCGCCTGTTTCTTCCTCACCATCAGTATGGGTGAGCTATATGGGCTTTATATTAACAGTTCATCGACTTTTGAGTTGATCACCCCTTACATGTTAGGATTTTTCGGGTAATTCCTTTGTTTTATCGGGATATCATCCTTCATTGTTATGCGATGTATCCCACATTTGATGGACCCTTAATCTTTTCCAATTCCTTCAACTCATGGTTCAGAAATTTTTGTTTTTATTGCTGCTCATTGTTCTGGGTAACCATGATGGTTATCCTTTCCACAAGCCCTGTATTTGCCTTTTTGTCGGTATTCGCATTCGGCCTCCACACGATATCTCTGTGTTCATGATCCTTAGGAAATTCCACCCTAGTATTAGTGCATCCATTCCCTCTGGCATAACGAAGAATGGCGTGTGAATCAATTGCTCTTTAATATTTCTAACCTTTCCATCAGACACCTGCTTGTGAGTGTTTTCCAACATCTGCTTGCTTCTGAAGCTATTCATGGCTCCCGAATCAATTGTCACCTTCATTTGTATTCCTGCTACCTCGATCATCGCTGACAATTGGTCCTCTTCCTGTACTAGTTGACCTATTAGTGGTGAGGAGCTTGTTGGCTTGGGGCCTGATGGCTTCGCATCGGTTGAAACCGCCGTTCGTTTCCCGAACTCGAGAACTCCTTCGTCCTTATTCCAATCTTTCCACTCTGCCAGCAGAAATTGAGTCTCTGATAGTTTCATTCCTTGGCCCAGTGTTCGTCTCCCCCGCACCTCCGAAATGCCTGGATTCTCCGCACTGTTGTCCTGGCATTGTCGGTATTGCGTGACTTGTGGCACATAACTATTTCGTCCCCTGTAGTTTGATTGGTTTTTGTTTGTTCTTTGCGTATTGTTTTCGCGATGGAAATCGGATCGTTCCCGTTCGAGCATCTCGTGTTCTTCTGCTAATTGCATCAGCTCGTCTAGGTTTGTAACCCTGTGCGGCCGAACAAATATTTTTAAATCTTGCGTGCAATTTTCCAATATGACCTCTAATTGTTCGAACTCTGGTATCTTGAGAGCACCGTTTTGTATATAGCACCGTTTTGTATATAGCACCGTTTTCTTGGGTTCTATTGTTTGTCTTCTTAAATCCCTTTTAGTTTCGGTGCTATCTAGGGCTCCTTCGCTTCCCCATCTTGGTGGTAGAAATGGTGGAATTGCTAATGTGGGGATATTTATTTTCTGGAATGACTCAGACTCCTTGTTTATAACGTCTTCGCATGCTTTTGATGTGCTTGCTACTGCTTTCGTTTTGTGACTTTTCGTGATTTTGCCTCCATTCTGTTTATTTCGTCCTATCAGATGTTATTTCCACCTCAGCACCCTTTTGTTGCTTCTTTGAGATGGTCTTTGCGCGCTCTCTTGCAATTAGGACAGATCCCGTTACTTTGCAGCAGGATTTTCCTCAGTAATTGGTAATCTTCAGGATATATAGATCCTGGAATTCTGGCAGTAGGGTAAATCCTTGTGCCTTCCAATGTGCTATGGATCGTCCTGGAGCCGTTTGACTTCTCTCCTATTATCGCTTGGGCACGGTGTTCTGGTCCTATTCCAAGGACTTGCTGGTTGTCTGGTAACTTGAGAGGTTACTCGTAAGGCCTTCTCAATTATTCTACTTCTCCTCGATCCTTTTTCACAGGATTTGTTTTCGCTAGCTTGAGCTTCTAAGATTACTCGTAAGGCCTTGAAACTCCCTTGGTTGATCACGACTTGCTGACTTAATGATTTCCTTGATGGGTGTTGCCTTTATATAGGCAGCTCCCACGGCCTCAGGAATTGATTGGTGTAGTACCGCTATACAGCTGGTACTTTTCCATCGGCCCTCTACTTTCACCCACGCATCTACTTGTTGCTATGCGTGGTGAAAGTCACGTAAATCCCTGGTGCATATGTGTCCACTTTCTTTGTGTCCACGCATCTACTTGTTGCTATGCGTGGTGAAAGTCACGTAAATCCCTGGTGCATATGTGTCCACTTTCTTTGTGGCTGCGCGCCCATTCGCTTCCTTGTCCTTGTCTTTCGCCCTTGCCTGCATAGCATCTTGGTCGCTATGCTGGCATCCATCACTTTCTCGCATTGGCAGCGCTTCCCTATTGGCCACCCATCCTCTCCCGTTGACTTTCGCTGCTTTCTTTCCTTTGTTGGCGCTGCCGTCGCCCGTTGCTCCCACCCGATCTATTCGTCATACACAACTTCGCCCCAATCTTCCTCCCTTAGAATTAAAACATACATATATAGTGCTATATTTAACTTAATATATTACTTTGTAATAATTAGCCTGTTCATCTTAATAAATATTAGTGGCTAAATTTGTGTGTATCTCAATACATTGGGCCCATTTTATCCATTGGATAGAGGGCTTCCCCATTACACATCCCTCCTTCTTCGGCTTGCATATTCCCCACACAAGTCCACAAGCCGTTATCGTTTCTTACATTTATGAGTTCTCTAAAGTCATTAGTGAAGCCTCGTTTTTGGAAAGAATCTGCTCGTCCCCCTGGGAAATAACAGCAAAAGAGGGTAGTTCAGATACCTGTATTATTGGTGATGCTGATGCCAATGGATTCGATACATTTTGTGTTAGGGATTGGTATCCTGCTCTTCTAGGGATGTTGCTTCCAACTCAGTGCCTTCAGTCGTGTTTTTAAGATGGTCTTTGCGTGCTTGTGACCTCCAGGATAAATCCCGTGGCCGTTTGCTTTTTTGCTCTTTCCCCCCTACTCCCCGATTAACAAGCATAGCCCTCACTTGATTTCGTTCAGCATCATGCATCCCCCTTGGACCTCACTTTTACTCTCTTTTGTTCGTTTGGTTTCGGCTTCTCGCGATCTAATTGCTTTCGATCTCGCATGCGTGACGTATGTAGAGAGTACCTGCATTGGCCACCGGTACTCTCTCTCTTACCGGGATACAAGCATAGTGTATGTGTGGTGTGGGTGTATGCTTCTCCCGCTTATACGAAATCGCCAGCAGTCGCGTGTGGTTCGATTCGGCCATGTTTGCTCGTAAATTATTCGTCTCGATTTGGTTCGATCGTGTGTGCTGGGCTTGGTCGTATATCGTAGTCTTTGACCGCCGAGTTCTCACATTGTGCCTCACGCGCATCTTTCCGCTTGTACGAAATTGCCAGCGGTTGCGTGTGGTTCGATCGGCCATGTTTGCTCGTAAATTATTAGCCTCGATTTGGTTCGATCGATTAGTGGTGGGCTTGGTCGTATATCGTAATCTTTGACCGCCGAGTTCTCACATTACGCCTCACACGAATCTTCCCGCTTGTACGAAATCGCCAACGGTTGCATGTGGTTCGATAGGCCATGTTTGATCGTAAATCGTTGCCTCGATTCGGTTTCATCGTTTAGCGCTATGTTCGGTCGTATATCCTAGCTCCACCGGTTCGTGTCTCGACTGTATCTTGTATCTGGCTTATCATAGTGCGCTGGAATTTGTTTTCCTTGCTTATCGCTTGTTTTTTTGTGTGGTACATTATTATTGCATATAATGTTCCTCACAAATCTTGACGTCATCCGCAAACATGAGCACGCGTGAGTGAACCAAGGCCAAGGGTAAATCATTTATAAACAGGGTAAATAACAGTGGGCCAAGATGCCTGCCTTGGGGGATACCTGAGTACTCGAACAGTTTTGGGTATTGAGGAACGAAGAGACACCTTCGAAAAGACACCTTCTGCCAATAAGATACGATTTTAACCAAGCCAACAGATTCGGCGAAAAGCCCATAATGTTAAGTTTCGTAAGAAGCATAGAATGATCAACCGTATCACAAGCCTTAATAAAGTCGGTATAAATAACATCAGCTTTTTACGGAAGCCATGATGTACAAGGGTTTTCAATTCTAAAAGGTTGGTAAGCGACGAACGACCATTCATGAAAACATTCTGACAAGGAGAAATAGTGGATCTGGATAGGTGTTGAAGAGAAGACGTAATAATTTTCTCAAACAGCTTAGGTATTGCGGAAAGTTTGGCAATGCCACGGTATTTGGAAATATCCGATTTGTTGCCCTTTTTAAAAAGTCTCACTCGATATAAAGAATCACCGAGATAAAGGCTTAGATAGGGAAATCGAACACGAAGGAAGACTTCATAGATGATAAGCTAGAGATAAATGTGGGATTAAGAAGGGATAGTATGTGGGACCCGAAGCAGTAGTAGAATAAGTCGACTGAAAGAATTTAGCAAACAGATCAGCAATATCTGAATCATTATTAAGAGTCTGGTCATAAAGTCTGAAGGTGGAAGGTAGTAGGTTAGAGCGTCGTTTAGAATTAACAAAGTTGTAAACTCTTTTGGGGTTCTTATAGAATTCAACCTTACAGCGCACGATATAATTATTGTAGCATTAAGTATTTAAGAGACAAAATTGAGATTTCGCTACACAATAATTTTTATAGTCAAGTTGCGAATCAGTTTTGCGAACCAGACCGGCGTACTAGAGACGGTAGAGACATTCACATAAGGAACGCATTTATCAATTAGAGAATTAAGTGCAGAGTGGAAAAAATTCACTGCACAATCTATATCACAGCACTCAAATAGAAATAACCAATCAAAAGAGGAAATAAGGTTGTTAAGAAGATTAAAATTTGTTTTACGAAAACATCTAAGGCGAGAAACTGATGTGTTATTAAATGAATTAGTAACGGAATTGTAAGAAATAATAACTTCAATAGGGTGGGTAGGGTGATAGGGATCCTCAGGCTTCACAAGGGGCTGTGTTTGAGATACAGAACTAACTGAGGGATCAGAGACAAAAACAAGATCGAGGATTCTTTTAGAAGAGCTAAGAAAATAATTCAACTGTTACAGCGGACATTCAAGTAGGCTATCAAGAAAAACATGTTGAGATGAAGGAATTAGGAATCAACCACCCAAGAAATATTATGCAAGTTAAAATCACCTAAAACTATGAGGAAATCACGATTTTTAAGACGTCTAAAAATAGTTTGCACAGCATCATCATCATGATATCAGAAGCTGGAGGAATATATGAACAAGAAATATATAAGCTAAAGTTGGAACATGTAACATCGACGCAAATAAACTCAACACCTAAGGGCAGATCAATCGGAAATGAGCAATGAGTACTCCACCGACCAACACCATCAAGCCTATAAGAAATAAAGTTATTAGAAAGAATTTCGTTATCCAAAACAAGCCAAGTTTCAGAAAAAGAAAAATGTCAGCCGAAAAGGTTTGGCTATCACAGTACAGTTTCGAGAGCTTGGTAAGAAGTCCTCTTATATTTTGATAATGAATGCAAAGGCTAGATGTTATTAGTTTTTTGAAGCAAAAGATAAATTAGGAAGGTGGACAGGCAACGGACGGGAGCGCTTATTGGGTGCAAACTCATGTACAACTAAGCCTGGCCAAAAATTGGGGTCTACCATAGCTGAGAAATACTCTTTTGGTAATGTTATTTTAAAAGAGGAAATTTTGCGAGGCATAGAAAACTTAAACTTTTGAATTAAAACCTTAGCAAGGCATATATTACCAATGTAAGCGGCCACAGACGACTCAGAAGTATCTGGAGCAAGCCTAGAAATAAATAATTGTTTGCGATGAGGCACTACAGTAAGTGAAGGCGGAGGACCATTGGAATCCACAAGTGATTGAGAGCCAGCTTGATCGTGTAATTCATCAGAGTTCCCGTGAGGGACAGATTGAGGTACACCAGGGCTTGTACTGGGTACTTCAATCCGTAAAGAAGAGCATAAAGAGGGACAAGAAGATGGTGTAGGCGAAAGTAAAATGGGAGAAGATGTAACAGAGAGTGCTGGCGACTGCTTATGAGGCTACTCAAAGGTACATTTCTTGGCCAACTTCTCAGAAATTCAATTGCGACAATAAATGTACGCTTGAGTCACAGTCGTTATACAGCTGTTTGGCCAGTTTGTTTAAAGAGAGAAACTTTAAACGAAGATCCCTATACATACGGCTAAAGTCAAGCTGCTGACTGGCGCAAGATGGGCAAGTCCAGCGCATTAAACCAAGGTCAGGCTTAGACACAGACAAACCAGAATATTAGTCATAGTCGCGGCCGTTAAGGCCAGTACATTTTAAGTGAATAATATTATCGCAGAGCCAATACGATATTGCTCTATACCGATCATCAAAACGATCAGAATGCTTGCAAGTAGATAGACAACAAGCCATTGAAACTCCAAAAGAAACACAAGGCAAAGATATATAAAAATATTTAGAAAATTTAAAATTTAAATACACAGTACTAAGATAATTATAAAATCAATAAATAGAAATAAAACAAAGAGACAGCTAGAGTGCACATCACAAGAAAGAGTGCAAAAACAGTTATAAGCCAAGCTTTGAGAGGCGGCGTTACAAAAGTAATTACGCGGGAGAGAAGCTGAGCATAAGCACAAAGAAGAGAGAACAACAAAAATAAAATAATAAAAAAAAACACTAGCACTGATGGTATGATCTGGGCGGTGAGGGGAGCAACTGCAGAAGCAATGACGAGAGAGAAAAGGAAAAAAATATATATATAAAATACACCAAACACTAATCACGAAAAAAAAAACTAATTTGACAAATTCTGCAAATAAAACCACACCAGCGAAAGAGTAAACGAACTAATCACACTTAAAAATTGAGGTAAACAATAAATATTGATAAAAACTCAGGAGCTATGAAAAAACACGACCGTCTCGTCAGAGAGCATTGTTTACATTTAAAACAAAAATTCCCAACGGCATGCACATAAAAAAGGTGGAATCTGTAGTTGCAAGCTTTGCCGTTCTTTTCACGCTTCATGTAGTTTGAATTTCCAACTACTTTTAGCGTTGAAGATATGGTGTGGCCATTACAACTGTGGATTTTTTAGCGAAGTCTGCTGATGATAGAACTTGGTGGTTCTTGGAGTAGCTATACAGACATCCTGCTCACCTTTTGTGCTGCCTATGATTTAAAATCTTATAAATTATTAAGATTTATTGACCCGAAGCCGGCTGAAAACCAGTTTTAATTCTTTTATTAATATCAAAACATTAACAAAGGTATATATTGTTTTGTTGTTGTTCTGTTCAGTTTTTGATTTCTTTTTATTTTTGCTCCCACCCGAGCTCTCAATTTACAGTCTACAGTTTGTTTTTTTTTTGTGTCGTGTTGTAATCGTGTTGCTAATATCGCGCTTGTCACAAGTTTTTGTTGTTGTGTATTTTAATACTAACAATATTCTCTTTTTTTCTCGTTAATTTCGTTTCCATATTGCAGTTAGCTTTTCTTTTGGTTTGTATGCGCGTCTCCTAAGTTATATTTTCACCTTTTTTCTTACAAATTGGTTAAAAAAATTTTTAATTTTTAATTAATCAATTATATTAAAAAATGTCTGTCTGCTGCAAATATATTTGCAACAATCAAGCAAGATCAAAGAAGACTTTCTTTCTTTACTGTCGGCTGTGTAATGTAATGTGTCGGTTTTTTCTTTTTTACTGTTTATTTTGTATATATTATAACATAAATTTATAAATAAACAAAAGGGTTAATGGAAACTTAAGGGCTACGCTCTGTCTCCGCCTGAGCTCTGTAGCGTTTATGTTTTTAAATTTTATGTCACTTTTGGTGATCAAATATAATTATATTAACAATTTTATTTATATGTTTGTATTTGTGTCGGAAAAATATTCGAAAAAACGTTACTTATATATATATCTATGTAGGATTGCATGTGAACCCCTAATGGTATCAGAATGCCAATAACGATATTGGTTTAATAGATATCGATAGATGGACAATCGATGAGGAGAGAGGTTTTTGAGTTGCTGGGCGAGGAGGTTGCGTTAGTGAAATTAAAAAGTGTTCAATAAGACGATTATTTTTTATGCTAATAACTAAATAAATATGTATAAATAATCTAAGATAACTAAAAGTGTCAAGTTTGTTTATTTTGGTCCAGTGGACTCAGACCTTACATTTTGTGGGCTCCACCGGGATGCCGACATAAATTAATAAAGAGCGAGTGAGAACGAAAACTTTACGGAGAAATCACCCGTTTCGTTGTAGATCATTAAAAGGTAGAGAGATGTGAAGTTACAGAAAAATGAAGTAAGTAAGTCGTCTCGCCGACTTGGATATACCATACACCAGTAAAACAAATATTTTAAATTTATAATAACCAATACATTTTCGTATTTAAAAAAAACTGTTCACATGCTTTTCACAAGCATATCTTAGTATTTCGCTCACTCAAGCATACGAGCACCCTAGCGCCCCCACCAGCCAACGGCCAACTCCGGCCATATGGAAAAACGTTTATATGCATAACTTGGCTATTTTTAGTCCGATTTTGATCAAATTTGGTATTTTGCTGAACATTAGTATCAAATTTAAGTGTGCTAAATTTGATTGCACACGGTAGAAAATTACGGGAGATAATCGAGTTTTTTCAAATTACGGGGGCGGAGGGGGCGTGGCAAAATCTTTACACATCAAAAATGTGCGCAATTACTAAGCAAATATTTATACTAACTATGGTGTCTCTAGTTGAAATAGTTTTTGAGAAAATCGGTTTTATTTAATTTGCGGGGGCGGTAGGGGGCGTGGCAAAATTTTTACAAATACAAAATGTGCGCATTTACAAAGCAAATATACATACCAAATTTTGTGTCTCTAGTTGCTATAGTGTTTAAGAAAATCGGTTTTATATCATTTGCGGGGGCGGTAGGGGGCGTGGCAAACATTTGAAACAAACTCGATAAGCGTACATATGACACGAGTCTACATACCAAATTTGGTGGCTCTAGCTCTTATAGTCTCCGAGATCTAGGCGTTCATACAGACGGACGGACGGACAGACGGACATGGCTAGATCGTCTCGGCTGTTGATGCTGATCAAGAATATATATACTTTATGGGGTCGGAAAAGCTTCCTTCTGCCTGTTACATACATTTTAGCGACTTTAATATACCATTTCACCCTATGGGTGTATGGTATAATGAGGAGAGATAAATTGAGAAACGTTATTAAAAGATTGGCACAGAACGCGGTTCGTGTAGAGAGTAGTTAGTAAGTCATCTACTAGGTGAATAGGAAAAAAATTTTGGTCCGACGTGAGGGAACACAAAAATATAGAGTATTTAGTGGAAATACAAGTCATCGATTGTAAGGAGTAGGAACAGAGGCAAACGACTGAGTGTCATAAAAGAGCACTTTGAGGCATTAAGGTGTAATTTATTAACGTGGCAATCACAAACTGCATCGAGATCTGATTGCAAGTACGGTTGGAAAGAAGGATCATTATAGGAACAACAGATCATAATGTCATCCCCAAATAGAGCACGCATGAATAAACAAAACTAAGGGTTATCCCTGGGTTGGAGGAGACCAGAGGATACTTAAACAAATTTTAATAAGTATATTTTAAAAAGACATCGTGTGAATTAACCCATTATGTCAGACTTAGTCAAAAGGATCATTTCAGAGGGTAATGAGTTGCAAAATTTATTCTTTACAATTTTCTTAATTTTAATGAGCGGGTTTACTGTTTACTGTGTTGTCTACGATATCCAAACTGAAATTTATATTTTACAATTTTAATTATACCCATAGGGTGAAATGGTATATTAAAGTCGCCAAAATGTATGTAACAGGCAGAAGAAAGCTTTTCCTACCCCATGAAGTATATATTTTCTTGATCAGCATCAACAGCCGAGACGATCTAGCCATGTCCGTCTGTCCGTTTGAACACCTAGATCTCGGAGACGATTAGAGCTAGAGTGACCAAATTTGCTATGTAGTCTCGTGTAATATATACACTTATCGAGTTTGTTTAAAATTTTTGCCACGCTCGCTACCGCCCCTGCAAATTAAAAAAACTGATTTTCTCAAACACTTTAGCAACTAGAGAATCAAATTTGGTACCTATATTTGCTTAGTAAATGCGCACATTTTTTATCTGAAAAAATTTTTTACACGCCCCGTACCGCCCCGCGCTGGGGCGCTCGTATGCTTGAGTGAGCGATATACTAAGATATGCTTGTAAAAATCATGTGAACAAAATTTTATAAAAATACGAAAATGCTTTTGTTATTATAAATTAGAAATATTTGTTTTACTGGTGTATGGTATACCTAAGTCCGAGACGACTTACTTCATTTTAATTTATTTTTCTTTATAATTGGTATAGCTTCTCTTTAATAATCTTATAAAAATCTTGCTGACAGAGTTTCGTCTTATAATTCGAAAAGAACTTGTTAAATCGGCTGGCTTCTTTGGCTTGCCAGTTGCTATAACTGCATGTATTCAATTTTTGGGGATGTAATTGAGATTTAAGCAGTTATTAATTATATTTGTGAGAATAATGATACCTCGTCTTGAGGTACAAATACTCTATTTTATCGATTTCAACTTAAGTAGAATTTTTTAAAAACAATTTTAAATAAAAGTGTTATGTATGTGACTCCTCATAAGAAGCTGTTATGGCTTAACTGTAAAAGGCCTGTTAACAAATACACTCCTTAATTTGAGACACCATCACTGTCTCAGAATTACACTGTATCAGAATATTTATTAATATACAAATACATTAAAGTTTTGCATTTAAAAAATTAAAATATACATAGTTCGTTTCAATGACTGAAATATCTCTATTGTTTAGATGTTTTTCAGCTGTCTCAAACGAATCCTTTATGTCAAATATATTTCGTGGATCCTTGATTTGCAAACACGTATTCCCCTATCCTGATGTTTTAACAACTGAACAAAAAGAATTTACCAACAGTCTAATTGATCCATTTGAACGTTTTTTTTTGGTGAGTGATTTTATTTACACATTATTTATAATCAATTACTCGAATGGTTAAATTTATTCTAAATGTTCAACATTCATTTTTAAAGGGAGTCAACGATGCCACTCGCAATGATGACAATTCAAAAATTGATGAAAATACCTTGACCGCACTATGGGAATTGGGTGCATTTGGTATACAAGTGGTAATTATTTCAAATAATTTTTTTTGGTTGAAAGAAGATCGAGTAGAGTGTAAAATATGGCATGGAAGCCATCAGATCGTATTAAGTGATCTTTTTTTTGTCGTTAAGGTTGATTTGTGCATGTGTTCAAGAAAACTAAAAGACATAGCCATTACGAAATAATAACCCGATCTTCATTCGTTGAATTATACAAATGAACTGATTTTATTTACAAGCATATTAAGTATACATATATATAAAATCTTAGAATCTAGGAACAACAGTGCATAAAAAATACTTATTTTAATGACAAACGTTTTTGGGGGTTTGAAAAATGTTTATACTGTATGCTCGGCGTTGGCCATTTGACATTGCGGCGTTGTTATATTCTTAAATGTTTTCCACAGAGTGTGTGTTTAAGATTAAACATCGTGTTCATTTGAAATGGCTTCACCAAATCAGATTGACCAAAGAAATATACAAAACGAAACAAAAACATAAAAACAAAACTAAGTCATAAAGATTCATGTGATTCATTCAACATGCATCCACACTTTGTGGAAAACACTTAAGATTATAACAGCGGCGCGGTATCAAGTAGCCAACGCTGAGCATCAAAACTAAACATTAGAATAAGCATTTTTAAGAACAAATGTCGCCTCCTAGAGTTTAAGAATTCATTTGTATACACAACAATTCTTTAAATAAAATCAGTTCATATTTTGAATTCAACAAATGAAGATTGGGTTATTCTTTCCTTTGCCCTGGAAGCCCTATTCAGTGTGGATGCATGTTTTGTTTTGATTTAAAACAATAATTGAGATATGATTTTTTACGACTCATTTCTGTTTTGAGTTTTTGTTATGTTTTATATTTTTCTTTTGTGTATTTGATTTGGTGAAACCAATTCAAATGAACACGATATTTATCCTTAAACACAGAGAATAAGACGTTTCCGACTTAAAAAGCTATTAAGATGAAACTTGGTTTTGAGGATCAAGCATGAATATCGTGCTATACCACGTCATTTCTCGAAATCACCAGAGCATCAGAGCACACACCCCTACATATGTACAAACGCAACGTTACATAAACTACATGTGTACATATGCTGGATCCCTCTATGTAAATATACAATACGCTTTCAAAGGTGACGAAAAAAGCGGGAATAGCAACATTGAAAGAGATAGTCTCAGAGCTTTAATAGCTTCTTTAATATTTTTACTTTGATTTGATAACGAAAACAAAATTCCAATAACTCTTTCGCTTTGCAAATGCTAATAATTTTAGATATCAAACAAGCTAACTTCGGCTGTGCCGAAGTTTATATACCCTTAAAGTCCTTGGCCATAATATTTGTACATGTTCCAAACTCTTTTTCTGTAACTCAATTCATTAATGCCCTTTACATGTATGCCGCGACTGGCACGCATACACATATAGTTTATGTAGCGTTGCGTCTGTGTGTGTGTATGCGTGTGCTCTGATAATTCGAGCAATGACGTAGTAGCCAGCAGGCAGCGGTTGAGCACAGCCGATTTATCTTGACTGTAACTTGACTGTAAGTATTTGATGTTTTTCTACAATTACTATCACCTTAGTAAATTTCATAGCGATACCCCAACTGCTTCACCTAGCCAATACAAGGAACTATGTTTTGAGGTTAGTCGAGGAATCATGAATCCTGAAAAGCTACACATAAAAAAATGATGGCACATGTGTGGCCAATGGCCAACATACAGACAAACCATTTAGTTCTAAATTTAAATAATTAAAAATTTAGGGAATAGTAAATTTGAAAAAATTGTGAGCAACACTATGAGTGACATGTTTTACAGAGCTATGTATATATATTCGGATCCATTATTATCGAGTATTTGATTAAAGGAAAAAAAAAATTAGAAAAAAACCGTTTCACAAGTGATTTTAAGTCTTCTGAGCCTTCCATATACAGCTTAAAATGACAACGAATTTCAGTGTGATTCTGATTAAGATGGGTGTAATTATAATATTGAATTGATAAAGAAGGGTAAGTAATTAAATTACATATTTTTTTAACAATACTATGTAACTCAATTTTTCGGGTTTTATACCAAATAAAACCACATGCAGACCATGGGGTGATGCTTGACCACCGCCAAAAGTAAATAAGAACCGGAGTGCCGTGGGTAACTTCGCCAAGAGGTGTAACAAATGTTTCACCTCTATGTTTATACCCTTAAAAGGGCCCAGAAGGAAACCGTTTCCGACCCAATAAAGTATACATATTCTTGATCAGCTCAAGAAGCTAAGTCGACATAGCCATATCCGTCCGTCCGACCGTCGGTGCATCAACCATCTTAAGAACTATTGATATGACATTTTTTTATGTGCTTTTTTGCCTTAACGTTTACATTTTCGAAGAGAATAGATAAACATTTTTTATTTACGTCAAATGGAATCAATAGTCATAAAAATAAAATAATTATTTTAATAAATACTTTTTTTTTGTATTAATTGTTAATGTTTGTCGTGTGAGTGACAGTAAGTGCACAATAGGGTGATATGGTATATTTAAGTCACTCAAATTTCAAACAGGCAGAAGGAAGCTTTTCCGACCCCATTAAGTATATATATTCCTGATCGGGATCAACAGCCGAGTCGTTCTAGCCATGTTCATCCGTCCGCTTTTAGCTAGAGCCACCAAATTTGGTATGTAGACTCGTGAAAAATGTACAGCTATCGAGGATGTTTCAAATTTCTCCACACCCACGTTCGCACCCGATATTGAGACAAAACCGATTTTCTCAAATACTATAATAGACATCAAATTTGGTATTTGTACAGGCTTAATACACACATGCGCAAAATTTAAACAGGAGGGCCCTAAATTTTTTTTACGATTAATAGTACTCCAGAAATACTTTACAAAATTATTAGTGATGAATTGCAAAAAATTGTATTATCTTTGATTTATTTTATATAAAAAATTTTATTCTGCTTCCGAAAGTCGTTTGAGTGATTTCAGAAATGCCTGCAAGAAGCACAATGAATTCAGCTCTTAGTTAGAAATTTGTTTTTTAAGGGAATAGCCCATAATTATACCATACGGCCATTAAATACAAAAAATGAAATCAATTTAGAAATATAAATTATTTAATTTCAAACGAAATAATATTATGTCAAAAAAGCTGACGAAAATAATAAATTTATCATCTATCATCTATCCATCATTTTCTGTTAGTCTTATTAAGTTTTTATACCATACACCCATAGGGTGAAATGGTATATTAAAGTCGCCAAAATGTATGTAACAGGCAGAAGGAAGCTTTTCCGACCCCATAAAGTATATATATTCTTGATCAGTATCAACAGCCGAGACGATCTAGCCATGTTTGTCTGTTCGTCCGTCCGTCTGTCTGTATGAACACCTAGACCTCGGAGGCTATAAGAGCTAGAGCCACCAAATTTGGTATGTAGACTCGTGTAGTATGTAGAGTGAACAAGTTTATTTCAAATTTCTGCCACGCCCCCTACCGCCCCCGCAAATTATATAAAACCGTCTTTCTCAAACACTATAGCAACTAGAGACACAAAATTTGGTATGTATATTTGCTTAGTAAATGCGCACATTTTGTATTTGCAAAAATTTTGCCACGCTCCCGCAAATTAAATAAAGCCGTTTTTCTCAAAAACTATTCTACCTAGAGACACCATAATTGGAATGTATATTTGCTTAGTAAATCCGCACATTTCTTATGTGTAAAGATTTTGCCACGCCCCTTTCCGCCCCCGTTGTTTGAAAAAACACGATTATCTCCCGTAATTTTCTACCTTGTACAATCAAATTTAGCACACTTAAATTTTATACTAATATTAAGCAAAATACCAAATTTTATCAAAATCGGACTAAAAATAGCCAAGTTATGCATATAAACGTTTTTCCATATGGCCGGAAGTGGCCGATGGCTGGTATATAAGATGCTCGTATGCTTGAGTGAGCGAAAAACTAAGATGTAAAAAGAACTGTAAAAAGCATGTGAACAGAACTTGAAAATACGAAAATGCATTGGTTATTATAAATTTGAAATATTTGTTTTACTGGTGTATGGTATACCTAAGTCGGCGAGACGACTTACTTACTTCATTATACCATACACCCATAGGGTAAAATGGTATATTAAAGTCGCCAAAATGTATGTAACAGGCAGAAGGAAGCTTTTCCGACCCCATAAAGTATATATATTCTTGATCAGTATCAACAGCCGAGACGATCTAGCCATGTTTGTCTGTTCGTCCGTCCGTCTGTCTGTATGAACACCTAGATCTCGTAGGCTATAAGAGCTAGAGCCACCAAATTTGGTATGTACATAGTCTGGTGTAGTATGTAGAGTGCACAAGTTTATTTCAAATTTCTGCCACGTCCCCTACCGCCCCCGCAAATTATATAAAACCGTCTTTCTCAAACACTAGAGCAACTAGAGACACAGAATTTGGTATGTATATTTGCTTAGTAAATGCGCACATTTCGTATTCATAAAAATTTTGCCACGCCCCCTACCGCCCCCGCAAATTAAATAAAACCGATTTTCTCAAAAACTATTCTACCTAGAGACACCATAGTTGGTATGTATATTTGCTTAGTAATTGCGCACATTTTTGATGTGTAAAGATTTTGCCACGCCCCCCTCCGCCCCTGTAATTTGAAAAAACTCGATTATCTCCCGTAATTTTCTACCTTGTGCAATCAAATTTAGCACACTTAAATTTGATCCTAATATCCAACAAAACACCAAATTTGATCAAAATCGGAATAAAAATAGTCAAGTTATGCATATAAACGTATTTCCATATGGCCGGAAGTGGCCGTTGGCTGGTGGGGGCGCTAGGGTGCTCGTATGCTTCAGTGAGCGAAATATTAAGATATGCTTGTAAAAAGCATGTGAACAGTTTTTTTTAAAGCACGAAAATGCATTGGTTATTATAAATTTAAAATATTTGTTTTACTGGTGTATGGTATACCCAAGTCGGCGAGACGACTTACTTACTTCATTTATTTTTGATTTTTTTAACTGTCTGGACGTTGACGCGTACAATGCGAAGTACGTTCAAGTGGCCCAAACGACACCAGGACATAGCCTGTTTCGCGCGAGCCCAAGCAGAGCGCTGTTCACCTCCCTCCCGTCCGACCGTGAGGCGCAGCCGCATATCGGACGCCACGATCGCGTGGACAAATACAAATAAAACGGACAAACAATTAAAAATATGATTAACTACAGCTAATTACGAGCTAAATGTGCTAACATAGAGGTTTTCACAAGAAAAAGAAAGGCTTCTGATTTGATTACGGGATAAGAAGATAATAGTAGGTCTACGGGGTACAGATAGGTTTAACTGGTTCAATAGCTCAGGAGAGTCTATTTCACCTATTAAAAGTTTTTGAATAAAGATAGCACCAAGCATTACTCTACGATGCCTACTGGAGTATGATGGCAAATTGACATTGCGATCCCAATTTAGACCGCGAAGAGCGAAAAGCAGAAATTGCTTTTGAACAGATTCAATTTTACTTTGGTGCGTCTCATATTGAGGTGACCATATGCAAGATCCGTACTCTAAGATAGGACGGATTAAAGAAGTATACAGAATTTTGGTTGTGTACGGATCGTCAAACTCTTTTGAACATCGTTTCACAAACGCAAGAACATTCATAGCTTTACTAACTGTAGCAGAAATATGAGGATTAATAGTTAATTTATGGTCCATAAGAACACCTAAGTCATTGATAATAGCTAACCGCTCTAAGGCAGTGTCATTAAGATAATAAGTTGCTAAGTATGGAGTGCATCTATAAAAAGACATAACTTTATATTTAGAGCCGTTAAGGTTTAATAGGTTGGTTTCATACCAACTCTGAAGATCATTAAGATCCGATTGAAGTAGGCAAGAAGACGATATGTCTTTAAAACTGAGGTAAAGCTTGACATCATCCGCGTACATAAGCACCCGAGAATGTAACACTACCAATGGAAGATCATTTATAATGAAGTAAGTCGTCTCGCCGACTTGGATATACCATACACCAGTAAAACAAATATTTTAAATTTATAATAACCAATGCATTTTCGTATTTTTAAAAAAATCTGTTTGCATGCTTTTTAGAAGCATATCTTAGTATTTCGCTCACTCAAGCATTCGAGCACGCTAGCGCCCCCACCAGCCAGCGGCCACTTCCGGCCATATGGAAAAACGTTTATATGCATAACTTGACTATTTTTATTCCGATTTTGATCAAATTTGGTATTTTGCTTGATATTAGTATCAAATTTAAGTGTGCTAAATTTGATTGCACAAGGTAGAAAATTACGGGAGATAATCGAGTTTTTTCAAATTACAGGGGCGGAGGGGGGCGTGGCAAAATCTTTATACATCAAAACTGTGCGCAATTACTATTACTTTTTATACATCAAAACTGTGCGCAATTACAATTACTTTTATTTGATTTGCGGGGGCGGTAGGGGGCGTGCAAAATTTTTATAAATACAAAATGTGCGCGTTTACTAAGCAAATATACATACCAAATTTTGTGTCTCTAGTTGCTATGGTGTTTAAGAAAATCGGTTTTATATCATTTGCGGGGGCGGTAGGGGGCGTGGCAAACATTTGAAACAAACTCGATAAGCGTACATATGACACGAGTCTACATACCAAATTTGGTGGCTCTAGCTCTTATAGTCTCCGAGATCTAGGTGTTCATACAGACGGACGGACAGACGGACATGGCTAGATCGTCTCGGCTGTTGATGCTGATCAAGAATATATATACTTTATGGGGTCGGAAAAGCTTCCTTCTGCCTGTTACATACATTTTGGGGACTTTAATATACCGTTTCACTCTATGGGTGTATGGTATAAAAAGAGTGAATAGCAATGGACCCAAATGACTACTCTGAGGTACTCCAGAGGTCACTTGGATGGTCTTAGAAAATGAAGACTTAAAGAGGACCTTTTGTGTACGATTAGAAAGATATTGAAGAATCCAATCTAGCAAAAGGCTAGGGAGGCCAAGTGCGTTTAACTTATATAAAAGCAGAGTATGATTAACAGAGTCAAAGGCCTTGCTGAAGTCAGTATAAATGACGTCAGTTTGCACGGCAGTCTTGAACCCTTTGATTGAGTGAGATGTAAATTCTAATAGGTTAGTAGTTGTCGATCGTTTTTTAAACCCACGACGAAATGATTGAACTACAAAAATGCTGCAATTGAGATGTTATTATTTTCTCAAATTCTTTGGGTATGGCAGACAATATACCTAATATATTTTAACCAAACAAAGTTTATTTACTTTTGACGGTTTTCAAGCATTCGAAACACATATGTATTTACAATTTGTACATAAATAAAGTATACTTCTTTCCCAATCATAAAAATATATTTACATTTTGATTCTGAAATTTTTAAAGGTCTCTTCCTTGTTGTAACGTCTACATATTTTTTTGAAAACATACATAGGTAACAAATATTCGTGTAATATTAGCTTTGGTTAATTTATAAAAGTCCAAGGCGACTGAAATGCCCTTTTTTTCACAGCATCTTGCACAAAATTCTCCAACAATTTGTGGGAGAAAAATTGACTTCTTAAGCTGGCATTGTAGTTCAATACATCAATTGAGAACAAAGCTGCAGATTCTGGTTACTTGGCCTTGTCACAAGCTAAGTATTTGTTTATTTTCAAAAGCAAACCACAAAATTGTGTCAAAAGTTCTGGTGACTTTATCCCACACTTCTTATGTACAATATGTAGCAATGTACTTATAAGACTGGTTATATATCTAAAAAATTTATACTTGCAAAAAAAACCAAGGAATTCAACTTAAAGTTAGAAATTCGTTTTTTAAGAGAATGTATTCTATACTGAATAGCCCCCAATTATGCAATACGACAATTGAAATTAATTTAGAGATTTAATTTAAGTTATAAAATTCTGTCATGAAAGTTGACGAAAATAATAAAATTTAACTGCTGACGAATAATTCAGTTAGTTTAAATTAACATCTTTATTCTCATGTTTTGCAGCCGATTGATTATGGTGGCTTGGGCTTGAACAACACGCAATACGGAAGACTTTGCCAAATAGTTGGTGCGAACGATCTTGGTCTTGGAATAACAATTGGTGCACATCAAAGTATAGGATTTAAGGGCATACTTCTGTATGGTACACCTGAGCAAAAGGCAAAATACTTGCCTAAAGTATCCTCTGAAAAGGTGTATGCTGCTTTCGCATTAACCGAGCCTGGTTCAGGTTCTGACGCTGGGTCAATAAGATGTCGGGCTGTTAAAAATAATGATGAGAATTATTATATACTAAATGGATCAAAGATTTGGATATCTAATGGCGGAATCGCTGATATTATGACCGTTTTTGCACAAACAGAGCAAGTGGATAAAAAAACAGGTCAAAAAAAAGATAAGGTAAGTGTTTTTATTTGTTTTTTATTTGTTCATTTGAGATGGAAAAAATCACGAAAAACATAAGGACGAAATAAAGTGTAATAGAAGAAAGAAAAAGGAACTACGATTCCAAGCCGGAAATCACAAGTCCCAGGTAAATTTTTTTATGGTAACTCTGCTGGCCATTTCGCGCACTATTTCCACTACCAAAAGGTTTAGCTTTACAATAACAATTTCATGCATTGTACATAAACATAATAACAATAAAACCTTTTGTTATAAATTTGTGCTAGTCTCGAAATTTAAGATTCTTCCTTTTTGTCCCTATGTGGATAAGCTATTCGCTTATACAGTGGCGGCAAGAAATTTGAGACATAATTTTTTTGATCATAAATTCTGACTTTATTTGATTTTTATATAGTAATAGTGAAAAGATTTGATGCGTTAATTTATAACGTTGAGTTGGTCATTCTATCATTGCATATCTTGGACCAGAAATCTTTAAAATGCGTTATGTTGGCTTGAAACACCCGAAATTGGAAGACCAAATTTTGAGTAAATTATTTAAATAGCACAGGTAGAATCAATTTACAATATTTTATTATTAATTTTTAACGGATTAATAATCAATGTTAGAGCAGAAAAGCTAACAAGAATGTAGCAGGCTTGTTCACCTAAAATAGGAGTACTAATTCTCTCAGATAGAACATGCTTAACTCTGAATGAGAGTTAAGTAGGAGAGAACGTCGAGTCAGTCTGGGTTGAGCCAGCTTGTGAAACGGTCGTGCGAGTCAGCAGTATAAAGATCAAAGAAAAAATAAATATAAAATATATAATCAACCTATTACAACATCAGAAGTGGTCCTAACCCAAAAAACGTGAGTACCAACTTTACACGTGGGATAAACATGATCATCTAGAGGATAATTTAGATGACATCCATTTGATTCTGCCCAACCCGGGCCAATTAAATGAAGCGACATCGCACGGCCCAATTCCTAGAAGCGACGCAGTACAACAAGAAACTGTGAACTCCAACTTCAACAACAACAACAACAACAATGTCGCGTTGGTTCAGCAATTGCTACAACATTTGCTGCTTTCATAGAATCGAGCATGTTCATGATTTTGCCATATCTTTCCAGAACTTGGAAAACAATTGCAACGTTATCGATAATAATGTAGCTGTTGAGAATATTGAAGACAGCAGCAGCTCCAACAAACAAGCTCAGAGAGATGCACTGTCGTAGATGTAACATTAAGGAACAGACTGCAACAAACCGAACCGTTTGCCGGGCTCTTGTTTCATCTGTGGATCCATGGGGCATTGGGCAGCGAAATGTCCAGATAAGAAGGGCAGCCGCGGAACTAATGGCCTCAACCGTTCGAACCAAAGCAGCAACAATTTTGTAGAGAATTCATAATACATTTTGTAGATTTGCCAAATAATTCCTTTTTTGCCTCATAGATTCGGGAAGCCCCGTATCCTTAATAAAAAAGAAACATTTATCTAATCAGTGAGATCTTTATTCAGTTAAGCAATCTCATCAAGGGGTAAATAGAAGTCCTTTCATTAAATTAGGAAACTACTATATTTTAAACTTCGATAATGTCTATTCGCTCCATAGCATATGCTATCTCGCTCACCCTCATAAGCACTCTAGCGCCGCCACTAGCCTAGCCTAGTAAAACTCGTTTATTCGAATATTTTCCATGTTTGTAGTCTTATTTTAATAAAATTTGGTAGGTGGGTAGATATTGATAGGGCTCACCAGTGTGCTGAATTTGGTTTCGATAATCAAAAAGTTGCGGGAGGCAATCGGTTTTTTCTAGATTCCGGAGGCAAGGTAGGCGTGGCAAAAATGTTAAATATCAATAATCAGCACACATACTAAAAAAAAAGTATGTTTATTTAATTTTTGGGGGTGAAAGTAGGCGTGGCCAAAATTTAAAATAAACTTGAACAGCGTAGGTATTACAAGAAGCTAAATACCAAATTTGGTGATCCTGATCAAGAATATATCTACTTTATGGGGTCGGAAAAGATTTCTTCTGCGTAATATATACATTTGGCGACTTTAATATACCATTTCACCCTATGGGTGCATGGTATAATGAAAATTTCCTTGTCTTCGTCGAGAAGGAGTCAGTAAAATATATGTCTTATCACGCCACTTGGTCAATACGAGTTCCGAAGAATGTCAATGGGGATAAAGAATGCAACGCATGTTTTCCAAAAGTTGATAAATCGAATTTTTGAAGACATGATCAGAAAAGGGCTCAGACATGGACGATATAATGATAGCCAGTGCAAATACAACCGATCACCTACAAGCGCTAGAAGTTTTTAATACGTTAGTAAGAAACATTATTATTATAAGTATAGGATATAGTTGTAAACTATCAACCGAACTATATTTTACAAGCACTAACAACTAAGGTCTTCGACTTAGACGAAAACTACATCCATACACTAGCCTGGGATTCGAACCGGGATCCTCGTTGTTTAGTTGTCTAAAAGATAACTCATCTGCCGAGGACTGCAGTAAGAAAGAAATTAAGACTACGAAATAAATGTGAGTTTTTCAAGTCAAGTATACAGTAGTGGACATAGAAATCCGGACACCTCGGTATGGCCTCTACATGCAAACTTTGTTTACTAAGTATTTAGTTTTAAAATACCGCCTAGTTTGGTGTAACCTAAGCTTTTGATATGAAAAAAAAATAGAAATTTAAAAATGTCGAAAATGTCTGAATATAATAAAGGTGTCATATTGGTTTTACGATCGCAAAATGTAAGCCTCCGCGATATAAGCGCTAAAGTTGGCTTTAGTAAATCTTCTGCCGGGGATTTCTTAAGGAATTTTGAAAAAACCGGAACGCTGTAGCGAAGTCCTGGGACAGGAAGAAAGAAAAAGACCAACGACCAGGAAGATCGTATTCTGAAGCGCTTAAGCATGGGCAATCGATTCAAAACTGCAGAAGATATTATATTCGAGTTTGCTAGATATTAGATTCGATATTAGCACTTGAACAGTACGAGGACGGCTTCAGGATGCAGGACTTAATGCGCGCAGACAAGCAAAAAAAAAAAAGGTTTTGACCGCTCAAATGCGCAAAAAACGGCTACAATGGACTAAAGAGCACGAATCTTGGACCTTAAAAGATTGGAGAAACGTGATATTTTCAGATGAGTCCAAAATAAACCTTTTTTGTTCCGATGGTTTGGCTTACCTGAGACGTAAAGTCGGAGAAAGATTCAAAAATAAGTTCCTACGACGGACGGTCTGGCATGGTGGATCCCGTATGGTTTGGGGATGCTTTTCCTACTTTGGAGTTGGAGATCTGGCTCTAATTGATGGAACAGTAAACGCCGAAAAGTACCATCAAATTTGTATTAAACTTATTAAATGAATGTATTTGCTAAACAAAAGAAATATTTTTAGATTCCAGTGATCTTTTTTATACCATACACCCAAAATGTATGTAACAGGCAGAAGGAAGCTTTTCCGACCCCATAAAGTATATATATTTTTAATCAGCATCAACAGCCGAGACGATCTAGCCATGTCCGTCTGTCCGCCCGTCCGTCTGTTCGTCTGTATGAACACCTAGATCTCGGAGACTATAAGAGCTAGAGCCACCAAATTTGGTATGTAGACTCGTGTAGTATGTATAGTGAACAAGTTTCTTTCAAATTTCTGCCACGCCCCCTACCGCCCCCGCAAATTATATAAAACCGTCTTTCTCAAACACTATAGCAACTAGAGACACAGAATTTGGTATGTATATTTGCTTAGTAAATGCGCACATTTCGTATTTATAAAAATTTTGCCACGCCCCCTACCGCCCCCGCAAATTAAATAAAACCGATTTTCTCAAAAACTATTCTACCTAGAGACACCATAGTTGGTATGTATATTTGCTTAGTAATTGCGCACATTTTTGATGTGTAAAGATTTTGCCACGCCCCCCTCCGCCCCTGTAATTTGAAAAAACTCGATTATCTCCCGTAATTTTCTACCTTGTACAATCAAATTTATCACACTTAAATTTTATACTAATATCAAGCAAAATACCAAATTTGATCAAAATCGGACTAAAAATACCCAAGTTATGCATATAAACGTTTTTCCATATGGCCGGAAGTGGCCGTTGGCTGGTGGGGCGCAAGGGTGCTCGTATGCTTGAATGAGCGAAATACTAAGATATGCTTGTAAAAATATTCAAATTATAAATTTGAAATATTTGTTTTACTGGTGTATGGTATACCTAAGTCGGCTGCTAGTCCGCTAGTCCACTAGATTCTGATTTGTTTCTACGGTAATTCAATAAACCTAGAAATGTTAAGAAAAGAGACAGCGTTGAACCAGCGAAAATCACAGGAATATAACGAAAGGTATTACAATAGTAAAAGAACAGTACAAAAAGAATATGAAGAAGGGGACTATGTCGTGGTTAAAAATTTCGATAGTTTGTTGTACAATATTTCGAAAATGAATACCAAAACACAAATGGATGGATTTTAACTTTCCCATAACCCCTATACCATACACCTTGTATGGTGTGCCCAAAATATCAAGCCCTGGTTAAGAACTTAATACTTGACTTTAATTTAATCATAAATATTCGTTTTGTTAATTATAATAAGATGTAAAACATGTAAATATAAATGTATCTAATAGTTTATATATTCTATATATCTATCTAAATTTGGTGATCAAGTTTGTTTTATTTGGTGTACACACATAAGTTTATGGGAACATCCGATTAAAATAATTATAAGATTATAATGATGCTCAATACGACAAAGCATAAAAGGCGTATCTGAGAAATTAAGAGATGAAACTTTCGCTTTAAGGAACAAAGTTGGAATGTTAGAATGCCGAACCGCTCTAGGATATCAAAATTATTAAAAGAATTGTGCATGTCGACAAAGACGTAACTGAAATCCGTGATTGAAAGTTCACCCGGTGCGAAACACTTTTAGTATATATCCGTATCCTCAAATTTTTATCGTGAGGCTCATTTCATTTTTTATGATTTTTTTTTTTATTTTAGGGGTAATCTTGCTATTGATACCTGATTTAATTATCATCATGTTGTTATTTTCCAAATCCTTTCGTGATCGCACTTGACTCAGCGATGCAATAACTAAGTCCGAAGAGGCAGCCAGCATGTTAATGTGGTCTTCATTTTGTCTGAACCTTTGTAGTCCTTGTTTTTACATTCCAGTGCATATTCAGATGCTTAATAAGCACTTATATTTTATTAAGTTTTTTCGCGAGCAATTTATAACATTTAGAATAACAGCCAACCATTTAATGATCTTATGACTAACACCTGTTTTTAAAGATTTCCTTGATCATTTTCAACAAATCTCCTCGACGTGTTTGCACCATTTATTTTTCCGTATCCGTGCCTTAGCAGTTAACTTTTAATCCTAGGTTCCGAATCAACTCAGCTTGTATAACCTACTTCCTAGGTTATCTATCTGCACCCTCACAAGGTGTATAATGCTTGGCCGAGTAAGTGGGTAGGCAACCTTCAAAATAAATTCCAAACACGTGATTCTGCCATGCGCTGAAAAATAATCCATATTGGAATCAGCTTTGATTTGCACTCAATAAAAACGGGAAAATCAAAAAAAAAATTACCAAACTTGAAAGCAACATAATTTTCTATTACATTAAGATTAACCTGTTACACAGGCTTTTCCTAACAGGTAATTCAAAAATATCAAAGAAGCTAACATCGTCTATGCCGAAGATTATATACCCTTGCAGTCCATGGCCATAATATTTTTACATGTTCCAAACTCTTTTTATGTAACTCAATTCATTAATGCACAGAACCTTTCAAATATCATTTCAATTTCTTCTTCTTCCCCATCCCCTTTTACACGCATGCCGCGATTCGCACGCATACACATGTAGTTTATGTAGCGTTGCGTCTGTATGTGTGCCTGCGTGTGCTCTGATGATTCGAGCAATGACGTAGTAGGCAGCAGGCAGCGCTGCCGGCAGCGGCTGAGCAGAGACGATTTATATTGACTGTAAGTATCTATCCGATCAGATTGAAATTTTGAGATCTGATGTTTTTCTACAATTACTATCACCTTAGTAAATTTCAAAGCGATACCCCAACTGCTTCACCTACTTTTCGTATTCAACTCTATGATAGAGTGGTCCGAACCTAAAGATTTTCAAACTTGAACTGCCTATGGTAATAAAAAGCACAGAAAAAAAATTTCAGCCCGATAGCTTTTAAGACGGTTGAGTAAAACGCATACGCACAGACGGACGGACAGACGGACATGGCTAGATCGACTCAGCTTCTCATGCTGATCAAGAATATATATACTTTATGTAGTCGGAAACGTCTCCTTCTGTGTCTATAGTCAAGTAGTATTTCTAAGACATTATAAAGCAATGTTACCAATTAACACTGCACAATCTACAGGTTAGTATTTTACATTACAGTACAAAAATTAAAAAAGCAAACAATAGGATACAAGGACAGTTGGTCCCTTTTGCTCTATTGGTCCATTAGTCTGGGTCTGTTGGTCCATTAGTCTCGGAGTGACGAAACGAATTAGGGCTCTTGTACATTTCTTAAGTATGATGTGAAAATTGATATCTACTATAACCAGTCGCAGCCATTGACGTTGTTTACGTTTGTGAGTGCATCCGTTTGAACTGTGGATATAAAAACAAATCGACCATATTTGATTATGTATATTCATCACCATACCTGGAATGCTTCATCTCAGAAACTTCAAGGCTTGATTTTATTTATACACAAGTACACGCTTCGTGGTGCTAATTTTCACCGTTGAAGCTTTTGTAAATTCTTGTGTAAAAAAGTGCTGAAAATAGGCAGTTGTGAATTGCTTGTTCGTAACCAAACAATGGGTTCTTCTTCCTTCTTGATCAGCACTGTCCATCCGTCCGTCTGTATCAACACAAACTCATACTAGACCGTTAGAGCTACAAAGCAAAAATGTGAACTCGTATTATACTGCTCGGATTCAGCCGAATCGGATCGCTTAATCATATAGCTCCCATACAAACGGCAAAGCCACGAACAGTGACTTTTTTCAATGACTTCGTTATTTTAATGAAATAAAGAGAAGTTTATATTTGTCCCTTTAATATATTTAATATTGACTGTGCCAAATTGTATCAAGAACGGGTGACTATATCATATAGCTCCCATAAGAGCGATCGGTTGAAAACAGTGACTTTTATCAATCACTTCGTTATTTTCTGAGCTATTTTCAGAAAAGTTAATATTTGTCAGTTTAATATAACTATTAATGACTGCCGAATTAGACCAAGATCAGCTAACTTAATTGTATAGCCCAGATTTCTCCAGCCTAAGACGATTTTCGATGATTAAAAACTAGATAGAAGATAGAAACGGTAAAAAACAAAATGAAAATAAATAGTTTATCAGTTTTCGAATAACACCACTTTTAATTTGGAGGAATGTTGACAAAATACATGTTCTTTAAATTCTGTTTCCATTTTAGGGTCATATTGGGTCAGAAAATAAATAAACGGTAAAATGTTATCTGTAGAAAATAATAAAAATATTTTTGAGATAACTTGAATGTAGTAAAAACGTTATTATGATGTGAATATTTAGGTTTTCTTGAAATTTTGAAAATAAGAGCTAAATAACAAAAACTAAGGTCATTTTCGGAGTCAGCAACTCCAACTTACTCTAAAAATTAATATGATTATCTTGCACAACAAAAAAAAAATAAAATTTTATGATATTTACAACTGGTTTAACCCAAAACACTATTCTTGCACTCTTTGTTGTGCTATGCGCTCGAGTTGTCTCTTTGTTTTATTTGAAATTATTGGATTTGTATCGATAATTATCTTAGTGCTGTGTATTTAAATTTGTAAATATTTTAATACAGTCTTGCTTTGTGTGTCTTTTTGTTTTTCAATGGCTTGTTGTCTACCTACTTGCAGTATAGAGCAATATCTTGTTGGCTATGCGATAATCTGATTGAATTGTAAGAAATAATAACTTCAATGGTAGGGTGAAAATGATCTTCAGGCTTCACACGGGGCTGTGTTTGAGATACAGAAATAACAGTGGGATCCGAGACAAAAACAAGATCGAGGATTCTTTTAGAAGAGCTAAGAAAAGAATTCAACTGTTAAAGCGGACATTCAAGTAGGCTATCAAGAAAAACATGTTGAGATGAAGGAATTAGGAATCAACCACCCAAGAAATATTATGCAAGTTAAAATCACCTAAGACAATGAGGAAATCACGATTTTTAAGACGACTAAAAATAGTTTGCAGAGCATCAGCATGGTGTATGTGGGTCAAGATATCAGAATATATATAAGCTAAAGTTGGAACATGTAACTTCGACGCAAATAAACTTAACACCAAAGGGCAGGTCAATCGGCACAACATTTGAACACAGATTCGAGTTGACAGCAATGAGTACTCCACCGCCACGACGACCAACACGATCAAGCCTATAAGAAATAAAATTATTAGAAAGAATTTCGTTATCCAAAACAGAGAAGTTCAGCGAAGTTTCAGAAAAAGCTAAAATGTCAGCCGAAATGGTTTGGCTATCACAGAACAGTTTCGAGAGTTTGGTAAGAAGTCCTTTTACATTTTGAAAATTAATGCAAAGACTTGACGTTTTTAGAAGCAGACAACGAAGAAAATAAATTAGGAAGGTGTACAGGCAACGAGCGGGACCGCCTATTGGGCGTAAACTCCTGTACAACTAAGCCCTCTGCCAAAAATTAGAGTCTACCATAGCTCAGAAATACTCTTTTGGTACAGTAACAGTGGGATCCGAGACAGGCCTAGAAAACTTAAACTTTCGAATTAAAACCTTAGCAATGTAAGCTGCAACAGACGTCTCAAAAGTATCTGGAGCAAGCCTAGAGATAAATAGTTAGTTGCGATGAGGCACTACAGTTATTGGAGACGGAGTAGCATTGGAATCGACAAGAGATTGGGAGCTAGCATGATCATGTAATTGAATAGAGTTCCCGTGAGGGATAGATTGAGGTACGCTAGAGCTTATACAGTGAACTTCAATCTGAAAAGAAGAGCATAAAGAGGGACAAGATGATGGTGTAGGCGAAAGCCAAATGGGAGAAGATGTAATAGAGATGGCTGGCGGCTGCTTATGAGACTCAAGAGTACTTTTCTTGGGCAACTTCAAAGAGGGTGAAACGTAACGCGGACTTAAGGAATTGCTTCTGAATCGATTCAATACTACGCTGGTGAACATTACATTGAGGGTTCCACACTGGCGAGCAATAATCTAGAGTAGGGCAAACTAAGGAAGTTTATAAAACCTTTGTTACGTAGGGGTCATCAAATTCGTTGGCCCAACGTTTTATGAAGCCAAAAAGATTGTATGCTCTATAACCAATTGAATAGTTAGTTGTTGTAAGGAAACATTTTAAAATGAGATCGGACAATTTTCATTTAATCAGCCAAGTGGCCAAACGACAGGCTTAATGGAACACCAGCATAACCTTGGCCGACCGCAAAGATAGCTGGATCTCACAGTGGGAAGAGGTCGCATCAATAATGCAACTTGATGTTGTGACACGTAAAATGCGTTTCAAAAGATTGAGGGATACATACCGCGCCGAGATAAGAAAAATCCAACAGAGGGGTTGCGGTACCTCCAACTGGCCATACTTTCGTGCCATGGAGTTTTTGCGCTGCATTTTCGATCCTGATGGCATGGTAACCTTTCCACCCGAAGCATTTGACTACGAACAAGCAGCCTATCGCAATCAGACGGAACTTGACAACTAAAAAATGGACGATTTCGTTATAGAAGTGGATCACGATGATGATTTTGATTTTGAAATTATGGGAAATATATTCAAGCAAGGTGGTGGTGGCAACGAAAGTCGTGACGGGGGTGCTATAGGAGGAGTCGTTGCTGGTGTCAGTGGTGGCGGCGGCGGCGGTGGGGATTCTTCATCAGCAGGCCAGGACTCTGGCTCAGAGTTCTCAGTTCGAAAGACAATTAATGTAAATACAAATGTCAGCACATCAACAACAAACCATTTGGAGGCAGATGCTGAACTATCGCCACAACTATTGTCCCCCATGCAATGGCCACCCAATCACATGCTGTTGCTTCGTCCAAAACGTGGACGCCATGATGAGCACACAGCACCACCGCCAGAAGTGGAGCAATTGGCAAAACAAAGATCGTCACTGCCAAAGGTAATATCTGCACCAGTTCAATCTACGACTGGTCCTGTAAATGTTTCAACTTCTCAAAAGAAACGTTCGCGTCAACAAGCAATGCAGGAAGAGCCAGCATCCAAATATGCCATTTCAAGTTCAGGATATGTCGATAGTTCGATGATCGAGTGCGATGTTAAAATAGAAAATGAGACTTTGTTTTAAGTGGACATTTTTTTTCCTCAACCCTCTTAGTTGCATCTACTACTTATCTGATTATTCCATGTGCCTTATATGCCTAATGATGGTAAAGGATTTTTAAATTCTGAAAAACTGCATTCACTTTTTACTCTTCAATTTCCATTTTCAAACTTTCCAAACCAAAAAAATACTTGAAAATTCTTTGATATAATAAAAGTTGATTTTTATTGCTTTTTTATGCTAAAAGCTATATTCTTAAAAAAAAAAAAAAAACAAAAACAAAGAAAAACATTTTCAAACAGGTTAAATAACAGTGGGCCCAGATGACTGTCTTGGCGGACACCTGAGGTAATCGAACCGTTTCAGATAATGAGGTGTAATGACCGTGTTCCAGTTAGAGTAACCTGAACACGTCAATATCCTCTGTTTGCTGTTTTAAGATTGATTTTTATTCAGAAATTATTCTTTTGCTTAACCTATGTTTGCATATATATTTTTATGCTGTCTTCCGCGACAGCTACAAAAAGAGAGGGAGAGTGTCAGTACATACCTATTGTTACATAGATATTCTTATGCTGCGACTTAAGCAACAGCTACAAAAGAGAGAGTGTCAGTACATACATACATATTATTTGGAGCGCTTGCATCAAAGTGCTTCGTCAGCGTTCCCACGCTGGCTTAGCCCTAGCTCATGTTACGCTTGTGCGATATTGCTTATGTTTTTTTTTTTTTTTTTTAATTCCATTAATTACTCATATATACATAACAACATATTAACGTAACATATAAAAAGAAGAGTATAATAACAATAAATTATGGCGTCACCAAACAAAGAACAGTACAATATACTTGTGAGGTTAGAGGGGGGGAGGTGGATACAAATACAGGGTCAAGCGGGACTACTTTTAGGTACTGCTTCACAGGGCCCTGGGCGATCATTCCTCGTGCCTCTGACGCGAAAGTGCTGACGGCATCCCAGGCTCGGGGATCAGCGACCATCAGCCTGGTCAGATTTTCCAATGTTGCGCGGTGCCCCATTGCACACTCCAGGGAAAATCTTGCCGCTTCAAACCTGGGGCAATGCAGCAAAATATGCTCAGCGTCTTCGGGTATTCCGCTGCCGCACCAGGTGCATTCGTCCGAAGTTTCGTGGCCGAACCTCCTCAGATATATCCTGAAGCAGCCGTGACCACTTAGCAGTTGGGTCAGGTAATGGTTTACCTCGCCGTGCTTACGCAGAACCCACGCGCTAATATCAGGGATGAGCTTGTGCGTCCACCTTGGTCGAGGTGTCCCAGCGCTCTTGCCACCTCCGCATGCTTTGTTGCCTCGCTAGGCTGCGCGTTGCTCCCGGCCCATCTGAGCTACCTCCTCGTCTGGCCTTGGCGACTGCCTCGATGATCGCTGCCTGTTCGTCTATCGGCATCATTCCTGCGATGACGAGCGCCGCTTCATCCGAGATCGTGCGGAATGCACTGCAGACTCTTATAGCGCTTATCCGGTGGGTTGCTTCGAGACCTCGTCGGTAGCTTTTCACCTTCATCCCGTCGATCCACGCTGGTGCTGCGTATAGGGCCGTCGATGTGGTGACGGTAGAGAGCAGTAGCCGTCGTCCCTGCCTCGGGCCGCGCGTGTTCAGGAGGATGCGCGATAGAGCGTGAGCGGATTTGGCTGCTTTTTCTCCAGCATGTTGAAGATGCTCCCTAAAACTGAGCCTAGTGTCCAGTAGAACGCCGAGGTATTTAATGGCCCTCTTGGATTCTATCACAGCGCTGCCCACCTGTACTTTCGCAGTTTCCACAGCCTTCCTGCTGCTGATAAGCACTGACTCCGTCTTGTGAGCTGCCAGCTGGAGGCCGGCGGCCTGGAGCCACTGCTCGATGCTTTTGATGGCGGCATTCGAGCGTTCCTCAACTTGCTTGACGGTCTTGGCGTACACAGCAAGAACTATATCGTCCGCGAACCCTGTGATGTGGGTGCCAGGCGGAAACTTCAGGCGTAAGACTCCGTCGTACATCGTGTTCCAAAGTATAGGCCCCAGTACCGAGCCTTGGGGCACACCTCCAGACACTGTCCGCACTACTGGGCCATCATTAGTGGTGTAGCATATGGTCCTTCCTTGAAAATATTGTCGCACGCAACTAAGGAGGTAGCGTGGGACTCCAAAGTCGGCTAATGCGACTAGGATACGGCTCCATCTGGCCGAGTTGAAGGCGTTTCTTATGTCTAGGGTGGTTACCAGACAATACTCCTTTGTCCCCCCTTTCCATCTAACACCGGCGATCGCGTCCGCCGCAATGTTAACCACTCGTGCAATGGCATCCGTTGTGGACTTAGCCTTCCGGAAACCGAACTGCTGCTCCGAAAGCCCTCCATTGGCTTGGATGGCTGAGATAAGCCTTGCGCAAATGAGGGACTCCAGGACTTTGCCTGCCGTGTCCAGGAGGCAGATCGGTCTGAACGAAGACGCTTCGAGCGAAGTTTTCCCTGGCTTCGTTAGCAGAACTAGGTTCTGTTTTTTCCATCTGGATGGAAAGACACCTTCCCTCAGGCAACTGTTGTACAAGTCCACAAAGGACTCAGCCTGCAAAGAGACCGCGATCTTCAGTATTTGGTTGGGGATTCCGTCGGGTCCCGGAGCCTTCGCTGGTTTGAGTTTCCGGACTATGTCAAGTACCTCGTCCACTGTGCATTCCTCTATGTGTGGGTGAAGCGGGGGATGCAGGGCAGGCAACTCGTCCACGATTTGAGGGAAGAGGGTATCTACTATGCCCCGGACGGTCTGAGCGTCTTTTGGTGCCGAAGTCTTGTCTATATGCAAGCGCTTCACGACAGTCTGATACGCCTTTCCCCATGGGTCCTGCTCTGCCGAGTCGCATAGGGCCAGGAAACACTCGCGTTTACTGACCTTGATTGCCTTTTTGAGAGCCTTACAGCACCGCTTGTAGTCCAGATGCAGGTCTGAGAAGGCTAGCGTCCCTCTAGCACGCTGGTACATGCGCCTCGCGCGGAAGCATCTGCGGCGAACGTCGGCGATGCTGTCATTCCACCAACAGACTGGTTTGTGGTGTCTTCTGTATGCCTTGCGCTGGGACATACTCTCATCACAGGCACTCTCGAGTGTAGACATGATGGAGTTGGCTGCCGCGTCTGCATCTCCTAGGCGTACATCGCGTAGATTCTCCAACACCCTGCTAAACGTGTACAAGTTTAGGGACTCAAGCTTGTAGCTTTTCCCGATGGGACGCGTTCGTTCAGCTCGTTGCCTGGCTGTCCCGACGGTGAATTGCGACGATATTGCTTATGTGAATATATGTATGTGTATATACAAATTTACACACATACATATATGAACATGTTTAGATGTATACTTATGTGAATATGTTTATGTGTATATTAACATTTTTATTTGTTTTTACTTGCAACAAAGTGTTACAAGTTGAGCTCTTTGTGTTGAATGATTTTTGGTATGGATATACTACACCTCCCCTTTTTTAGAAAATAACGTAATATTATGGAGTTATTTATTAATTACTAATAATGATAATAAATGATTGATTAATAGTAATATATGTATGTTTGTTAGAAAAATTGTTATATTTGTGTCTGGACAGACAAATTTTCTTTCTCAAAAATTTCCTTTTTTTTTTTTTTTTGAATAAAGTAGTTATAGTAGTTGAATCCAAAAAAAAAATTTTTATATATTTCTTTTCGTCTTTCTTTTTTTTTTTTTTTTTTAATTATTTTTGCAAATTTTTAACCTATCCTTATGAACTGTTTGTATCTTATTTTTATTATTCCTAATTTTTATATTGTTGTTTTTAGATATTTCTACAACTTCGAATGGTCCTATATAGGCTGAGTCAAGCTTATGACCAGCTTCGTTTTTTAAATAAACTTGGTCTCCTATTTCTAGTTTAAAATCTAATACTTTCTTATCGTTTATTTCTTTCTGTTTAATTTTATTTTTTTCTAAAAGTATTCGAGCTCTCTTATACGCGTTTTCTAGTCTAAATTTAACTTCCTTAGAATAATCTTCTATATTATATATAGGATCTATTTTATCTACGCTATTAAATTGTATTGGTAAGTTATTCTGTCTTCCAAATACTAGTTCATATGGACAATAATTATGAGTTACAGATGGTGTTGTGTTAAAACAATACACGAAATACTGTAACCATACGTCCCAATCAGTTTTATCTACTGATATATATGATCGAATGTACTCATTGAATGTCCTATGACTTCTTTCAACGGTACCCAAGGTCTGGTGGTGGTGTGCAGTAGACGTAATGTTGTCTATTTTTCAATATTTGCACAAGTCATTATTGAATTTTTGTATTCTGTTCCCATGTCCGTATTGAACGTCTTCATTGGACCGTACTTCAGAATGAATGATTCAAAAATAGCTTTCGAGATTGTTGTAGCGCTTTTATTGGGAACTGGTATTGCTACTAGGTATTTCGTCAAGTCACATATTAGAGTGACTGCATATTCGTTACCATTTTCGGATTTTGGTAATGGACCAATGGTGTCTACTATTACCTTATCAAAAGCATGTATGGGGGTTTCTGTAATAACTAAGGGTGTTTTTATGTGCTTTGTTGTTTTTGACTTTAGGCATTTTTCACATTTATTAATGTAGTCTTTTACATGACGTGTCATGTTTTTCCAATAATAATATCTTTTTACTTTGGCCAAAGTTTTTGTAATGCCTGTATGGCCACCCTGTATTGGATCATCATGGTATGTAGACAATATTGCTTCTTTATCTTTATCTTTATCTTTATCTTTTTCTATAATGGTCACCGGTTGGAGTAGCGCTACTCTTAATGTTTTCAATATTTTATTGCCCATTTCTTTAAAAGATTCTATTGAAAATGTTTCAAAGATCTTTTCACTCGGTGCCAATTTGAGTTGTTTGATTTCGAGTATACCGGCTTGTTTTTCAAGCCTTTGAAAAAACTGACCTAAGTCTAGATTTCCATTGGTGTACAGATCTCCAATCTCAATTCTTGCTATAACTTTCTTTCCATGTTTGAGGAAACATAGATCGTGTGTTATGCGCAAGGTCACTACTTTTCGTACTTCATCATTGCAGAGTACTTCATGTATTTTGGGCTTAGAAGCATCATTAGGTACGTGCCTAATTGTATTTTGATTTTTATCATCTGGCCAGAGATTATTTTGTCTACTTTGCTGCCTGGTAGTGACTTTCAGGACATTTGCTTTTGTGTTTTTTAGTTCCTGTATTGTAATGCGGGATAATGCATCCGCAGCAAAATTATCTTTTCCCTTCAGATATTCTACTGTAAATTCATATTCCTCTAGATCAAGTCTCATTCTTGTTAATTTTGAACTCGGATTTATCATAGAAAATAAATACGTTAGGGGTCTATGGTCTGTTTTGACTCTGAAATGTCTGCCATATATATATGGGCGAAAGTGTGTAATGGCCCAGTGTATCGCAGCTAGTTCTTGCTCAGTAGTATTTTTATTACTTTCACCTTTAGTGAACGAACGGGATGCGTATGCTACTGGCAACTGCTTATCGTCATAAGTTTAAGTTAGTGCTGCTCCACATGCATATTTGCTAGCATCTGTTATTATACAAAATTCTTTCTTTCCTTTTTGGCATTCTAATTTTTATATTGTTATTTTTAGCTTTTTTATAACCTCGAATGGTCCTTAATAGGCTGAATCAAGCTTATGACCAGTTTCTTTTTTTAAGAAAACGTTGTCTTCTATTTCTAAATTAAAGTCTACTGATTTATTGTATTTTTTCTGCTTTTCCTGAATTTTCTTGTAACATTATTCTATCTCTATTATATGCTAGTTCTAATCTAAACTTAACTTCTTTAGCATAATCATCTACGTTATATAAAGGTTCTATTCTATGTATGTGATGGAATGTAATGGATTTATTTGTATAAAAACAAATAGAGAGTTTTAATGCTTATCAGTTTACAAAAAACAAAATTAGTTCAATAGGGTTCAGAAATTAGGCTTAATTAAATACAACGTTTTAAAGCGACTTGATTCTTCTCATTATTTTTACCGACGACTTTCGGCTTCACTCGCTGACAACTTTTTCCCCGATGATGCTACTTTTTCGACTCCCCCCAACTTTTGCTTCCTCTCCTATTCGCCAGGGCTACAAAAACGACCAGCAACCCAGCACACATCTTACATTCGGCCATCCTGATTTAAGTCATCCGACCCCGATGACAACTCGTCCGAATCCTGGTTGTTCCGCCAATACTTCATATTGTCTGAGCTAGTAGCTGTGAGCATTGGCCCCTCAATATCTGCTGCTGCTTTCTTAACATCGTATCTTCCGCATCGTTTAGCTGCTATCACCTCGTACGGTCCAAGATATTCACTCGCAAGCTTGCGACCCGCAACGAACTGTGTACGCCGAATCGCTACCAAATCTCCAACTTTATACACGTTATCAATCTTGCGTTTTGAATCATATTGTTTCTTGTATGCTTCCTGGGCTTTAGTAATTTCCCGTTTGGCAGAAGCTCTCATCGACTGTCTCTCTTCATCGAATTCATCGCATACTTCCTCCTGTAACAACTTAAGAATCCGATTCTCTGGCCCATTGTTCATTTGAACACCCAGCATTAGTTCAAATGGTGATTTAAACCATTTAGCCGGTTCATCCGCAGACAGCTTGGAAATGATCGTAATGATAGATCTGTTCACACGTTCGATCTGACCGTTGCCTCTTGGAACGCCCGTTGTTGTCCAAACATTGTGAATTCCGTTCGACTTAATATATTCCTCGAAATCTTTAGCTATAAACGCAGATCCTCTATCACTGATAATTCGAACAGCGTTACCAAATATAGCAGACCACTCTTTTAACTTTCGTAGTACTTCCTCGCAACTTGTTGTTTTTGTTGGATATAAGCAAACAAATTTCGTGAAGGCGTCGACCATAGCAAATATATACTTATATTGCTTTGATGTTGCGTCTAAAGGCCCCAGATGATCCACATGTATCGTTTCTAAGAGTCTATCGCCTTTGTCTATCACCTGCATCAATCCTTCCTTTTTGCCAAACTTTTTGTTATAAATTATGCATTTGACGCAGTTATTTATAATTCGGGCGACTTTTGACTCTAAATGCGGTATCCAATAAGACTGCTGAACTGCATGCATTGTCTTTTGCATCGCATAGTGACCAACATTGTGGGCTTCAACAATGATCTCTTTTTCCATTTGTTTCGGGACAACCAAAAGTTCATTACCGCCAACCGTTTTGTATAAAAGACCGCCTTTTAATTTAAAATCTTCATAGGGTTGCTTTTGCAACAATTCAATCAGAGCCTTTGACATTGTATCCTCTTGTTGCGCTTTTTTAAATAGTGCCGACGTTTCCGATCGTATAATCATAATTCCTTGTGGATAGCGACTGAGACAATCCACATGTTTAAGTCTCTCTCCAGCTCTGTGTTCCACATCGAAGTTAAAATCCTGCAAATAGACAATCCATCGCGCCACATCTCTAGGAACAGCCTTCTTGTTTATTGTCTGCTTAAAGGCTGCGCAATCAGTAATAACTTTAAACTTGATGCCCAAAATGTATTGTCTAAATTTTTGGCAGGCAAGGTATACTGCTTTCGCTTCCAAAATGTAGCTATGCTGTCGAGCCTCAGTTTCCGAAGACTTTTTGCTCCAAAACCACACTGGATGCAACTGGCCATCCTTCCATTGCAACAATGCTGCTCCAAATCCCATTTTTGATGCGTCTGTGTGAATTTCTGTGTTGGCATTGCGATCATACAGTTTCAGTACTGGTTCGACAGTGAGAGCTCTTTTTAATTCTTCAAATGCCTTGAGTGCAACCGCATCCATCCTAAAATCAACGTCTTTACGCAAAAGATCAGTCAATGGTCGGGCAATAATTGAATACCCCTTAATAAACTTGCGAAAAAATCCAGTTAAGCCCAGAAATGCTTGAATTGCCTTTATATTTTCTGGTACTTTAAACTTGCTGACAGCTTTAGTCTTCTCTTGTCCTGGCTTAATTTGTCCATCGTAGATCGTATGGCCCAAAAAATCAACAGTGGTTTTTAGAAAGTGACACTTCTTCCATTTAATTTTAAGTCCAAACGCTGCTGCTGTGTCAAAAACTTTCTTCATCTTATTGAGACATTCTTCTGCTGTTGTTGCATGGATTATAATATCATCCATATACAGATCCAGCACGTCAGCATTTAACAACGGTTGAAAAACATTTGTCACATATCGGATAAATACTGCAGGTGAATTACAGAATTCAAACGGAGCTTTGTTGAATTCAGATAATCCCTCCTTGGTCACAAATGCTGTGTATTTTTTACTTGTTTCTTCAATCGGCACGTGAAAAAATCCGTTCTCTAAGTCCATGACTGTAAAAAACTTTGCGGCCTGCAGCTTCTCTAGGACATCGTCAATTATCGGAACCGGAAACCCATCCTTCAACACCATACTGTTTAGCTTTCGAAAATCCACGCAGATTCTATAGCAGCCATCTTTCTTTTTCACCACAACGACTCGACTGGCAAAATTGGATGACGATCGGCGAACGATTCCAGCATTGAGCCATTCGTCGACTTGTTGCTTCACTGCTGCAGCTTCAATAGGCGGCAGACGACTTGGTGCTTGGCGAAACGGCGAGATAACACCATCTGGGACAATCTGTAGACTAACTGCATCAGTTGATTCTGCTAGTAGCCCTGCAGCATTCTGGGTTCTCTCTTCAACGTTTGGGTATTCAACGGCCTTGTAGTCGTTGATCATTGCTCGCACATCATTTTCGAAATCTGAGGGTACATCTATATCAGAATCGGTTTCTGTTATATTAAAAATACTTAACTGATTATCCTCAGAAGTTTTATCCCCAGCAGGGGGATAAAACTTATATCCTGCTTCCGACGACGTAACGAAGAACTTTTCCATAAAGTCATAGCCGAGTACAACATCATACGGCACATCTTCGTTTGCGACCACAACAAATTTTTGGACTGTCTGGACGTCGTCCACCTTGACCTCAGCTTGAAAAGTACCAAGCGGATGAGTAACTTTTCCGCCTAGACCAACCAAATTCTTGACAGCTTTCTGCAGACTTTTAACTCCAATCTTCTCTATAGCGCTTCTGGACACCAAAGACACATCCGCTCCTGTGTCAACCAAAGCGTTAATGTTGCAACCTTTTATGTCCACTTCCTTTATGCGTTTTGTATTTTGTACTACACCAATGTTTGCAGTCTCCAATGGCTTCGAATTATACACTGCACCAATATTCGCAATCTTTGGACAGTTCTTTGAGATATGACCCTCACCATTGCAGCGAAAACATTTTGTTGTCACATTGCATTGCTTTCTAAGATCTCGCTCGATCCGCAGTTAAAGCAACGAGGCTTTTTCTCGTAGTTTCTCTGGCTAACTTTCCTCAGACCTTGTGGCACATCGATCTTTGCCATTTCCATTGCGTGCTGATAGATTTCATACTTTTTTCGTAGCTCTCTGAATGACTGGGCGCAATATAAGTTGATTTTTAAGTCGTTCCTCATGTTCAAACCGTCTACTATATAGCGCAGTACCGATTTCATATCCATATTGCCTTCTGCTGCGATTGACTTCATATGAAACATGTACTTTCGAAAGGTTTCCTCTTTCTGCATCTTACGCTCACGTAGCTTCTGATGTATATTAGCGCTACATACGTCGTCCATGCCAAATTCGTTTTCCAACTGGACACGAAGATCATCATAACTGCGTACTGGAGTTGAATCTAAAAATAACTTTGCAACTTTAGTCATTTTAGATCGTGCCTGAACATATTTTTGCTTCATAGTTAGTCCATAGGCCTCAGCATTCAGTTCAAAATTATTGAACCACATCTCCACAGGCATACTTTGTCCATCATAGTTGGGTACCACTTTAGCAAAATCGTCTGCTTGAATGCCTGAGTCACCCTGTTTCACTTCGTCAGCTTCGATTTTCAGCGTCAGCAACTGTATCAAATTTTTCAACATCGTGTTGTTCTCTTCTTCCATATTGTTCTCTTTCGTGTTCTCTTCTTGTTTTTCGACCAAATCCAGCATCAACGCTTCGTGTACTTCTCTGGCTCTTGTTATGCATCCAACTTCTTGCTTCTCTTCTTGTATTTTAATTTCGTCAGCTTTTTTCAAGGTCTCGTTTTGTCGCGACATTTCGGCGCCCGCGCGTTTTTTCTCAGTGTTTTTTGCCGGTGTACGCTTCGTTTTCGTCATTACCGATTTTGTTCAACAACAACAACTCTTTTAATTTTACAACTGTTCTCGGGAATTTTCCAATAGCAACTTACAACTTTAAATGATTTTTACCAACTTTTAAAAACCATTTCACAACTTAAGCATTGATTGTCTTTACATTCACCGACAGCACAAAGTCGAACCCACAAATGTAATGGAATGTAATTTTCCAATAGCAGCTTACAACTTTAAATGATTTTTACCAACTTTTAAAAACCACTTCACAACTTAAGCATTGATTGTCTTTTTATTAACCGATAGCACGAGGTTGAGCCCTCAAATGTGATGGAATGTAATGGATTTATTTGTATAAAAACAAATAGAGAGTTTTAATGCTTATCAGTTTACAAAAAACAAAATTAGTTCAATAGGGTTCAGAAATTAGGCTTAATTAAATACAACGTTTTAAAGCGACTTGATTCTTCTCATTATTTTTACCGACGACTTTCGGCTTCACTCGCTGATAACTTTTTCCCCGATGATGCTACTTTTTCGACTCCCCCCAACTTTTGCTTCCTCTCCTATTCGCCAGGGCTACAAAAACGACCAGCAACCCAGCACACATCTTACATGTATGCTATTAAAATGGATTGGTATGTTATTTTGTTTACCAAATTCAAGTTCATAAGGACAGTATTTATGTGTTACTGATGGAGTTGTGTTAAAACAGTACACAAAATATTGTAACCATACATCCCAATCAGTTTTATCTACTGATATATATGAACGAATGTACTCATTGAATGTCCTATGTATTGTTTCAACGGTACCTAATATTTTTAAATATTTGCACAAGTCATTTATTATTGAATTTTTGTATTCTCTTGCCATGTCCGTAATGAACGTCTTCATTGGACCATACTTCAGAATAAAGGATTCGAATATAGCTATTGCGTTCTTACTTTGGCCAAAGTTTTTGTAATGCCTGTATGGCCACCCTGTACAGGATCATCATGGTATGTAGACAATATTGCTTCTTTATCTTTTTCTATAATGGTCACCGGTTGGAGTAGCGCTACTCCTAATGTTTTCAATATTTCATTGCCCATTTCTTTAAAAGATTCTATTGAAAAGGTTTGAAAGATCTTTTCACTCGGTGCCAATTTGAGTTATTTGGTATCAAGTATCAAGTTTTTTAAGCCTTTAAAAAAACTGACCTAAGTCGAGATTTCCATTGGTGTACAGATCTCTAATCTCAATTCTTGCTATAACTTGTTTTCCATGTTTAAGGAAACATAAATAATGCGTTATATGTAAGATCACTACTTTTCGTACTTCATCATTGCATAGTACTTCATGTATTATGGGCTTAGAAGCATCATTAGGTACGTGACTAATTATATTTTTTAATTTTTATTCTCTGGCCAGAGATTATTTTGTCTACTTTGCTGCCTGGTAGTGACTTTCAGGACATGTGCGTTTGTGTTCTTGAGGTCATGGATCGTAATGCGGGATAATGCATCCGCAACAAAATTATCTTTTCCCTTCAGATATTCTACTGTGAAGTCATATTCTTCCAGATCGAGTCCCATTCTAGTTAACTTTGAACTTGGACTTACCATAGAGAATAAATATGTTAGTGGTCTATGGTCTGTTTTCACTCTGAAGTGTTTGCGTTATATATATGGGCGGAAGTGTGTAATAGCCCAGTGTATCGCAGCTAGTTCTTGTTCAGTAGTGCTTTTTTACTTTTACCTTTAGTGAATGAACGAGAAGCGTATGCTACTGGTTACTGCTTATCACCCCCACATGCATATTTGCTAGCATCTGTCATTATACAAAACTCTTTGCTAAAATCTGGATCGGCATTCTTCAGATCAAACAAAATCTACGTTCTTCTTATATAGTCATGTTATCGGACGTGAATGTTCTGCGAAATTTTTATTAAAACGTCTGTAGTAGTTGCAAAAAGCTACGAATCTTCTAGCACTATCAGCATCTTTCGGTACTGGATATTTTTCAATGACATCGTATTTGTCATCATTCTTTGAAAGGAATTTGGGGCTATTTTCAGACCATATGGTAGTCTGGTAAACTGATAAGATCCATTGCTAGTGGAAAATGACGTAAAGCTTCGCGATCTTTCTTTTAGTTCTATTTGGTGGAAACCGGACATTTAATCTGGGCATGAGGGATATTTTTGTCTCTGCCTAGCTGATCGAGAATATCATCTATTCTTGGTAATGGGAATTTATCGGACAATAGTTTTTTTTGTTTATTTGACGATAGTCTATTACTAATCGCCATCGTTTCTTTTCTGATCCTGGTAAACCCTTTTTCGGCACCAGTAGTAACGGACTATTATACTCGGACACTGATGGTTCAACTATTTTATCTTTAATGAGTTTATCGATTTGTTTCGTTATTTCTTGTTTATGCGTGTGTGGTATTCTGTAATTTTTTGTGTATACTGGCTGGCTGTCATTCAATCTTAGTTCTTGTTTATAAAAGCTGTTCGTAGTAATTGGTTTGTTTTCTAAACCAAATACATCTGTATACTTGGTGCAGAGCTCTTCTAGTACGTTTTTGAACATAGGTGGGAAGTTTGGCTTTAGTTTTTGTATTACTGATTGACTTCTTTCGTCATCAGTTTTCCGTACTATTTCATAATTCTTTAATGGTTCATATTTTATATTTTTCAAATTTACATTTTCACTCTTTTTGTTGTGTTTAAAATTCGGAGAAATGTTTGATTTGGACTTGAGATCGAATTTCCAATAAATACTATGTTACCATGTGGAATTTGTGTGGAGTTATGAATTCATTTTGTTGGAGTTCTATAAGGGTTAGACCTTTGGAAATAATTAAACCTTCACCAATTCCTGATATTTCAATCGTGTTTGAAGTATCTATATGTTCGAAGTTATCTGTTTTTATACCCTTGCAGAGGGTATTATAAAATTGGTCAGATGTTTGTAACGCACAGAAGGAGACGTTTCCGACCCCATAAAGTATATATATTCTTGATCAGCATGAGAAGCTAAGTCGATATAGCCATGTCCGTCTGTCCGTCTGTCCGTCTGACCGTCTGTCCGTCTGTCCGTCGGTGCGTACGCGTTTTACTCAGCCATCTTAAGAGCTATCGGGATGAAATTTTTTTTGGGAGCTTTTTTTTACCCGGGTGAGATAAAGTATGAAAATCTTTGGGATCGGACCACTATATCATATAGCTCTAGAAGAAACATTTTTGCAAAAATTGGAGTATCCCCATGAAATTTACCAATATGATAGTAATAGATATAAAATCTCAGATCCCAAAATTTGAATCTGATCCGATAAATAGAACACAAGTTACAGTCAATATAAATCGGTTCAAACGCTGCCGGCAGCGCTGCTTGCTGCCTACTACTGCCATCATCAAATCAACAGAGCACACGCATACACACACAGACGCAACGCTACATGAACTGTATGTGTATGCGTGCCGTGCTTTGCTTAGAAAATGATGGAAGAAGAAAAACTTGTGGTAAAAAGAGAAATAATATTTTGTTTGTCTATTGATGAATTGAGTTGCAGGGAAAGAAATTTCAAAAAGGAAAAATATTATTGCCAAGTATACTGCAAGGGTATATAAACTTCGGCATAGCCGAAGTTAGCTTCTTTGATATTTTCTTTTGTTATTGATTAGTCTGCACCAGTATCTAACATGAAAGTGAACATGTTGCCTGCATTTTCATTATTGATTTTGACAAAAATACTAAAGCTAAGAATGAAGGTGACTACATTCACAGTATCACCTGAATTTCTGTAGGGACTTATTGGTTTTCTGAACTACTTTCGGTAATTCGTACATTTCCATTTCCATTATTGGAATTACCTCGGTTGGAATTATCTGTGGAATTACCTCGGTTGGAATTATTCTTTCCTCGGTTATTGTATCGTGAGTTTCCACGGTATCCACTTGTATTATTGGTATTCCTAGGACCGTTATCTCCGTAATTACCTCTGCCACGGTAATTGTTTTGTCCATTTCGGCTGTTTTGTCCATTTTGTATTGCTGACAATACAGGAGCAAGAGCAGGACTGAGTTTCTCTGTCCTGTTTCCGATGTGCAACTGTCTACGAACTTTGTTGTTGGTTCGTTCATGTTACTTAATATGCCGCATTTACAATGTTACGTACCTGATTGTTTATAGAAGCCTTTGTGGCGATTGAAAGTGTATACTTTTTAGCTACATCGACGGTTGTACCATCGTGTATAAAGGCTCCTTCCAGAGATTCAGTCAGCTTTTCAAGCTCTTGGGTGTACTGGCTTGGTGTTTTGTTTCTCTGCGGTAGGTTTTTATACCATACACCCATAGGGTGAAATGGTATATTAAAGTCCCCAAAATGTATGTAACAGGCAGAAGGAAGCTTTTCCGACCCCATAAAGTATATATATTCTTGATCAGCATTAACAGCCGAGACGATCTAGCCATGTCCGTCTGTCTTTCCGTCCGTCCGTCCGTCTGTATGAACACCTAGATCTCGGAGACTATAAGAGCTAGAGCCACCAAATTTGGTATAAAGACTCGTGTAGTATGTAGAGTGAACAAGTTTATTTCAAATTTCTGCCACGCCCCCTACCGCCCCCGCAAATTATATAAAACCGTCTTTCTCAAACACTATAGCAACTAGAGACACAAAATTTGGTATGTATATTTGCTTAGTAAATGCGCACATTTTGTATTTGCAAAAATTTTGCCACGCTCCCGCAAATTAAATAAAACCGTTTTTCTCAAAAACTATTCTACCTAGAGACACCATAATTAAAATGTATATTTGCTTAGTAAATCCGCACATTTCTTATGTGTAAAGATTTTGCCACGCCCCTTTCCGCCCCCGTAATTTGAAAAAACTCGATTATCTCCCGTAATTTTCTACCTTGTACAATCAAATTAAACACACTTAAATTTTATACTAATATCAGGCAAAATACCAAATTTTATCAAAATCGGACTAAAAATAGCCAAGTTATGCATATAAACGTTTTTCCATATGGCCGGAAGTGGCCGATGGCTGGTATATAAGGTGCTCGTATGCTTGAGTGAGCGAAAAACTAAGATGTAAAAAGAACTGTAAAAAGCATGTGAACAGAACTTGAAAATACGAAAATGCATTGGTTATTATAAATTTGAAATTTGTTTTACTGGTGTATGGTATACCTAAGTCGGCGAGACGACTTACTTACTTCATTATACCATACACCCATAGGGTAAAATGGTATATTAAAGTCGCCAAAATGTATGTAACAGGCAGAAGGAAGCTTTTCCGACCCCATCTGGCCATGTTTGTCGGTTCGTCCGTCCGTCCGACCGTCCGTTTGTCCGTCCGACCGTCCGTCCGTCCGTCCGTCTGTCTGTATGAACACCTAGATCTCGTAGGCTATAAGAGCTAGAGCCACCAAATTTGGTATGTACATAGTCTGGTGTAGTATGTAGAGTGAACAAGTTTATTTCAAATTTCTGCCACGTCCCCTACCGCCCCCGCAAATTATATAAAACCGATTTTCTCAAACACTATAGCAACTAGAGACACAAAATTTGGTATGTATATTTGCTTAGTAAATGCGCAAAAATTGGTAAATGCTTAGTAAATGCGCACACAAAATTTGGTATGTATATTTGCTTAGTAAATGCGCACACTTTGTATTTATAAAAATTTTGCCACGCCCTCTACCGCCCCCGCAAATTAAATAAAACCGATTTTCTCAAAAACTATTTTTTATGTGTAAACATTTTGCCACGCCCCCCTCCGCCCCCGTAATTTGAAAAAACTCGATTATCTCCCGTAATTTTCTACCTTGTGCAATCAAATTTAGCACACTTAAATTTGATACTAATATCAAGCAAAATACCAAATTTGATCAAAATCGGACTAAAAATAGCCAAGTTATGCATATAAACGTTTTTCCATATGGCCGGAGTTGGCCGTTGGCTCGTGGGGGCGCTAGGTTGCTCGTGTGCTTGAATGAACGAAATACTAAGATATGCTTGTAAAAAGCATGCAAACCGATTTTTTTAGAAATACGAAAATGCATTTGTTATTATAAATTTGAAATATTTGTTTTAATGGTGTATGGTATACCCAAGTCGGTGAGACGACTTACTTACTTCATTTAGTTTAGCAGTTAGTGACGCCGCCGATTCTGTTTCGACATTATTGGCAATACGGTCAATTATTGCTTCTGTCGTCTGCTCAGAGGTTGTTACATTTCTAGTGTAGCCTTTAATTTTTGCACACTGCTATTTCTTCATGGTCGCCATTTAGTGAATTTACTAAATTCAATGCGTCCATGAACCTCTGGAGGTTTTCTGTCTTGCCATCAAAATCTAAAGTTAGGTTTGAGGCTAGCTTCTAGAAATCAGTGACCGTTTGAGTAATTTTGGTATTTTCTTTGGGCCGCTTGAGGATGGCTGGTTTCTCAAAGATTATGTTAGGTTGATCTGAACTCACTGATGGTTCTTCTTAACATATGTCTGGTATTTCTTCATCAGCCATTAACTGGGTTGGGTTTTCCAGTATTAATGAAATTTCCAAATCCGTTGTTTGTTTAAATTCAATATTGTGTCTTTTTAGCACAGTTATTGCCTTCTGTTTGCAATTGCTATAGAACGAATTTCAGCCTGTTTTATGGCCTGTCTTTAGCTTGCTATAGGGGGATTTTTTTGGGATGTTTCTCTATTTTGGAAAAGGCATTTACAAGATTTATTTAATTCTTGCGCGTGTATTCTAGCTCTTTCTATTATTTCATCCCAAGTAACCATAGTTTGTTATTTAAAAATAACATTTTTTTTCTTGTCCTAACCCTCAGAGAGATCAATTGTCTCTATGGGTTGCTCAAATAGTTTGTGCACCCAGGCGGGTAGATTTCTATCTTTTCGCTTTAGGCGGTTATATGCTTTTACTATTGACCTTTCTATTAGGTTTAGGTTCTAGCTTCAAACTTTCTATTATGTACTGTGTTCAGGCCGTCTGCTCTACACAAGATTGGATGGCTGAGAACTTCCATGACCACATAACCCCGAACTTATGGCCGCCTAGCTCCCCAGACCTTAATCCCCTGGATTATTACGTATAGGGCGTAGTTGAGCGTGGAACCAATAAACATCCTCATAACACTATTTCTTCTCTGAAGACTGTAATTAACACCGTTATGTTCAATATGAATAAGGATCATTTAATTCGGGCTTGCAATCGTTTTAGGTCCCGGATCGAGAAGGTTATAGCAGCCAATGGAAATTTTATTGAATAAATTTATAGATATATAACCAATAAATATTGTGTTAAAATTTCGTGAAGATTCATTAAATTTTGTTTGAAATATAAGCTTTTTATTTTTACTATCACTTTAACCTGAAATACCGTACGCACCCTGTAATTTAATATTTCTTTTTGATTATTTTGTTATGCATTGCAATGTATGTCTTGGTTGCGACAACAATCAGTCACTGGTTTAGTGCCAATGTATATATATATAAACAAAGAAACATAAATTCAAATAAAATAATACTAACGTCTTTCATAGAATATTTTGTTGACCCCTACATTGGCGGCTCCAAGTTGAAAGAATAAAGGACTTGGTGAAACCGCCATCAAGTGAAAAGATTTGGTCAACTCAGGCGACCAATTTATCAACGACAAAAGAAGGAAACTGGTCAACTGGGCGACTACTTCCTTTGCATCATAAAAAGTCATTGTTTTGTTAAATAAAGTTTGTTCAACTTATCAACTCTGTTACATTCCCTTAAATAAAGCTCGGGAGTCAGCAATCTCTGACCTAGTCAACTCGGTCAGTTACCCAGGTAGTACGCACGAGCACTATAGTTTTGGCATCAGTCAGCAATTTTAGAAAAGATATAACAAATAAAAGAAATTCAAAAATTGGTATAATTAAAAATTTTCACCTGTTGTTACTGTCGTGTCGTTTATCAGTGTAAAAAAATAGGAATACTGGAAATAAAATCAACCTTATTTTAAACACTAAACAAAAAGCGGCTCCTTCTTATTTCTTATTGTTATTTGTGCTACACTTGACCAATTTAAGGAACGAGTCGAAGCGTTCCCTGTCTTTGACCAAATAAATAAACTTCCATCGGGACAAGTACTAGTATACATAAGAAAGTACATAAAAATATATAAGAATATGGAGGAGTTTTATTAACAGCAGACTGAACGAGGAGATGGGATTCAAGCGTTCATTCGGAATGCCGAAAAGGATTCTATCGCCAGAAAAACGAAGTCATTGTATTTCGAGGAGAAAATTGAGCTTCTGGATTACATGTAGGAGAACTTTGAAAAAAGTCATAAGGAGCTGGTGAACAAATTAAATAATGTGCCAACAGAATATGACTACTTTATAACGGACTATTTCAGCACGATGAAGGCGGTCGTAAATAATACACTGGAGGATTTGAAGGACCATTTGGCAAAGATAAAACTAGAGACGCAAGCTCGCCAAAGAGAGGAAGAGCGAGTCATGATCCAACCACAAAGAGCGGTGATGGAGTCACTGTCCAGGAAGTTAAGTCAAATAGTGCCTGAAGAAAAAATGAATGTAGTCAACAAATTATGGATTGAGGAAATCCAATATGAGATTCATCGGCTAGCAGAAAATCCAGCCGAAGCCGGAAATACCATAACTACGATTGTAGCCGCGGAAAATACAATGCTTAAATCCTATGTGGAACTAGCAGAAAATGTAGAGATACAATCACCGCCTGGATTGCAAAAGATACAATCATTGCAACTGCCCACAGTTCCCATTCCAAAATTTGATGGAGATTATCTGAAATGGCAACATTTTCATGACATCTATAAAAAGGTGGTTCATGAGTCAAATGTATCCACGATAGAGAAAATGTTGTACTTAAAATCAAACCTTTATGGAGAAGCAGAGATTGATACGGCATCTGAAATTAACAAAAGACAATTACAACACTGCTTGGTCAGTATATCAGGAACGTTTTAAGAATAAACGAGTTCTAGTAACAGCCATACTGACAAAGCTGTTTAATCACCCAAATGTGGGAAATGACGCAGCTTCTATAAAGAACTTGCATGATAATATTTTCTAATCTTTACAAGCTTTAAAAAATGTAGGCGTCAATATGGAATCGTCAGATGCTGTCAAAATGTTTCATATGACAATGAAATTGGACAGATTTAACCACGCACTTTATGAGCAATCTCTTTCTAACACAATGGATCTGCAGGAAGTAAAGGATTTCCTATCGTTCTTGGAACAGCGCTTCTTATTAACATTAGAGGCGATTGGACAACCAAGAAACGAAAATCGCAGCATAGAAAAACTGAATCCAAAGAAGACATGCGCATCAGCATTTCGATGGATTGTTGCTGGCAGAATTGATATGTCAACAGCAGCTTTAATCACATGTATGGTAGGCATTAGCAATCCAAAGGAATCTTTAGAAAGATTATGGCAGCTAGACTCACTGTAGCCAATGAAATTTTACAGGAGGCCGGAGGAAGAGTAAAGGCGGCGTTAAATCGACTAATTGTAAAGTTTCCATTTGCTGAAGAGGCTTCATCCCTTAGAGAATCTTGAGAAGTAGCCATAAAAAAATTATGTCTTTAGAGCGGCGAGCCCTGACATAAAAGGAATATGTGAAATTTATGTCAGAATAGGTAATAGCAGGTAATTGTGGAACAAAACTTCTACTTGGCACTGGAAAACATTGAAAAATTGTCTGCTGGAGTATTGGCACTAAAAAATGACTTCTATGTTGATGACTGTCCTACAGGAGCAGACAGTTTACCAGAAGCCCTGCAAATAAGATAAGAGCTTCTAGAAATCCTGAGACCTAAGGGTTTCAACTTATGAAAGCGGTGTTCAGATAGAAGTCAACTTCTAAAAGAAATTCCAAAAAAAGGTACGATTGCTGACATCAATCTCGTGACACACTTGAACAAACAAGTGTCAAAACATTGGGAATCATGTGGGCACCCAAAGTAGACGAATTGTGTGTAAAGGATCAAAAGCATACAAAGGGAATAAACACACGAGTGGTGCTATATGAAGTCCGCCAAATTTTCAATCCTCTAGGCCTTGTTCGCACCGGTAGTGGTAAGAGCGAAAATGTTTCTTCAACATGTTATACAAAGCGAATTGAGATGAATGGTGACCTGCCGCCGTATTCGGATGCCTACCAAGAGGATGAACAGGCATTAAACAACATAAAAATTCCAAGGCATATTTTTGACCGTAAGGTTCCTACTACAAGGGAACTGCATACATCTGTTGATCCGTCAGAAAAGGCGTATGGAGCGGCAGTTTATATTCGAACAACCTATAAGAATGGTCAAATTTTGGTCAGGTTGTTCGAGAGTGGCTCTCCTTGAAAGACAGACACTGCCCCGGCTGGAACTGAGCTCACAGATAGAGTTCGACAGGATCTTTAATTAGAATCAGAAAGTGTTGAGTCATTTCTCTGGTCAGACTCAGCAGGTTTACTCTCTTGGATTAATCCACGGGCATCACATTTCCACACGTTTGTGGCTAATCGGTTGACCAAAATACATGCGGTATCACATCCAAGGCAATGGCGTCATGTGTCATCAGCGCTCAACGCAGCTGATGTTCTGTCTCGAGGCATATACCTTATGGTTATACGGACCACTATTTTTGCATGGACCACAACGTGGCTTGCCAGCACCATTTAAGCCTACAGAGCACACGATGTATACCGTTGAAGAGAAAACCAAGGTATTCAGCATGGTGACTGCCACTACCAACAACACGATTGAATGATGAACATTCAATCGGCTACAACAAGCACCAGTATCAACGGAAACAAGGAATCCATATCTCTTGCCGTATAATGATCCGGTGGTAAAAATGATACTACGGAAACTTCATGAAGAGAATCTTCATTGTGGACATGAGGCCCTACGCGGAATAGCTCCGCAACAGTACCACATCATTAAGGTGAAGCCGATGGATCGGAATGTTATATAGGGCTGCGTAACATGCACCAAGTACTGGCCTCAGTTCTTTAAACAAGTCATGGGCGACTTAACTGAGCACCGGGTATCTCAGAATAGACCATTCTATTGTGGACCATTCTGGATCCACCATAAAGTTCGAGGAAAATGTCCCGACAAGGCTTACATTGCAGTACAAGGTAGTCCACCTGGAGTTGGTCGGAGACCTGTCCACCTCATCATTTGTAGGTGCGCGACCGATACAATACACTCAGAAAAGGCAACAGGTACTATCAAGGAGTTTTGCAACCAAAAAGGAGTGCAATTTATGTTCATACCACCACGGTCTCCACATTTCGGAGGATTATGGGAAGCTGCGGTAAAGTCCGCTAAGCATTTACTGTTGAAAAACGTATTGACAGGAAACTTAACGTTTAAACAACTGTCTACCATCATTGTCAATGTTGAAGCAGTGCTGAACTCTCGTCCGTTAACCCCAAACTCAGACGATCCCAACGACTTGACCGAGAACCATTAGTAGCTCAACCTGATGCAGAGCTAGTAACACCGATCGATTCCAGAGCAATGGGAATTAGTGCACCGGCTTAAGCATACATTCTGTATACAATGGTCTCAGAAGTTCCTACAGGGTACATCCAAATGGAAGAAACCATATAACAATGTCAAAAAAGGCATGATGGAGATTCTCTTGCTTAGAGAGACGGGGACAAAACGAAAAATCGAGGCAGATGACACAGAATCCAATTCCACAGAAAACCCTGCTATCGAGGACACTGCAGAACCAAAGACAAAAAGATGTTTGTCAGTCGGTCTGCCACCGTTGGCAATGACGATCTGCCTAATGCTGTTGTTACTTCCTAAATATAGCATTTGCTCAAAGGTCCAACATCACTCGATTCAACCCCAAACCAGGCATATACTACGAAAGTCTTGGCACAGGAAGAATGGCAACGGCTGACTGGACTATTGAGGCATTTTACTATTTCGAACCTTATTGGGCCGATCTAAAGACAGCTTCAGACGGAGTCGCAAAAATTGAAGAAAAAAGCGTGTTAATGAAAGTTCCCGAGGCATGCACAGCAATGCAAAAACATGTTAACAAGGAGCTACGAACAGGGAATGATCTTCTTCACATCGAACGCATACGACGGTCACCTTTAGATATAATTGTGAACATTGCTAACGGCTTATTTGACGTAATGGACTCAAATTATGCAACAGCGATGTCAGGCAACACACGAAAAGTTAAATAAAATGAAGACTACTCATTGACCTTGCTACAAACTAATCGACTAAAAGATACAGATGAAGCCACAATTGAAAATTAGATGAAACTAATAGAACAGCAGATGAACGACATAACCAAGGTCCAGGACAATGCGGTAAAGCCATTGCAATGGAATATCAGCTGACTACCCAGATGACAGTTATTGCAGGAAATTTGCAAAGAATTTAAACAAAAATTTCCCGAGTATTTACAGATGCTCATCACAGCAGGATATGCCCGTTACTACATACTATCACCAGGCCAGCTTCGGGGACATCTGTACAAACGTAAGAGACATCTTCCATTTGGTCTGGAGTTGCCAGTTTCCGATGTCTTGCAATTATATGCCTTAATGAAGGCACAGGTCACAATCGCGAACAATCATGTAATATTTGAAGTCACATTTCCATTAGTGGCAACACAGCCAGTGCAACTATACAACCTAGTACTCATTTCAGCAATTAAACTCATGGAATTGTTAATAAAATTCCCATTATAGCCGTCAACAAAGAACAGAATCAATACATTGGACTCTCAGGAGCACATTTGGAACAATGCACTCAGCTCAACAATGAGCAATATATTTGTTTTTCATAAACAAACGTCGTAGTAGTTTACGTCTAACAGCAATTGTGAGTTCCAGTTATTCAAAAACACAAAATCATCAACATGTCAGATACAACATACAAACAGATCATTCGTGTGGTACGACATGTTTCATAAAAATTAGTTTATTTTATTATATTATATTAGGAAAACTAGGAACTAAGCAAAACTGGAAGTTACCAGAAGACACCAGCCCGCCGGTTCACCATGTTATCATCTCCTACGTGGTGCTAACAATACCATTGGTTCTTTTAATGGTACATGAAATAAGGAGATGCTCTCAAACCCCAAGGTACAATGGTCCAGAGCAGACAACCGTGAAGACCGTCAACCCTATGACGACTCCCGCTGCAGCAATCCCAGCCCCCAGCAATTTTGCCATTAATGTTGGATAACATTGAACAGGTGTTCAAGTTTCAACGGCCGGAAATGTTGGTGTTTAGTTTAGATAAAATAATACAGCAATAAGACAATCATAATATACATACGTAACCCGATTATAAATATCGATGGCTCGTCACTCAAAAGTAGACCTGATATGGTCAGCAGTCAGCAATAAACACCTAGTTAATTAAGCTGCTATGGTTAGCTTTTTTCAATAAAGACTTATATTGCTGACCTAACACTATGTCGAACTACATATGCACTGGTAAGCTCTTTATTTATACTATGAAAGAAATGCATTATTCTCAGTAAGATCAGATACCAATTGTAGTTACATCGGGTGTGCATCGCTGTGATTTAAACAAATCTGTCCCCCAAAATCTTCCAAGCGTGAGAACGCTTAGTAGGCAAAAATCAATTAACCATTAAAAACCAAGATCCCTTGTCACCAGATAAAAAGCTGTAAGCCGAACCATAAACAAAGTCTCAATTATCCATTTTTTAAATTAATGAAAGAATTGGATTTATAACTGGCGCAATCGGTATGATAAAACAAAATAACTTAGTGCGTGCAAACTTGTGGATATCGAATCTAAGGTTGCCTAGTAAGCAAGACCTTTTGTAACATTGAATAAGTTAAAGAGCAAAACTTGTGTCAAACCACCATTACAGATACCGAATCTAAGGTTGGTCCATGTGAAAAAAAAAATAAAATCAAGTAAAGGAGCTGTAAGCAACTATAAATGTTTTTTTTTTCTATTTTTCGTTTTATCCGCAAAAGAACCAGTCTAAAGCGCGACATCGAAACTCAAAGTTCTAAACAAAATCTAATTCAAGATGACACTAGAACTATCAGAATATCACCTGAACCAGGCACTTACCATGCTTAGACAGTTGCCTACTTTCGATGGTAACTTTTCGACATTGAGCACGTTCATACGGGGAGTTGTCTATATTCTACAACTCTACCCGACGAGGGACGTCCGCCAAACATAGTTTGATGTACGGCACCATAGAGATGCAGCTTACTGGGGAGGCCCAGCGGACATCACAACTAGCACACGCCTAAAATTGAAGTGAATTACGGACCGCCCTCATCAGCGAAGGTGCAAAGGTGCAAACTACTTATAAAGATTACTACGACGCATCGCGACATTCGTAAGTTTATTGAAGATTTAGAACATAAGTCATTCATTATAATCAATAAGTAGGCGTTAGAAGGAGATGCCGCCAATACTATTTTTTATACAAATGCCGTGAATAACACAATCAAAGATGACATTTTCATTTTCATTACCAGACAACCTTTATATGACGTTAGCGAAGTTTGATATTTCTACTGTGTCTAATTTTAAACAAATAGCCCAAAGGGACGGTCAATAGAAAACAGTTCCACAGAGAAGCCCAAAACTAGAAAACAAAGTAATTAAGGATATTCAAATTACAAATCAAACCAAAATAATCCAGGGAAAACCTATTATAGGCAAAACAATGAAAACAATAATTCAAATCATTCCAATCCTCAAAATACCCAACAGTTTTAAGAAGAATTACAACAAAATTACAATTACAATCAGGGCAGAAACGAAAATCCCCCTAATTATCAGATTCAGAATAAAAACGCTAAAAGGCAAAGAGAAAGTACTAGTGGTCAGAGTAGAATGGACTGGTCCGAAAATTTTCATCAATCAGCCTCGAATAAGACAGTTCAGATAGAACAGGTGGACCAAACAGATCAACCAAGTACATCCCTTTAAAATGCGTTATAAATACAGGCTCTTCAATAAATAGTATCAACGAAAATTTTCTAAATTTTCCAGAAACTTCAGAAAATTTAAGTGTTCAGACAACAAAAGGAATAATAGAGCTTAATAAAAGCGTATCTTTTGCACCCAGCACACTTTGCCCCGAACAACAAACATTTTGCCATAAATTTTCATGAACATATGACATACTATTAGGCAGAAAACGCATGTCAGTCCGTTATTAACTATGAAGAAAATAGTGTAACACTATGAAATTATAAATTCTATTTCTAACACAACCAATAAAGAAGAAGAAAAAAAAGAATCAATACCTTATCCTCCGCCAGAGTTTGAATATGAAGCATTCGCACGCGAAATAATTAACAGTATCGAGGAAAGAAACGAATTTCGACTCGATCATTTAAATTCAGAAGAAAAAGAAAAGTTGATAAAAATTTTCCATGAATTTAGCGATATCCAATATAGGAAAGGTGAATATTTGACCTTTACCAGTACAATAAAACATAACATCCGAACTAAGCACGAAGACCCAATTTATAAACACCCATACAAATACACACAAATTTTTGACGAAGAAGTCAATAAACATATTCATGAAATAATAGAACAGGGAATCATTCGAAAATCGAAATCGCCCTATTGTTCGCCAATTTGTACCTAAGAAAAGTTCCGCCTAGTTATTGACTATCGATGACAAATTTCCAATGGATGAAATATTAGACAAACTTGGAAAATGTCAATATTTCACAACCATTGACCTCGCCAAGGGATTTCATCAAATACAAATGAATTCCAAATCAATCGAAGAAACCGCATTCTCAACTAAACATGGTCATTATGATTACACACGAATGCCATTCGGACTAAAAAATGCACCAGCAACATTCCAAAGATGTATTACAAGATCTAATTTAGTTACAAGGTTGTATAGTCTATTTATACGATATAATTGTTTATTCCACCTCACTAGACGAACATTCGGCATCACTAAAAAGAGTCTGCTAAATTGCGCAAAGCTAATCTAAAAGTACAATTAGACAAATGTTCTTCAAAAAGGAAACAGAATTTTTCGGTCACGTCATAACCACTATATTTCATCCTTTGAAAAATTAAAATCTCTCCGCATGAGCGGCCCTATGAGCGATGAAATAAATACAAAATATAAACAAACCCCTTTGTTAGATAAATGAAGTAAGTAAGTCGTCTCGCCGACTTGGATATACCATACACCAGTAAAACAAATATTTTAAATTTATAATAACCAATGCATTTTCGTATTTTTAAAAAAATCTGTTTGCATGCTTTTTAGAAGCATATCTTAGTATTTCGCTCACTCAAGCATTCGAGCACCCTAGCGCCCCCACCAGCCAACGGCCAACTCCGGCCATATGGAAAAACGTTTATATGCATAACTTGGCTATTTTTATTCCGATTTTGATCAAATTTGGTATTTTGCTTGATATTAGTATCAAATTTAAGTGTGCTAAATTTGATTGCACAAGGTAGAAAATTACGGGAGATAATCGAGTTTTTTCAAATTACGGGGGCGGAGGGGGGCGTGGCAAAATCTTTACATATCAAAACTGTGCGCAATTACTAAGCAAATATGGTGTCTCTAGCTAAAATAGGTTTTGAGAAAATCGGTTTTATTTAATTTGCGGGGGCGGTAGGGGGCGTGGCAAAATTTTTATAACTACAAAATGTGCGCGTTTACTAAGCAAATATACATACCAAATTTTGTGTCTCTAGTTGCTATGGTGTTTAAGAAAATCGGTTTTATATTATTTGCGGGGGCGGTAGGGGGCGTGGCAAACATTTGAAACAAACTCGATAAGCGTACATATGACACGAGTCTACATACCAAATTTGGTGGCTCTAGCTCTTATAGTCTCCGAGATCTAGGTGTTCATACAGACGGACGGACGGACAGACGGACATGGCTAGATCGTCTCGGCTGTTGATGCTGATCAAGAATATATATACTTTATGGGGTCGGAAATGCTTCCTTCTGCCTGTTACATACATTTTGGGGACTTTAATATACCATTTCACCCTATGGGTGTATGGTATAAAAACGACGACACTTTTTAAGAAAACAGAAGAAATTACCAGAGTTGAGGATAAACATTACATTGAAACAAACCGAGGTAGACAAACAACACACTACAAGTCCAAGTTCAAGTAGAAGAAGAAAACTTGTCAAAATAAATATACTAATTAATTTTAGAAATCCCAACAATGCTATTTCTACTCTTATAAATGGTACACTCAACGCGTAATCAAAGCATTGAAATTAACCCCATAAAGGCACCTAATGGATATCTTATTTTCAAAACAGCAACTATGGATTTACCCAATGGATTTACTTACAATAACTTATTAGAACAAACAGAACCATATAAGAACATTGTTCATATTCAATATTTAGTCGAAAAATTAACTCGCGAAATGAACGGTATTAAAATAATAAAGAGAAATAAGCGAAGACTCATTAACATAATAGGGACAGCACATAAATATCTTTTTCGCACCTTAGATCAGAATGAAAAAGAAGAGCTAGAACAAAAAATTGATAGTCTATCAGAAAATAATTAACTTAATCATATAATAGAAGCAGTCAACAAAAATATAAAACTCCTTAATAACCTTACTATTAATCAAGATGCAGATAACAAAATTAAATATACTAATGTTCAACTTAGAGCATTTTACAGAATACATAGAAGACTTAGAATTAGAAATGCAGTTGCCAAGATTAGGAATATTTAATCGCAAACTTTTAAACCATCAAGAAATATTTAAAATAAATACAGAAAAACTTTTAAATATTAAGACATCTACTTGGTTAAAATCAGAAACGAATAAAATATTTATAATTTCGCATATCCCAAGACAAATATCAAAAACGTCACTATTCAAAATTATTCCCTATCCAGATGAAAATAATAACACCTTAACAGAAAACATTTAAGAAACTTACTATATTCAAGACAATAAATTTTATGCAAAATCAACTAAGACACAAGAAATAAATGAATGTATAATTGGCATTATTACACAAAAACCAGCAGAATGCAAATACACAAAAATGTTCAAAACAAATCTAATAAGTTATGTAGAACACAATAATATCGTAACTTGGAACTTGCCCAAGACAAATTTGAAACAAAATTGCAACCAGAACAAAATATATTTATAGAAGGAAATAATATTATAAAAAGATACGACTGTGCTATATGCAGTCAATGAAATATCAATAGTAAACACATTATCAGATTATACCAAATATATATTATATCCAAACTAAGCAAATAATTTCTGAAAAAACTGCGTATAACAAAATATTCAACATCATACCTACCACAACATTTATAATTACATCAATAAGTTTAACCCTATATCTTATTTATAAATTTAAGTCAATATCAAAAAAAAAATATCAAAGAAGCTAACATCGCCTGTGCCGATGTTTATATACCCTTGCAGTCCATGGCCATAATATTTTTACATGTTCCAAACTCTTTTTCTGTATCTCAATTCATTAATGCAATTCTTCTTCCCCATCCCCTTTTACACGCATGCCGCGATTCCCACGCATACACATATAGTTTATGTAGCGTTGCGTCTGTATGTGTGCATGCGTGTGCTCTGTTGATTTGATGATGACGTAGTAGGCAGCAAGTTGAACCGATTTATATCGGCTGTAACTTGTGTTCTATATATCCGATTGGATTCAATTTTTGGGATCTGAGATTTTATATGAAATACTATCATATTCATATTTCATGGCGATACTCCAATTTTTGCAATTTTTGCAAAAATGTTTCCTTCAGAGCTATATGATATAGTGGTCCGATTCTCCCAATTTTCATACTTTATTTTTCCCAGGTAAAAAAAAGCCCCCAACAAAAATTTCATCCCGATAGCTCTTAAGATGGCTGAGTAAAACGCATACGCACAGACGGACGGACAGACGGACATGGCTATATCAACTCAGCTTCTCATGCTGATCAAGAATATATATACTTCATATGGTCGGAAACGTCTCCTTCTGTGCGTTACAAACATTTGACCAATTTTATAATACCCTCTGCAAGGGTATAAAAATTATGACACAAATTAAAAGTGAAACTTTTGTACAGTCAAGTGACTCAGCTTTTGACAATCCCGTCTTACACGAACACGAACCATCCCAAGAAATTTTACTTGCAACTCCGCAAGCACTTCCACTCCTATACCCTGTATTTCCCGCCTAAGGACAGGCTATTTTCTACACCACTTCACTGCTTACTTATTTCACCCACATAACTTCACCCAATTTTGGTCTACAAAGCAGCGGATGTTTACTGCAATCGAGACTAAACAAAAATCCTGTAAACAAATCTGTCCCCCAAAATCTTCCATGTGTGAGAACACTTAGTAGGCAAAAATTAATTAACCAATAAAAACCAAGATCCCTTGTCACCAGATAAAAAGCGCCACTACTAATATCAAAAGCTCTATAAACCGAACCATAAATAAATCTGTATGAATAATTATAAGTTAGTTCTTAAGACGTTTTCTTCAAATACAGATCAATCTCGAGTCTCAATAATCCATTTTTAACTGATAAAAGAATTGGATTTATAACTATATATATGTATATAAATAAATAAACATAAATTCTAATCAAGAAATACTAACGTCTTTCATTGAATACCGACAATAAATTTATTGTTATTTACAAAGATTTTACAACTTTGTTAATTCTAAACGACGCACAGTAGGGTTTTTTTTTGGCATTTTACATTGCAAAAATCATAGCTTCTAAACCGATAAAGCGATTTTAATTTAAAAAGCTTATGATAAAGAATACCTTAAGCTTCAAATGAATGTTTGCTGTGTGTTCGTGGTGCTGTAATATTCAAGGTCAAAGTCAGAAAATATTTCCAAGCATGTTTTTCCTTTAAAAATGGTGCGAAACCCAGTTTTTTTTCAATCACAAACGTAATTTTTCATTGTTTCACTGTGTAACATTTTTTAATGTTTTAATTTGATTTTCTAACATAATTACAAAAAGTAAGAAATAAAAATTTTTTAAATTTTTTTTAGGTTAATTTTTAAAATTTGCAATTGATGGCTGATTTTTTTTCAAAATAAATTTCAATATTTACATCAATATCTAGTAAACTCAATATTTCGGGACTATAGTTGCTATTCTCCACATTCTTTCGTGATCGCACGTGTCTCAGTGGTGCAATAAGTGGGTCCGAAGAGGCTGACAGCATGTTAAAAAGGTCTTCATTTTGTATAACACGAGAAGTTTTTATTGTATTAGTTTATCTGAACCTTTAGAAGTCCTTGTTTTTACATTCCTGTGCTTCTTCGGATAGCTCTCTAATTGGTAAACACTGATATTCTACTAAATCCTTTACGTGAGCCAAAATCCTATGTACCGCTGGAGTAAGTTTTTTTTTTGCGGATACAATTCAGTCAAAAGTTGAGCAGTTTTTGAAGTATATTCGGCAAATTTTTCACCATTTACCATTTCCTTTTAATGATATCTTAACTAACACCTGTTATTAAAGATGTCATTTTTTCATTTTCGAAAAATCTTCTTGAAGTATTTCCATCAGCTCCGTACTAGCGTTTTCGAATGAACCGCCCATCTCTTTCAGCAATCCCATTTCAAAATTATTTGGGTTTTCACACTCATTGAAAATTTCCAAAATCCTATCCTTCTTTAACAACATTTTTGCACTAATAAATAAAACTGTCTTGAATTATGCTGACAAATACTATTCAGGATTTAGGGTGTTTCCACGGCATAGCGACATATCTCCGACGACATATCTCCGCCCAGTACATTTTTCTGGCGGAGATATGTCGCATTTTTAACGGCGGAGATATGTCGTTGTAAAACGACATATCATCGCCGGTGATCTGTGCGGAGATATGTCGTTTCAAAACGTCATATCTCCGCCGTTAGAAAAACGACATATCTCCGCGCGAAATTATGTCGTTTCAGAACGACATATCTCCGCGCGAAATTATTGTTGGGGTTTATTATTATATCATCGCCGGTGATTTGCGCGGAGATATGTCGTTTCAAAACGTCATATCTCCGCCGTTAAAAAAACGACATATCTCCGCGCGAAATTATGTCGTTTCAGAACGACATATCTCCGCGCGAAATTATGTCGTTTCAGAACGACATATCTCCGCGCGGAGATATGTCGTTTTTCTAACGGCGGAGATATGTCGTCGGAGATATGTCGTTACCCCGTTTCCACATACGAAGTTTAAAATAAACCGTCGCAAACGAGAGGAATAATTAGCACTTTACACTAAATTTTTTTAACTAACTAGGTAGAACGCAAAATCCCAAAAATACCCTTTTTGTATTAATTAGGTAAAAAACATAATATCTACATCCAATTAGGTAAACGGAAATAAATTAGTTGAGGTTGCCTTAGTTTTATGGCTTACTCATCGGTGTCGCAGGTCTCCGCATATTGGGACCATATACATCTGATAGGAAAATATTTCACCTACCTAGTGGATGTAGTCCGGCATTGATCTTAGTTTATCTTTGTTAGTTGTATTCCACCAAAGTTAAAACGTACTTTTCAGGTTAACCATAAATAATTCAAGATCGAATTTTGAAATCACCCAATATTCAGTTTAAAAGTTGCTATTTTTTGTAAAAATTATCATTTATTCCCATTTAATAAAAATGTCTCAACTTTGGGCGCTTCTAGCACCCATGAATCTCAACCAATTTTTTGGATTCATAATCTCTGAAGTATTCCCTATCGATTGCATATATCATTTTTTCCAAACGCGATCATGAAAAAATTGATTTATGCAACGCTATCCGAGCAGAGACTGTGCGACGGTCTAACCTACTGCCTTCCACCTTCAGACTAAATGACCAGAGAGCTAATAATAATTCAAAAATTGCAGATCTGTTTGCTAAATACTTTCAGTCGACTTATTCCACTACTGCTTCACCTCTCACACTCTTTCCCTTCTAAATCCCACATTTAAATTGTGAATTTTTTCCTAATATTATTAGATTCTGTTTCATTTATTAAAGATTTAGACGCGATTTCTGACCCAAAATTTTCATACATCTTTAATTGTTAATAGAGCATGTAGTCTTCTTCGTAAAACGTTGGGCAAAGAATTTGATGACCCCTACGTATCAAAGGTTTTATACACTTCGTTAGATCGCCCTAATCTTGAATATTGCTCGCCAGTGTGGAACCCTCATGAATCGGTACAGAAGCAATTCCTCAGATCTTACGCGGTCTTAATTGGGACCCGAGTTTTCGCCTACCTTCTTATTCTGACAGATTTCTTCCAAGAAAAAATTGCAAGGAGATACGAAATTCGTCACGGCCGAAGTTAGCCCGGCCACAATACGCTTACCAGACATAGTAGTAGTTGCTTTAAGTCAATCAAGATAAAACAAATCGGTTCGATGAAATATGAGAGCTGCAAAAAAGGTATTTAATAATGAATTTAATTTTTGCATTTATATATTGCAGGTAACAGCATTTATAGTAGAGAGATCTTTCGGGGGTGTTACACACGGTCCTCCAGAAAAAAAAATGGGAATAAAAGCTTCAAATACAGCAGAAGTCTATTTTGAAGATGTAAAGATTCCTATTGAAAACGTTCTAGGAAAAGAAGGAGACGGGTTTAAAGTTGCCATGAACATTCTAAATAACGGTCGCTTTGGAATGGGTGCCACTTTGTCTGGCACGATGAAAAGATGCATTAATATCGCCATTGCCCACGCTAATAATCGAGTTCAGTTTGGCCAAAAATTAAAAAACTATGGATCTATTCAAGAAAAATTGGCACAAATGAGTATACTCCATTATGCAACTGAATCTATGGCATTTACAATATCACAAATCATGGATTCCGGAAGTCAAGATTACCAATTGGAAGCTGCTATATCCAAAATTTATGCTTCAGAAAGCGCATGGTATGTTTGTGATGAAGCTATTCAAATACTTGGTGGAATGGGGTATATGAAGGAAACTGGTGTGGAGAGAATTTTACGAGATCTTCGAATTTTTCGCATTTTTGAAGGCACAAATGACATTCTACGCTTGTTTGTAGCGTTGACTGGAATACAATATGCAGGTTCTCACCTAGCAGAATTGCAACGAGCATTTAAAAATCCATCGGCAAATTTGACACTTATGTTTAAAGAAGCCTCCAGACGGGCAGCGTCTAGCTTAGGTCTCGGTGGAGTAGACTTGAGCTCACATGTCGTTGCAGAGCTCAAGCCTTACGCAAAAAAAACTGCTGTTTGTATTAATGTTTTTGGCCAAACTGTAGAAGAGCTTTTGTTAAAATATAAGAAGAATATAGTAAACGAGCAGTTTGTGTTAAATTGCTTAGCGAATGCTGCCATTGATATATATGCTATGGTTGTAACGCAGTCGCGATCTTCTCGAGCTTTCAGCCATCAACTAATAACTGCAGAGCATGAGCTTAATTTGACAAAAGCTTTAACCGTTCAGGTGGGTTTATAGAGAAGTTACACATTTTTTGGTTCATATTAAAATATAAATTTAACTTTTTTTTGTGTATCCATATAGGCATCCGAGAGGGTATTGAGAAATTTAAGGCATGCTACTTCAAAAAATTCGGAAGCACTCACTGAAAAGATGTCATGCATAGCAAATGCTGTTTGTGAGAACAATGGTGTTCTTTGCACTGGTGTTTTAGATTTAAATTAGAGTAATGAATAATTTTTAAAGAAAAAAAGCAAAGAGCAGAATATTTATTATTTTAAAAATTCAAATTTTTCAAAAAAATCGTCGATACAAGAATTTCAGTGTTACTTATTAATTTGGATTGTTAAATAAATCAAGAATCATTTCTATTTTGAGTTATTATTTTTAAAGACCATGCCTAATATTAAAAATAAATGTTAAAGATACTAACTTCGGTAAAGCCTTGCAGTCCTTGCCATAATATTTTTACATCTTTTTCTGTAATTCAATTCATCCTGTCCCTTTTTATACCCTTGGAAAAAGGGTATATTAATTTTGGTCAGAAGTGTGCAACGCATAGAACGAAGCTTTTCCGACCATATAAATTACATACATACATGTATCTATATTCTTGATCAGCACGACGAGACGAGTTCACACAGCCATGTCCATCCGTCCGTCCGTCTGGATCGAAGGGAACTCTCCGTAATCCTATACCGTAAGAGCTGCATAGGCTTGTATATCTCGGATTCAGCCGGATCGGACCACTATATCGTATTCCTGCCATACAAACGACTTTTCTCAATAACTTCGTTATTTTCTGAGCTACTGTAGTGAAATTTAATTTTGGTAAGTTTATTGCACTTATAAACGACTGGGCCAAATTTGATCGCTTATGTGTAAGGTGGGTATCATTCTCCATCCAGTTCTCCTGAACAGGCAATGGACAGAGTTTGGCTACCGATCGTTTCATGAGCCCCTTGACTGTCTTCAACATCACCACTCTTACTAGTCCATCGGAATCGCTCCTCCCTGATTAGCACTATGCATCCGACTGTTAGATTTTCTTTGCTTTGCAACTATTTTAGTCGTCTTTGTAATTGTTCTAAATATTCTGAATTCCATCTATTCTTTCTCCAAAATTTTGAAATGGAAATGGCGCTTCACATATCAGAAAGTGTCCGGGTGTTAAAACTATTAGGTCGTCATCATTCGTCAGAAACATTTGATAAGAGATATAGCGGTCTTGAATTCAAATAAGATTCAATCTCTCCATGCAAGGTGTAAATATGACTGTAGGATACATACAACCAGATCAATAAAAGGATGTTTATACGGTAAGATATAAGGATGATTTTTATTCATTGGCAATAGGGAATCTCTCAGCCAATCAAAGTATGGATTGAGAGACAATAATATGCTATCTTTTGCTATAGCCCGATAGCGCTTTTTACTCAGAATCAAACAGTCTTTCTGCACCATCCTAATCAGCTCTCGTAGGCCCTCTCCTAACTCTACAATTGAGAGTCCAAATCCTCTTCGTTCTGCCACAGATGTTCGACAATTGTATACAAAACGTTTGATGTAGGATATAAGCCATACGAGTCTTGAATACGATGAATTGTCTACAAAACGTTTGATGTATAATACATGTATAATCCAGACGAGTCCTTTGTTCAATGCTGTTCAATGCTGCGCTTGGCATCTCACTGATATCTTATGACAGGATACCTTTCTGACCTCAGTGTTTACAAGAGACAGCGAGGCTTGGTCAATAGCGTTACGATCTTTGTAACCACGATGAATCACTGCCACCATGTTGCACTCATGCAACGCCTTAAATAATCGGCAGAATTATCTTTCGAGGCGACGTGTCTCCTTGCCTTTCGCCTGAGATTTCCAGGATTTTGTTTATTTGATTGGAAACAAATACCTCTCAGTTGGTAGCTCAACCACGCATCCAACTTGTTCGTGTAGGGGCGGTTGAATCCTGCAAGTACCAACACATGGCGGTTACCAATTTCGTCTGGTACGGGTAAGTTTGTGGGAGCGTGCAAAATGAATTAAAACTCGCGGGGTCTTCGTTTTTAAACACCTTCCCTTTATTATAGATAAAATAACACACAGGTACTACTAATTGCGGGATGAAAGCATACTAGAAAAAATACAGGAGATACAAAGGCGAAAAGAATTCGCGGTCTTCCTCTATAGCATTATACTGGAGAACTTCGAGTCACTATCCTCAGTGTGACCGCATTTTCCTTGGGGGAAAATCCTATCCCTCAATCCCTGCTGTTCACCCGGTGGCGTGAACATACCGCTCCTTGCAACAAGTTGCGATTGCCTCGCTGGACAGCATGGGAGACGGCAGCGTTTTGGATCGGCAAGACATTGGCGGTGATGGAGGAGGAACTTCGGATTAAGATGGAACCATTGGAATGCTCATGAGCCAAACAGTTGGGGCAGATTCCGTTGCTTAAGACTACTCGCAACCTGTCGTCAGCTCGTCGTCCTTGAAACTGTCGGAGTCCTTGAATTGGCGGAGCTTATGTGCCCCTTGACAACGCGGCACTTGAAGCAATTGGAATTGCGTTCTAAATCAGATGGAGCTTCTGTCCTTAGAGACTTCCTCGGGCTGCTGGAGAAGGTGAATTGAGGCCGACTGGATTTTCCTGTAATGGGACCACAGAGAACCCATCCACAGGAGCATTTTGGTGAAATTGCGGATCAGCGAGCGAAAGGTCAAGCGTCTTCTGTTTAACCTTATTCGGAACGGGGCGGGACGGAAGTGCTTCTGCCACACTAGGCATCACAACTGCTATTGCCTCGAACTGTCGTAGCGGTTCGCTAGGAGCGGAAATCTGTAAGCGGCACAGTTTGTCGCCACTGCCAGCATCGCACTGCCCAATGCCGCGACCGCTTATTGACATCTTGCAGCTTTGATGCTTAATTGATTTAAACATCTTTTGGGAAATAAAGGACGCTTCAGATCGCATATCAATCAACTTGGAACTGCTCGCCACGATGATGAATGTAGAGCTGGAAAAAACATCGATGGTACTATCGATACATCGATGGTTTTGTATTTTTATAAAACATCGATGTTTGGCCAGCACTATCGATGTTTTTTTCTTTCTTTTACAAGTGTTCGAGGAAAAAGCATGTAAGTTTTAATTTTTTGTTTTGTATTTTGCAGTTTAATTTATAAGGCTAAAAACATTGCCGATTCTCTTCAAATTGTTTTTAATGAGTGGTCTATAATGCAGAAGATTGTGGCGTTAGTGTGTGACAACGATGCCTCTATGAAAAAGGCTTGCGAAATTCTCAAAATAAGGAATGTCCCATGTTTTGCACACACAGTAAACTTGCTGGTTCAAGATCTTCTAAAGCAACCATTCCTAACGCAAATTCTCGCCAAATGTAAGCGTTACCAACAACATTCCGAAGGCCCCGCAGCCACTATTTGCAGATGATATTAACATCATAAAAGAATTGGTTCAAATATTAAAGCCTTTTCATGATGCAATTGTGACCATTTCAGCTAACAAGCGTGTAACCATTTCGATTGTAAATCCACTTATCTGCGAGCTACAGAAGCGATTAAATGAAATACAATGTTTGGAACAACAGGATGCTATGGCTGCTCTAAATTACGTTAAGGAACGCCTGCCTACACGCCTCTTTCAATATGAGACACGTACGATTACCAGGATTGCCACCATTATCGATCCTCGATTTAAAAAAGATGGCTTTTTGTCAGCCTTAAATGCCGAACAGGCTTCTAAAGCTGTAGAGGAAGAATTGTCCATCGAAATCTCAAAGCTAAAGCAAACCCCTCAACCAACGCCACCAACAACAACGCCACTCAGGTTTTCTTTTATGAAGGAAAAAATGCAATCCAAAGTCTCGACATCTAAAAGCAGTGCCATAATTGTTTTGCGACAGCACTTGGAGAATCCAATTGCTTCAGAGGAATGCAATCCACTAGAATATTGGAAGGTATGAAAGTAAATTTTACTAATTGACAGTTAATATTATCTTATTTACAAAATTTCTTTAGGGTTGTTCATCGGATACAGAAGTCTTACAAAAATTGGCCAAAAAATTTCTATGCGTGCCTGCGTCGTCCTGCGAATCCGAACGGTTATTTAGCAAGGCTGGCCAATTGATTTCGGATAGACGATGCTCCCTGAAATCAAGTGTTGTAAACAAGCTTTTGTTTTTAAACAAGAATATTCAAAATGATCTATAATTCTTTTCTTTTTTTCGTTTGTTTTTTGAATGACTATAGTGTAAGGAAATGAAAAGCTTTAAAACAATGTATTACCTTTAATTTCAATTAGTTATAAAAATGAATAAATTGTTATTTTATACTAAATCAAAGTATATAATTAAAATATAAACACAAATCTTGCTTAGTCGCTATGTTTTTATTTAATATTGCTTTAACTATTGTTGCTATTTCGCTTTAATCCAGCGTTGCATATGAACGAAGAGCTTAAAAACATTAAGATTAATTAATAATTTTGAAAATTTTGCGAAATAAATGAATAATTTTGAAAATACTGCGCAAACATCGAAACATCGATGTTTCATCGATGTTTGACGCTGAAAACATCGAAAACATCGATGGTCGCAAACATCGATGTTTTTCCAGCTCTAGATGAATGTTTACCCTCGCAGTACCCAGGAGGCGCCCGTATTGCGAGTGAACGCGAAGTAACTTTACATGGGGACTGCTGGAAAAATCGGAGGAGGCAGGATTCGGAATTCTGCAAGCGTCAGGTGCTGAGCCCTCTTGCACTTGAGTGGGAAAGGACTGAGTTTTTCCCATAGGTTTTCGGCTGACGGATTTAAAGAGCTGACCGTTAAGACTTGGTTGAAGTACATCTATTAGGAATCGATTCAGGTCATCCCAGGATAAAACCGCGGTCTAGTTTGGAACGGACTGTTCCCACAACAGGGAATTTTGCTCGTACAGATTGGCAAGGATATCCCAATTATCTGTATGAGCCTCGGATTGCTCAAGATCGGTTAAGCCACCTTGAATTGCTGTCCCCAGCGCTCTCAAAGCTTTTCCAGACTCTTGGGATACAGCTGGGATCTGTAGAAGTTGCTTGTCTTGGCTCATAATCAATAATCGATTATTTTCGTACCGCGCAGTGAGGTTATCCCACTCGGACTGGAACCCCTCGTTAGTCAAGGGTGATCTTGAAACAATTGCTCTGGATTCACCGCGAGTTTTGCAACTTAAGTGGTAAAGTTTCTTCACTTGTGTTAGGCTTGGATTATGGATAAAAATAAGTCACGGAATGTAGGCCAAGCCAGGCTGTCTTCTTGGAAGATTTCGACTTCGCACGGGGGGACTGGGTGCCTTTGATGGGTCAAATCGACTGAGAGTCTGACTTGTGGACGAGCCATTTTCGCAGACAACTACTCGATTCGCTCTCCAAACAAAGTTCCGCATTGCATATATAACATTATTCGTGTTTAGCTTTGATTGTAGCTATTTTCTTCGGACCATCTGTTGAGCCTTCAAGGCCTGATGGCATCGTGAGAACTCCGCCTCGACTTTTGCCCAAAGTGACTTGAGCTGCTCTAAGTGCATTTTGATGGAGACGAGTGGCACAACATCAGCTAAAGCCTGGGCCTCGCGAGCCTCGAACGCCGTTAAAGCTTCGCACACGGCAACAAAGTCGGAAAGAGACATCATGGAGTGTTCTCTGAGCTGTTGCGAATCGAATGGGAACAATAAATACTTCCTTGAATTGGAGCTCTCAAGACAGGAGATTGAAACGAACCTGTGGGTTGTATAATTTAAAGATAGAGGAGTGAGAATGAGAACTATCTACTCTTTTTAATGAACGCAATGAATAAGAATAGATAGCATACATGAAATTATAAGGTTTTATAATATTCTTCGCACTTGTGTAAATAATTATAAGGTATAATTACTCGGGTATTAAAATTCATAAGAATATATAAATTTCGCAATGTGGAAATACGTTGAAATTTAAAAGAATATTTAAAAATATCTATGTCCAAATTATCGTTAAGATAAGTAGGATTGGGAGTGTCGGTTTGAAAAGAATGCTGATAACTTTTTAAAGAAGTAAAAACTAGGAATTAATTTTTACTAACCGGATTAGGTCAATTTTATGGATCTGTGAGGCATAAAATAAAAAATGCACGGACACAAGACAAAATATAAATTTTGTATATACACAAATATTTTTATTTTTTTCTTAAGAAAATATTTTTTTGCGAATTAATTAATTAGATCAAAACGATAAAGAATAGCTAGAACAAAAAATTGATAGTCTATCAGTAAATAGATCCCAAAATAATGAACTTAATCATATAATAAAAGCAGACCACAAAAATATAGATCTCCTTAATAACCTTACTATCAAGATGCAGATAAAAAACCAGAGAGCCGGGGCTAACTTTGGCTGTGCCGAAGTTTGTATACCCTTGCAACTTTACACATACCAAATTTCTTTAACTTTAATTGTGGTAAAAATACAACAAGAGTCAAAGTTTTTCACCGATCGTTCCTATGGGAGCTATGTGATATAGTCATCCGATCTTAATAAAATTTGACACAGTCGTTAAAAGGTTTATCAAACTGATAAATATTCACTTTTATGCCAATGAAAAGTAACGAAGTTATTGATAAAAGTCCTTGTTTTCGGCCGATCGTTTCTATGGGAGCTACATGATATGATAGAGTCATCCGATCTTGATCAAATTTGGCACAGTCGTTTACAATTGTAATAAACTCACCAATATACACCAATTTCACGACAGTAGCTCAGAAAATAACGAAGTTATTGCGAAAAGTCACTGTTCGTGACTTTGCCGTTTGTATGGGAGCTATATAGGTATAGTGGTCCGATCCGGCTGAATCTAAGATATACAACGCCTGCAGTATATACAAGCCTACAAGCAAAATTTCAACTCTGTAGCTCTTACGGTCTAGGAGGAGTTTGCGTTGATCCAGACGGACGGACGGACGGACGGACATGGCTATGTGAACTCGTTTAGTCGTGCTGATCAAGAATATAAATACTTTATATGGTCGGAGATGCTTCGTTCTATGCTTTGCACACTTCTGACCAAAATTAATACACCCTTTTTGCAAGGGTATAATTAAATATACTAATGTTCAACTTAGAGCATTTTACCGAATCCATATAAGACATAGAATTAGAAATGCAGTTAACAAGATTAGGAATATTTAATCCCAAACTTTAAAACCATCAAGAAATATTTAACATAAATACAGAAAAACTTTTAAATATTAAGACATCTACTTGGTTAAAATCAGACACGAATGAAATATTCATAATTTTTCAATTATCAAAAACGTCACTATTCTAAATTGTACCCTATCCACCTTAACAGAAAATATTAAAGAAACTTACTATATTGAAGCTTATATTTATAGAAGGAAATAATATTATAAAAAGATACGACTGTTCTATGCAATGAAATCAATCAAATCAATCAATATCAATGAAATATCAATAGTAAACACATTATCAGATTATACCAAATATATATTATATCCAAACTAAGCAAATAATTTCTTAAAAACTGCGTATAACAAAATATTCAACATCATAACTACCACAACATTTATAATTACATTAATAAGTTTAACCCTATATCTTATTTATAAATTTAAGTCAATATCAAAAAAAAAAATTATGACACAAATTAAAAATGAAACTTTTGTACAGTCAAGTGACTCAGCTTTTGACAATCCCGTCTTACACGAACACGAACCATCCCAAGAAATTTTACTTGCAACTCCGCAAGCACTTCCACTCCTATACCCTGTATTTCCCGCCTAAGGACAGGCTATTTTCTACACCACTTCACTTATTACTTAATTCACCCACATAACTTCACCCCCTTTTGGTCTACAAAGCAGCGGATGTTTACTGCAATCGAGACTAAACAAAAATCCTGTAAACAAATCTGTCCCCCAAAATCTTCCAAGTGTGAGAACACTTAGTAGGCAAAAATAAATTAACCAATAAAAACCGAGATCCCTTGTAACCAGATAAAAAGCTGCCACTACTAATATCAAAAGCTCTATAAACCGAACCATAAATAAATCTGTATGAATAATTATAAGTTAGTTCTTAAGACGTTTTCTTCAAATACAGATCAATCTCGAGTCTCAATAATCCATTTTTAACTGATAAAAGAATTGGATTTATAACTATATATATGTATATAAATAAATAAACATAAATTCTAATCAAGAAATACTAACGTCTTTCATTGAATACCGACAATAAATTTATTGTTATTTACAAAGATTTTACAACTTTGTTAATTCTAAACGACGCACAGTAGGGTTTTTTTTTGGCATTTTACATTGCAAAAATCATAGCTTCTAAACCGATAAAGCGATTTTAATTTAAAAAGCTTATGATAAAGAATACCTTAAGCTTCAAATGAATGTTTGTCAAGAGTGCTGTGTGTTCGTGGTGCTGTAATATTCAAGGTCAAAGTCAGAAAATATTTCCAAGCATGTTTTTCCTTTAAAAATGGTGCGAAACCCAGTTTTTTTTCAATCACAAACGTAATTGTTTTAAACGACTATGTAAAATTTTTTAATTTCTTAATTTGATTTTCTAACATAATTACAAAAAGTAAAAAATTAAAAATTTTTAAAATTTTCTTTAGTTTAATTTTTAAAATTTGTAATTTGTTCGTGGAGGGGCGGAAGGATTTCTTCGTTTAAAACTATGATTTTTATTTACAGTACAATCTCACACACGAAAAGGTTCCGTTAAAGGTAAACTGGATGTTAGCAAGTGGAAAAAAAGTGCGGGTATTCGTGAGAAAATCTCGTACTAGATTGACGATGGCGATTTACAGGAGAACCCTTCGTCACTCTCCTCAGTATGACCGAATTCCGTTTTGGGAAAAACCCTACCCCTTACTCTCTGCTGTACACCCTTGCAACAAGTTGCAATTGCCTCGCTGGACATGTCTAAGGATAGGGGATGGCAGCGTTCTGGACCGCCAAGACACGGGTGGAGATGGAGGGGGAACTTTGGATGCAGATGGAGTAGGCGGCACGATGGCTGATGACCTCTGGACAGAAGTCCGAATGAAAGGCGGGTGCCTTTCGGGTCTTTGCTCTTTGGTTTGGATGTGTGCGACTGAGCTGTCGATGTGCAAGAGTGTTTGGTGTTGCTTGCCACATCGATGGATTCCTGCTGTGCTCCTGCAGGAACCATTGGAATGCTCATGAGCTAAACAGTTCGGGTAGTATCCGTTGCTCAAGACTACCCGTAGCCTGTCGTCAGCTCGTAGTCCTCGAAACTGTCGGCACTGACGGAACGCGTGTGCCCTTTGACAAACGCGGCACCTGAAGCAATTGGAACTGCGTTCTAAATTGGATGGTGCTGCTGTCCTTAGAGACATCTTCGGACTGCTGGAGGAGGTGGACCGAGATCTTTTGGATTTTCCAGTAACGGATCCACAGAGAACCCATCCGAACACTGTCTCGATCCCCACGAAAGAAACACCAACATTCTTGATGATTCGTTCCCCCAGGATAGTGGGAAGGAGCTCGGCTCCAATCACCAAATCCAAAGGAGCCCTTTGGTCAAATTGCGGATCAGCGAGCGAAAGGTCAAGCGAATCCGGTTAACCTTTTTCGGGACGGCGCGGGATGGAAGTGCTTCAGCTACACTAGGCAGCACCACGACGACTGCTTGGAACTGTCGCAGCGGTTCATCAGGAGGAGAAATCTGTAAGCGGCACACTTTGTCGCCGCTACCAGCATCGCATTGCCCAATGCCGCGAATGCTAGTTGATACTTTGCAGCTTGGAGGATTAATCAAATCAAACATTCTTTGGGAAATAAACGACGCTTCGGATCCCATATCAATCAAAGCGCGGATTTGAAACTGCTTGCCACGATGATGAATAGTTACCCTCGCAGTACCCAGGAGGCCAGTGTTGCGAGTGGAGGCGAAGTAACTTCCCACGTTTACATGAGAGCTGCTGGAAGAATCGGAGGACGCAGGATTCGGAGTTATACAAGCATCAGGTGCTGAGCTCTCTTGCACTTGAGCGGGAAAGGCCTGAGCTCTTGCCGTAGGTTTTCGGCTTACGGATGAAAAGGTCTGACCGCTAGAGCTTGGTTGAAGGACATCTGTGGCCTCTAGTACACGGTGGCAATCAGTTAGTAATCGATTCAGGTCGTCCCAGGATGAGACGGCGGTCTTATTTGGAACGGAGTGTTCCCACAACAGAAGGGTGGATTTGGGCATTTTGCTCGTACAGATTTCTATGAGAAGGATATCCCAATTGTCTGTACGAGCCCCGGAACGCTCAAGACCGGTTAAGCAACCTTGAATTGACGTCTGCTCATAATCAATAATCGATTATTTTCGTACCGCGCAGTGAGGTTATCCCACGCGCACTGGAACTCTTCATTTGTCAAGGGTGACCTAGAAACTCTGGCTTCACCGCGAGTTTTGCAACTTAAGTGGTAAAGTTTCTCCACTTGTGTTAGGCTTGGATTATGGATAAAAATCGTGGTAAACAAAAACTTTGTTAAAGATTTCGACTTCGCACGGGGGAACTGTGCGTCTTTGATGGTTCGAATCGACGGAGAGCCTGACTGGTGGGGGAGCCATTTTCGCGGACAACCATATAACAATATTCATGATTAGCTTTAATTGTAGCTATGTGCTTCGGACTATCTTCGTTCTTTTGAGCCGTCAAGGCCTTATGGCATCGTGAAAACTCTGCCTCGACTTTTGCCCAAAGTGACTTAAGCTGGTCTAAGTGTATTTTAATGGAGACGAGTGGTACATCGTCAGCTAAAGCCAGGGCGTTTATGCCTCGCAAACGGCAACAAAGTCGGAAAGAGACATCGTAGAGTGTTCTTTGAGCTATTACGAATCGAATGGGAACAAATAACTTCGTGGAATTAGAGCTCTCAAGCGAGGAGGTCGAAACGAAGCTGTAAGTGGACTGTATAATTAAAGGATAGAGGAGTGAGAAGCAAAAATGTCTCCTCTTTTTTTCAATGAACACAATGAATAAGCATAGATAGCATAAAGAAATTAGAAGGATTTATTTCTAATTTATAAAATTTATACAATGTGGAAATATGTTGAAATTTATAGGAGTATTTAAAAAATATGAAAAAATTGAGATCAGTAGGATTGGAAGTGCCGATAAATTTTAAGTGAAAAAAAACTCGGAATTAATTTTCATTAAACGGACTAGATCAATTTCATGGATCTGTGAGGCAAAAATCAAAATGCAACGAGACAAGACAAAATATTAATTCCATATAAATAAAATTATACTTATTTTTCTTTATAAAATATTTTGCGAATTAAATTCAATCAGTCGATTGAACTATTTTTTTTTTTTGGCACAATATGAAAATCACGATGGAAAAAATGGATAACATGACCGAGTCACGGCTTGGCTCAAGTGTCAGCACTGATGAGACTTGAGTGTCAGCACTGATCGGGAGTCAGCTGTTCTGCCGTTGTTTGTGTTTTGTGAATTTAATTAATTTTAAATTGTTTAACGAAGATCGCGATTTCCTGCTTTAATTATGTAGGTTTCGAATTATTAAATTCCGGAAAGCCAATCGGAGTGGCTGCAATTAATTTTGTGTGGGTGAAATTAAATTGTATGTGGACATATGTATGTATGTACGTATGAGTGTGCTTACCGCGGCAAAAATTATTACATACATGTATGTATATATGGATGTACAAATTAATTGGCATAAATAATTTATGCCGATGGACTAATGATCAGCCCGTGGAGTGTGCTTTACACTTTAAGTAAAGGTACGTGATACTTTATAAATTCTCGATTATTAAACACTTTTACTTGCTGCTGTGCTGCTGTCCTTAGAGACATCTGCGGACTGCTGGAGGAGGTGGACCGAGACCTTCTGGATTTTCCACAGAGAACCCATCCTAATATCATCTCGATCCCCACGAAAGAATCACCAACATTCTTGATGATTCGTCCCCAAGGATAGTGGGAAGCTCTTTGGTAAAATTGCGGATCAGCGAGCGAAAGGTCAAGCGAATCCTGCTTAACCTTATTCGGGACGGCGCGGGACGGAAGTGCTTCAGCTACACTAGGCAGCACCACGGCGACTGTAAGCGGCACACTTTGTCGCCGCTACCAGCATCGCATTGCCCAATGCCGCGAATGCTAGTTGATACTTTGCAGCTTGGAGGATTAATCAATTGAAAGGGTGACCTAGAAACAATGGCTCTGGCTTCACCGCGAGTTTTGCAACTTAAGTGGTAAAGTTTCTCCACTTGTGTTAGGCTTGGATTATGGATAAAAATCGCGGTAAACAAATCACGGAATGTAGGCCAAGCCAGGCTGTCTCTGTTGAAGATTTCGACTTTTTTTTTTTTTTTTTTTACAAAAATGATGGTTTTTGTTTATTTTTTCTTTTTTTTTTGTAAATAAAGTTATCGCTTCTATAATCGTTTGTTTTTTGTATACAAAGTAGTAGTTGTTTGGATGTTGAGTGCAATAAAGGAATATATGTAATGGTAAGATAAGAATTACAAATCAAAAGTACAAAAACAAAATTTTGTTATTTAAATGCTAGGAGACACGCTTTTATGCTTGAATTATCCAGATACAATACTATAACAAAGAAAATTGTGTCCAATTTATTATAATATCATATATAGTAAACTAAAACGGGGCGGGAGGATAAGGATGAGTAGTGTGTGTGTATTTTGTGTGCGGGTGGAAGGCAGACGGACAGGGAGTTTTGTATGTGTGCGCACAAACAGTCTCCATCGGGTTGCTCCAAAGACTTTTCTCATCCCATCATCGATCCAATTAAGCGTCCTAATAGCATTCGTATCCTCCGAAATTCTTTGCGATGGAAGAAATTAAATTTTTGCTTTTGCTGCAACTTCATCTTATCATTTGCTTTGGCCAGAACTGGTGTTGGTGTTGTTGTTGGGTTGGCTTCGATTAAACTACTTTTATTGTTGTTGTGCTGATTGTTGGTGAGTGTTGTTGTTGTTGTTATTGAATGCATCATCATAATGTTGCTGTTGTTTGTTGTGCTTTTGTTGCAAACTTGCTACTTCTTGCCCTTGGTGGCCTTTTCGGCAGCCTTGGTGACCTTGCCACCGGAGGCATCCTTGAAGTTGACAGCCTTGATGACGCCCACAGCGACGGTCTGTCTCATGTCACGGACAGCGAAACGACCCAATGGGGGGAATTCCTGGAAGGACTCAACGCACAAAGGCTTGGATGGCACCAAGTTGACGATGGCAGCATCACCAGACTTGATGAACTTGGGGTTCTCCTCGGTGGTCTTGCCGGAACGACGGTCGACCTTCTCCTTGATCTCAGCGAACTTGCAAGCAATGTGAGCAGTGTGGCAATCCAACACTGGAGTGTAGCCGTTGGCGATCTGACCGGGATGGTTCAGAACGATGACCTGGGCGGTGAAGTCAGCAGCACCCTTGGGTGGGCTGGCCTTGGAGTCACCGGCGACGTAGCCACGACGCAATTCCTTGACGGAGACGTTCTTAACGTTGAAACCAACATTGTCTCCGGGAACAGCCTCGGTGAGGGCTTCGTGGTGCATTTCCACGGACTTAACCTCAGTGGTGATGTTAGCTGGGGCAAAGACAACAACGCATCCAGGCTTCAGGACACCAGTCTCCACACGACCGACGGGTACTGTTCCGATACCACCAATTTTGTAGACATCCTGCAAGGGCAGACGCAGGGCCTTGTCGGTGGGACGAGTTGGGGGCAGAATGGCATCGAGAGCTTCGATGAGGGTCTTGCCATCGGCGTTACCCTCCTTGCGCTCAACCTTCCATCCCTTGAACCATGGCATGTTGGTAGATGGTTCCAACATGTTGTCGCCGTGCCATCCGGAGATAGGCACGAAGGCAACAGCGGCTGGGTTGTAACCGATCTTCTTGATGTATGAGGAGACTTCCTTCTTGATTTCCTCATAACGGGACTCGCTGTATGGTGGCTCAGATGAATCCATCTTGTTGACACCAACAATCAGTTGCTTCACACCCAGGGTGAAGGCAAGCAGGGCATGCTCGCGGGTCTGACCGTTCTTGGAGATACCGGCCTCGAACTCGCCAGTACCGGCGGCAACAATCAACACAGCGCAATCAGCCTGGGAGGTACCAGTGATCATGTTCTTGATGAAATCTCTGTGGCCAGGGGCGTCAATGATGGTCACGTAGTACTTGGCAGTCTCAAACTTCCACAGGGCGATATCGATGGTGATACCACGCTCACGCTCGGCCTTCAATTTATCCAAAACCCATGCGTACTTGAAGGAACCCTTGCCCATTTCCTGAGCTTCCTTCTCGAACTTCTCAATGGTACGCTTGTCGATACCACCGCACTTGTAGATCAAGTGACCAGTGGTGGTGGACTTGCCAGAGTCGACGTGTCCAATGACGACAATGTTAATGTGAATCTTTTCCTTGCCCATGTTGGTTTAAAAGGATAGTCTCGAATAAATTGAATGAGAAATCACAGTCTATGCGAATCCGGCTCCGGCGACAGACTTGAACAAAGTCGCACGGGGGAACTGTGTGGCTTTGATGGGTGGAATCGACTGAGAGCCTGACTGGTGTGGGAGTTAATTTCGCGGACAACTGCTCGATTCGCTCTCAAAACAAAGTCTCGCCTCGCACATATACCATATAACAATATGTTTAGCTTTAATTGTAGCTATGTGATTCGGATTATCTTCGTTCTTTTGAGCCGTCAAGGCCTTATGGCATCGTGAAAACCCTACCTCGACTTTTGCCCAAAGTGACTTAAGCTGGTCTAAGTGTATTTTAATGGAGACGAGTGGTACATCGTCAGCTAAAGCCTGGGCGTTTATGCCTCGCAAACGGCAACAAAGTCGGAAAGAGACATCGTAGAGTGTTCTTTGAGCTATTACGAATCGAATGGGAACAAATAACTTCGTGGAATTAGAGCTCTCAAGCGAGGAGGTCGAAACGAAGCTGTAAGTGGACTGTATAATTAAAGGATAGAGGAGTGAGAAGCAAAAATGTCTCCTCTTTTTTTCAATGAACACAATGAATAAGCATAGATAGCATAAAGAAATTAGAAGGATTTATTTCTAATTTATAAAATTTATACAATGTGGAAATATGTTGAAATTTATAGGAGTATTTAAAAAATATGAAAAAATTGAGATCAGTAGGATTGGAAGTGCCGATAACTTTTCAATGAAAAAAAACACGGAATTTATTTTCATTAAACGGACTAGATCAATTTCATGGATCTGTGAGGCAAAAATCAAAATGCACCGAGAAATTTAGAAATTATTTTGCGAATTAAATTCAATCAGTCGATTGAACTATTTTTTTTTTTTTTGGCACAATACGAAAATCACGATGGAAAAAATGGATGTCGTGACCGAGTCACGGCTTGGCTCAAGTGTCAGCACTGATAAGACTTGAGTGTCAGCACTGATCGGGAGTCAGCTGTTCTGCCGTTGTTTGTGTTTTGTGAATTTAATTTTAAATTGTTTAACGAAGATCGCGATTTCCTGCTTTAATTATGTAGGTTTCGAATTATTAAATTCCGGAAAGCCAATCGGAGTGGCTGCAATTAATTTTGTGTGGGTGAAATTAAATTGTATGTGGACATATGTATGTATGTACGTATGAGTGTGCTTACCGCGGCAAAAATTATTACATACATGTATGTATATATGGATGTACAAATTAATTGGCATAAATAATTTATGCCGATGGACTAATGATCAGCCCGTGGAGTGTGCTTTACACTTTAAGTAAAGCTACGTGATACTTTATAAATTCTCGATTATTAAACACTTTTACTTGCAGGTTAGAAAACAGCTGTTTTTACATGTGTGTACATATGTATTGCTATGCAATTGCACTTTTGGACAATCAGAATTTCGAAGAATGGAAAAAAAATGCACTTCATAAAGACAAAAATGATCGGGAAATACCATGTAACCTTGTCGAAAGCCATACATATGTATATATAAACAGGTAGTATTTGCAAAACAGCATTACGCAATGTTATCATTTAAATATAAAGAAGGTACGGGTATACAGGTAAATACGCATGCGCTTGCGCATCGGCGTCGAAGTTCTCCGCATATTGGGACCATATACATCTGATAGGTAAATATTTCACCTACCTAGTGTATGTAGACCGGCATTGATCCTAGTTGATCCTTGTTAGTTGTATTCCACCAAAGTTAAAAACGCAAATATTTAGTGTATTTTTTAAACGCTTCTAGTTCAATAACGATTTAAGTAATTATTAAAATTTATGAAACATGCCATTAACAAAGAGCATACAGGTAAAACCTAAAAAATCCAAGATCGATTGTTGAAATCGCCCAATATTCAGTTTTAAAGTTGCTATTTTTTGTAAAAAATATCATTAATTCCCATTTACTAAAAATGTCTAGACTTTGGGTGCTTCTAGCACCCATGAATCTCAACCAATTTTTTGGATTCATAATTTGTGAAGTATTCCCTATCGATTGCATATATCATTTTTGCCAAACGCGATCATGAAAAAATTGATTTGTGCAGAGCTATCCGAGCAGAGACCCAACTGTGCGACGCTCTAACCTACTGCCTTCCACCTTCAGACTAAATGACCAGAGAGCTAATAATAATTCAAAAATTGCAGATCTGTTTGCTAAATTCTTTCAGTGCGGGTATTCGGGGGAAAATATCATACTAGATTAACCATGGCGATTTACAGGAGAACCCTTCTCACTCTCCTCAGTATGACCGAATTCCGTTTTGGGAAAAAACGGTGACGTGAACATACCGCCACTCTTGCAACAAGTTGCAATTGCCTCGCTGGACATGTTCATGGATGGGGGATGGCAGCGTTCTGGATCGCCAAGACACGGGTGGAGATGGAGGGGGAACTTTGGATGCAGATGGAGTAGGCGGCACAATGGCTGATGACCTCTGGATAGAAGTCCGAATGAAAGGCGGGTACCTTTCGGGTCTTTGCTCTTTGGGTTGGATGTATGCGACTGAGCTTTCGATGTGCAAGAGTGTGTGGTGTTGCTTGCCACATCGATGGTATCCTGCTGTCCTCCTGCATGAACCATTGGAATGCTCATGAGCCAAACAGTTCGAGCAGTATCCGTTGCTCCTCGAAACTGTCGGCACTGACGGAGCGCGTGTGCCCCTTGATAAACGCGGCACCTGAAGCAATTGGAACTGCGTTCTAGATCGGATGGTGCTGCTGTCCTTAGAGACATCTGCGGACTGCTGGAGGAGGTGGACCGAGACCTTCTGGATTTTCCACAGAGAACCCATCCTAATATCATCTCGATCCCCACGAAAGAATCACCAACATTCTTGATGATTCGTCCCCAAGGATAGTGGGAAGCTCTTTGGTAAAATTGCGGATCAGCGAGCGAAAGGTCAAGCGAATCCTGCTTAACCTTATTCGGGACGGCGCGGGACGGAAGTGCTTCAGCTACACTAGGCAGCACCACGGCGACTGTAAGCGGCACACTTTGTCGCCGCTACCAGCATCGCATTGCCCAATGCTGCGAATGCTAGTTGATACTTTGCAGCTTGGAGGATTAATCAATTCAAAGGGTGACCTAGAAACAATGGCTCTGGCTTCACCGCGAGTTTTGCAACTTAAATGGTAAAGTTTCTCCACTTGTGTTAGGCTTGGATTATGGATAAAAATCGCGGTAAACAAATCACGGAATGTAGGCCAAGCCAGGCTGTCTCTGTTGAAGATTTCGACTTTTTTTTTTTTTTTTTACAAAAATGATGGTTTTTGTTTATTTTTTCTTTTTTTTTTTGTAAATAAAGTTATCGCTTCTATAATCGTTTGTTTTTTGTATACAAAGTAGTAGTTGTTTGGATGTTGAGTGCAATAAAGGAATATATGTAATGGTAAGATAAGAATTACAAATCAAAAGTACAAAAACAAAATTTTGTTATTTAAATGCTAGGAGACACGCTTTTATGCTTGAATTATCCAGATACAATACTATAACAAAGAAAATTGTGTCCAATTTATTATAATATCATATATAGTAAACTAAAACGGGGCGGGAGGATAAGGATGAGTAGTGTGTGTGTATTTTGTGTGCGGGTGGAAGGCAGACGGACAGGGAGTTTTGTATGTGTGCGCACAAACAGTCTCCATCGGGTTGCTCCAAAGACTTTTCTCATCCCATCATCGATCCAATTAAGCGTCCTAATAGCATTCGTATCCTCCGAAATTCTTTGCGATGGAAGAAATTAAATTTTTGCTTTTGCTGCAACTTCATCTTATCATTTGCTTTGGCCAGAACTGGTGTTGGTGTTGTTGTTGGGTTGGCTTCGATTAAACTACTTTTATTGTTGTTGTGCTGATTGTTGGTGAGTGTTGTTGTTGTTGTTATTGAATGCATCATCATAATGTTGCTGTTGTTTGTTGTGCTTTTGTTGCAAACTTGCTACTTCTTGCCCTTGGTGGCCTTTTCGGCAGCCTTGGTGACCTTGCCACCGGAGGCATCCTTGAAGTTGACAGCCTTGATGACGCCCACAACGACGGTCTGTCTCATGTCACGGACAGCGAAACGACCCAATGGGGGGAATTCCTGGAAGGACTCAACGCACAAAGGCTTGGATGGCACCAAGTTGACGATGGCAGCATCACCAGACTTGATGAACTTGGGGTTCTCCTCGGTGGTCTTGCCGGAACGACGGTCGACCTTCTCCTTGATCTCAGCGAACTTGCAAGCAATGTGAGCAGTGTGGCAATCCAACACTGGAGTGTAGCCGTTGGCGATCTGACCGGGATGGTTCAGAACGATGACCTGGGCGGTGAAGTCAGCAGCACCCTTGGGTGGGCTGGCCTTGGAGTCACCGGCGACGTAGCCACGACGCAATTCCTTGACGGAGACGTTCTTAACGTTGAAACCAACATTGTCTCCGGGAACAGCCTCGGTGAGGGCTTCGTGGTGCATTTCCACGGACTTAACCTCAGTGGTGATGTTAGCTGGGGCAAAGACAACAACGCATCCAGGCTTCAGGACACCAGTCTCCACACGACCGACGGGTACTGTTCCGATACCACCAATTTTGTAGACATCCTGCAAGGGCAGACGCAGGGCCTTGTCGGTGGGACGAGTTGGGGGCAGAATGGCATCGAGAGCTTCGATGAGGGTCTTGCCATCGGCGTTACCCTCCTTGCGCTCAACCTTCCATCCCTTGAACCATGGCATGTTGGTAGATGGTTCCAACATGTTGTCGCCGTGCCATCCGGAGATAGGCACGAAGGCAACAGCGGCTGGGTTGTAACCGATCTTCTTGATGTATGAGGAGACTTCCTTCTTGATTTCCTCATAACGGGACTCGCTGTATGGTGGCTCAGATGAATCCATCTTGTTGACACCAACAATCAGTTGCTTCACACCCAGGGTGAAGGCAAGCAGGGCATGCTCGCGGGTCTGACCGTTCTTGGAGATACCGGCCTCGAACTCGCCAGTACCGGCGGCAACAATCAACACAGCGCAATCAGCCTGGGAGGTACCAGTGATCATGTTCTTGATGAAATCTCTGTGGCCAGGGGCGTCAATGATGGTCACGTAGTACTTGGCAGTCTCAAACTTCCACAGGGCGATATCGATGGTGATACCACGCTCACGCTCGGCCTTCAATTTATCCAAAACCCATGCGTACTTGAAGGAACCCTTGCCCATTTCCTGAGCTTCCTTCTCGAACTTCTCAATGGTACGCTTGTCGATACCACCGCACTTGTAGATCAAGTGACCAGTGGTGGTGGACTTGCCAGAGTCGACGTGTCCAATGACGACAATGTTAATGTGAATCTTTTCCTTGCCCATGTTGGTTTAAAAGGATAGTCTCGAATAAATTGAATGAGAAATCACAGTCTATGCGAATCCGGCTCCGGCGACAGACTTGAACAAAGTCGCACGGGGGAACTGTGTGGCTTTGATGGGTGGAATCGACTGAGAGCCTGACTGGTGTGGGAGTTAATTTCGCGGACAACTGCTCGATTCGCTCTCAAAACAAAGTCTCGCCTCGCACATATACCATATAACAATATGTTTAGCTTTAATTGTAGCTATGTGATTCGGATTATCTTCGTTCTTTTGAGCCGTCAAGGCCTTATGGCATCGTGAAAACCCTACCTCGACTTTTGCCCAAAGTGACTTAAGCTGGTCTAAGTGTATTTTAATGGAGACGAGTGGTACTTCGTCAGCTCAAGCCTGAGCCTCGCGAGCCTCGAACGCCGTTAATGCCTCGCACACGGCAACAAAGTCGGAAAGAGACATCGTAGAGTGTTCTTTGAGCTATTACAAATCGAAGGGGAACAAGAACCTTGGTGGAATTAGAGCTCTCAAGCGAGGAGGTCGAAACGAAGCTGTAAGTGGACTGTATAATTTAAGGATAGAGGAGTGAGAAGCAAAAATGTCTCCTCTTTTTTAATTAACACAATGAATAAGCATAGATTAGAAGGATTTATTTCTAATTTATAAAATTTATACAATGTGGAAATATGTTGAAATTTATAGGAGTATTTAAAAAATATGAAAAAATTGAGATCAGTAGGATTGGAAGTGCCGATAAATTTTAAATGAAAAAAAAACTCGGAATTAATTTTCATTAAACGGACTAGATCAATTTCATGGATCTGTGAGGCAAAAATCAAAATGCACCGAGACAAGACAAAATATTAATTCCATATAAATAAAATTATACTTATTTTTCTTTATAAAATATTTTGCGAATTAAATTCAATCAGTCGATTGAACTATTTTTTTTTTTTTTGGCACAATATGAAAGCTGTTTTTACATGTGTGTACATATGTATTGCTATGCAATTGCACTTTTGGACAATCAGAATTTCGAAGAATGGGAAAAAAAAATGCACTTCATAAACACAAAAATGATCGGGAAATACCATGTAACCTTTGGAACAGGACAGACAGCCTTTTAATGATATCTTGACTAACAACTGTTATTAAAGATGTCATTGAATGCAAAATCGGCATAACCCTGTTTGTATTAATTAGGTAAAAAACTTAATATCTAAATCCAATTAGGTAAACGGAAATAAAAAGGACCAACCTACAACTAGGACCAATGTTTCATCAACTTAAATAACGTTTACCTGCCTTGTCCGTTTTTCCAAAGCAGGTAATTAGCAATCTAACATTGTCGAAAGCCATACATATGTATATATAAACAGGTAGTATTTGCAGGAGTTCGATTCTGACAGCGGTGAGAAGCAGACGTGTCAAGAAATTAAGTGCTTAACAATCGGTGTTTCTGAAGTTTCTTTTCTACAATTAATTATTTTTGAGTGTTTAATACAAATACTAACTGCCCTTAGAGGTAGCAGCTCGTAATTATGATTGAGCATAATGCTCTCGACGATATGGACGTCAATTCTAATGATATGGACCTAGAAGAAATACTAGGTAACTTCAGAAAAAGAAAAAGTGTTTACTCTCCCACAAAGCATGAAAAAAAAGCTCCGCGTAAATGCACTAACTACTACGAATTTTTAGACATTGATTCGCAACGGTGCGACGAAGAAGTGCTTGAAAGCTTTACGCAGCATGTGCAATTACAAGCTGGTCTCAATAAAAGAATAAGTGCACAAAGCAAAAACTGCGATATAGTAACAACAAAAACAACAACAGCTTCAACAAATGAGCCCATACCATCATCGTCAACTTCCAAAGCTGCAAAAATCACCTCAACTATAACGGCGGGTACAGGGCCCAATGCAGAAAATATTAAAAAGTCCAACAAAAACAACAACAAACATATACCCCCAATAAATGTGTTTAACATTGAAGCAAAACAAATAATAAAATTAATTAAAACTGGTTTAAAAATTACACAATTCACTATCAGAGAACTAAACCAAAAGAAAACTGCCGTTTTCTTGACAAACATGAACGATTACATAAAAGTACGTGGCCACCTGGAAAAATCCAACGCTCAATTTTTCTCCTATACACCTAGGAGCCTCAAAACCAAAACATACCTAATGAAAGGCCTATGTGGGGATTCAGACGTACAGGAAATTTTCAGTGATTTAAAAACTTTTGAATCAGAAGCTCTAAAATTCATACAAGTAAAACCCTTCAGCACAAAATCCTCTGTGGAACGGAAAATTGTCTTACCTATGTTTTTGGTGCAAATAAGCGCAGAAAGCAGCGCAAATGCTTTAAAAGCAATTAAAGCGATACAACATCATTGCATTAAATGGGAACCACTGAGCGGAGATTCCTCAATGTAGAAAGTGTCAACGTTTTTTTCACAGTTCTGCTAACTGTAACCTCCCATCTAGATGTGTGAAATGTGGTGCCCAGCACGGCGACGCACCCTGCCCCATCCTCAAAAACTCTGAGTGTAACAAGGAGAAACTGTTCTGTGTACTCTGCAAGAAGAGTGGCCACCCGGCCTCGTATAAAGGATGCGAGCGATACAAAGAACTGCAATAGAGGATCAGGGATAAAAAAAGACAAACACCATTAACCCAATACTATTCTACTAAACTAATTAACCCTAATATAAGATACGCCGATGTATGCAAAGAAGCGAATATAGGTAATCTAAATTTAGACCCCCAAAGTGATTCAGTTCTTATAAATATAAAAAAATCTCTTTCAGCTTTAAGTAAACAAATTGAAAATCTTCAAAAACAACTCGAATTTCAAACCGCTCGGGTAGACACTATTTGTAATTTAGTAGACACATCATGAATACTATCAGGCACCCCACGAACATTAAAAATACTTTAAAAATAATTTCAATTAACGTAAATTCACTAGTCAGTACATCCAAAAGAATTGAGCTCAATCAGTTTATTACTGAAAACAAGCCTGATATCCTTATGTTGAATGAAACCAAACTCAATCGCATGCACAAATTGTACATTAACGGATACGAAGTAATAAGAAAAGATAGAGACATCGGTTCCAGAGGGGGAGGCGTCGCAATACTAATAAAAAATAGTATAAAATATCAGAGACAATATTATCACAATTTAAACCTTTTCTCCCACATTGAGGCATGTGTGGTAAAGCTTTATTTACAGTCTAATAAATGCATATTTCTGGCTGCCGTATACTGTCCTTCAGGAAACGAAAGCGGTTCATTTCAAAACGAACTTAACATTTTATTTGAAACTCTTAAGCTTGACAACACTAGCCACCACTATATTATAGCTGGTGACATGAACTGTAAACATACAAATTGGGGCAATTCATGCTGCAATCCAAAGGGTAACTCTCTTCAAAACTTCTTGAGTCGCAACGAAATTAGGTATCGTTGTAATTTATATGCCTCCCAAACACCATCTTTCGAAAGATCAAGCTCCTTCTTAGATATTTGCCTGTCAGATCATAACTTAATGATACACAAAACTAATGAATCTGTGAAATGCTTAGATTGCTTGGACTTTGATAGTGACCACCGTGCAATTGTAATAAATGTATCTTGCCAGGGTAGAGACGATTTTTTCCTTCTTTCTGGACCACGACAATTATTAAAACGCGATTTTAGAAGGACTAACTGGGTCTTATTTAAGAATAAATGTTCGTCCTTGCTTCAAGGAGAAATACCTACTACCAATGATTATAATTTATCTAATACAGAAATAGACTATCACTTACTGAAGTTAGAAAAGATCCTTACAACGGCAATCAATAAAAGTGTACCAAAATACAAGAATACACATACACTAGACATACTCACTAAAAGTAGCGTTATCAAAAAATTACAAAAAGAAAAAAGCAAGGTCCTAACACTTATAAAAAAACACAATAGAATAGAACAAATAGTTTTACTCTCTACTCTTCAACTAGCAAAAACCAAGTTAAAACTTATTATGAAGCTTATGACTGAAAACATAATATTGCACTACAACAAGATGGTGGAGTCTCAGCTTCTTAACTTAACTCCTTCTGATCCACTTAAATTTGCAACAATTAAAAAATGTTTTCTTAAAGGTATCAGCCATACTTTAGATCACATAACCATACCAGACACTGTCGATTTCAGAAACCTCCTGCAAAAGGCCAATACACACCCCGATTTCCTTTACAAAGACCCTGGTTCAAACAATTTAGTGCTGGAAAATGAGCAAGCCATTCTCAACTTTATAGGTAATTTTTTTGAAGTGGTCCACTCTGAAAAACAGAGTGCAGGGACCAATTCTGTCCATAGCAATGTAGAGTACTGTTTAAATCAATTTTTAGATATTAAAAATAGATTTGACAACTTACAATCTACACTTATTGAATTCAGCGAAAACAAAAGAGCTAATTGCCTAACAAAAAGCCAGACTGATGACTATTTTATTACAAGCAATGAACTAAGTGCAATATTCGTTAACTTAAAGCCTAAAACCTCATCAGGAATCGATGAAATCCCAAACATAATTCTGAAACATATACCAAAAGTTTTTCTTCTTGAATATTGTTCAATTTTTAACAACATGTTAAATAACGCATCTTACCCCTCTTTTTGGAAAACTGCTAAGCTAGTAGTCATACCAAAGAAAAAGGTAGACAAGAACGAAATAAATAACCTACGACCTATTAGTCTACTCCCTAATATAAGCAAAGTATTTGAGATACTAGTTAATTTAAACATACATAAAATTTGTGCCAAAAACAAAATAGTATGCAATAAACAGTTCGGATTTAAATCTAATCACTCAACACTTCATACAATGAACCTCTTAATATCTGAAATCAACTGGAATTGGAACAAAAAGCATGTTGTTGGCGCTTGTTTTGTCGATCTTGAAAAAGCATTTGATACGGTTTGGATTAAAGGACTAATTGCAAAATTAATGAGCTTCAAATTCCCCTTACACCTTCTAATGTCAATATACAATATGATCTCATTTCGGAAGTTTGTGGTTCATTTAAATGGCACAACTAGTAGTTCACAGTTTAAAGCAATCAATGGTTTGCAGCAGGGCACCGTAAATGCACCTACGTTGTTTACTATCTTTATACACGATTTACTGGAAAAAATTGAAAATATTATAGCCTACGCTGATGATATTGTTATCTACAATGCAGACAAAACAATAGCCAAAATTAACAAAAACCTACAAAAAAGCTTCAATACACTAGAAGAATTTACACTAAACTGGCATCTTAAAATAAATATTAGTAAATGCGAAAGTATTCTTTTCCGACCTCCAATTAGCAAATGCAATTATAATGTCAGCAAAATTGGAAAAGATTCCAAGTTGTCTCTAACATGTCCAACGAACCCATTCCTCTCGCTAATAGGGTGAAATACTTGGGGGTACATTTTGACAAGTTCCTTTACTTTAATGATCACATCAATCTACAACTCTCCAAGGCAAAAAGCATTCAGCTCCAAAATACTCAATAAAAAAGTGAAAGTCTTGCTATATAAAGTTGTCATCAGGCCCATAATACGTTACGTACTTTATTACGTACGGTTGCCCAATATGGTACTTAATTTCACCATCATACATGGAAAGAATTAGAATGTTTGAAAGAAAGATTCTCAGAGCTTGCACCTCATTACATAGAACTCCAGCTAGTAACTGGATAAGATTTTATTCCAACAATAAACTTTATAGCGCATGCAAGTATAATAAGGATTGATAATCAAATTATAAATCTTATTAGAAGGCACATCTGCCGCTGTCTGGAGAGCTCTAACGATCTTATTAAAACTCCATTCTATGAAGATGATCTCTACTTAGAGCAAGCAATATGTAACGGGTTATCACCCCCTGAATCATTCCTTCTTCTAGATAAAAGAGGATTTATACAAGACAGTTATGGCATACCTATCCTTTACCACATTCTGAGAAGAGCAAATAATAAGTCAATACAATCAAAAAGCTTAACTGTTGAAAATAAAAGATTTGATACATCCCTATCGATCAGAGATAAAGAATTCCAGTTAGCATCAAGGAAGCTTTTCTGGTGGCTCATAGAAATTGAGGCTCGGTCTTAAAATTTGTTTTCTTCTCTTCTTTTATCTTAAACTGCCCTACTTACGCATATTTTTTCCTTACTTTTTGTTGCGATCGATTTTGGTTTCATTACACTAATTTAGCTTTTAAGTAGGTATATATACAAAAACAAGTTTATTTTTGAAAAGAAAGTCTAAATTACAAACATCTATTTCTGCCGAGAGCTCGATGAGAGACTAGCATAAGTTGAAAAAAAAAACGATATACTGTTATTTATTAAGTCAACCTAACTCAATTAACCAATAAATAAATAAATAAATAAAAAAAAAGGTAGTATTTGCAAAACAGCATTACGCAATGTTATCATTTAAATATAAAGAAGGTACGGGTATACAGGTAAATACGCATGCGCTTACGCATCGGCGTCGAAGTTCTCCGCATATTGGGACCATATACATCTGATAGGTAAATATTTCACCTACCTAGTGTATGTAGACCGGCATTGATCCTAGTTGATCCTTGTTAGTTGTATTCCACCAAAGTTAAAAACGCAAATATTTAGTGTATTTTTTAAACGCTTCTAGTTCAATAACGATTTAAGTAATTATTAAAATTTATGAAACATGCCATTAACAAAGAGCATACAGGTAAAACCTAAAAAATCCAAGATCGATTGTTGAAATCGCCCAATATTCAGTTTTAAAGTTGCTATTTTTTGTAAAAAATATCATTAATTCCCATTTACTAAAAATGTCTCAACTTTGGGCGCTTCTAGCACCCATGAATCTCAACCAATTTTTTGGATTCATAAACTGTGAAGTATTCCCTATCGATTGCATATATAATTTTTGCCAAACGCGATCATGAAAAAATTGATTTGTCCAGAGCTATCCGAGCAGAGACCCAACTGTGCGACGCTCTAACCTACTGCTTTCCACCTTCAGACTAAATGACCAGAGAGCTAATAATAATTCAAAAATTGCAGATCTGTTTGCTAAATTCTTTCAGTGCGGGTATTCGGGGGAAAATATCATACTAGATTAACCATGGCGATTTACAGGAGAACGCTTCGTCACTCTCCTCAGTATGACCGAATTCCGTTTTGGGAAAAAACGGTGACGTAAACATACCGCCACTCTTGCAACAAGTTGCAATTGCCTCGCTGGACATGTTCATGGATGGGGGATGGCAGCGTTCTGGATCGCCAAGACACGGGTGGAGATGGAGGGGGAACTTTGGATGCAGATGGAGTAGACGGCATAATGGCTGATAACCTCTGGATAGAAGTCCGAATGAAAGGCGGGTACCTTTCGGGTCTTTGCTCTTTGGGTTGGATGTATGCGACTGAGCTTTTGATGTGCAAGAGTGTGTGGTGTTGCTTGCCACATCGATGGTATCCTGCTGTCCTCCTGCAGGAACCATTGGAATGCTCATGAGCCAAACAGTTCGGGCAGTATCCGTTGCTCCTCGAAACTGTCGGCACTGAATGAGCCCGTGTGCCCCTTGATAAATGCTGCACCTGAAGCAATTGGAACTGCGTTCAAGATCGGATGGTGCTGCTGTCCTTAGAAACATCTTCGGACTGCTGGAGGAGGTGGACCGAGACCTTCTGGATTTTCCAGTAACGGATCCACAGAGAACCCATCCCAATATCGTCTCGATCCCCACGAAAGAATCACCAACATTCTTGATGATTCGTTCCCCAAAGATAGTGGGAAGCTCTTTGGTGAAATTGCGGATCAGCGAGCGAAAGGTCAAGCGAATCCTGCTTAACCTTATTCGGGACGGTGCGGGACGGAAGTGCTTCAGCTACACCTGGCAGAACCACGGCGACTGTAAGCGGCACACTTTGTCGCCGCTACCAGCATCGCATTGCCCAATGCTGCGAATGCTAGTTGATACTTTGCAGCTTGGAGGATTAATCAATTCAAAGGGTGACCTAGAAACAATGGCTCTGGCTTCACCGCGAGTTTTGCAACTTAAATGGTAAAGTTTCTCCACTTGTGTTAGGCTTGGATTATGGATAAAAATCGCGGTAAACAAATCACGGAATGTAGGCCAAGCCAGGCTGTCTCCGTTGAAGATTTCGACTTCGCACGGGGGAACTGTGTGTCTTTGATGGTTCGAATCGACGGAGAGCCTGACTGGTGGGGGAGCCATTTTCGCGGACAACTGCTCGATTCGCTCTCAAAACAAAGTCTCGCCTCGCACATATACCATATAACAATATTCATGTTTAGCTTTAATTGTAGCTATGTGCTTCGGACTATCTTCGTTCTTTTGAGCCGTCAAGGCCTTATGGCATCGTGAAAACTCTGCCTCGACTTTTGCCCAAAGTGACTTAAGCTGGTCTAAGTGTATTTTAATGGAGACGAGTGGTACATCGTCAGCTAAAGCCTGGGCCTCGCGAGCCTCGAACGGCGTTTATGCCTCGCAAACGGCAACAAAGTCGGAAAGAGACATCGTAGAGTGTTCTTTGAGCTATTACGAATCGAATGGGAACAAATAACTTCGTGGAATTAGAGCTCTCAAGCGAGGAGGTCGAAACGAAGCTGTAAGTGGACTGTATAATTAAAGGATAGAGGAGTGAGAAGCAAAAATGTCTCCTCTTTTTTAATGAACACAATGAATAAGCATAGATAGCATAAAGAAATTAGAAGGATTTATTTCTAATTTATAAAATTTATACAATGTGGAAATATGTTGAAATTTATAGGAGTATTTAAAAAATATGAAAAAATTGAGATCAGTAGGATTGGAAGTGCCGATAAATTTTAAATGAAAAAAAAACTCGGAATTAATTTTCATTAAACGGACTAGATCAATTTCATGGATCTGTGAGGCAAAAATCAAAATGCACCGAGACAAGACAAAATATTAATTCCATATAAATAAAATTATACTTATTTTTCTTTATAAAATATTTTGCGAATTAAATTCAATCAGTCGATTGAACTATTTTTTTTTTTTGGCACAATATGAAAATCACGATGGAAAAAATGGATAACATGACCGAGTCACGGCTTGGCTCAAGTGTCAACACTGATGAGACTTGAGTGTCAGCACTGATCGGGAGTCAGCTGTTCTGCCGTTGTTTGTGTTTTGTGAATTTAATTAATTTTAAATTGTTTAACGAAGATCGCGATTTCCTGCTTTAATTATGTAGGTCGGAGTGGCTGCAATTAATTTTGTGTGGGTGAAATTAAATTGTATGTGGACATATGTATGTATGTACGTATGAGTGTGCTTACCGCGGCAAAAATTATTACATACATGTATGTATATATGGATGTACAAATTAATTGGCATAAATAATTTATGCCGATGGACTAATGATCAGCCCGTGGAGTGTGCTTTACACTTTAAGTAAAGGTACGTGGTACTTTATAAATTCTCGATTATTAAACACTTTTACTTGCAGGTTAGAAAACAGCTGTTTTTACATGTGTGTACATATGTATTGCTATGCAATTGCACTTTTGGACAATCAGAATTTCGAAGAATGGAAAAAAAATGCACTTCATAAACACAAAAATGATCGGGAAATACCATGTAACCTTTGAAACAGGTCACGTATGTACATACAAGTATACAAAAGTGTGTAGGTCGCTTTGGAAGAGCGGGAAACCACATACTTTTATAAGTTTGTAATGGGATATAATGTGAATGAGATTTTTAATAAGAAATGTTGTACTTATCAGGAATTCCGCCGATGCAAGCTGGAAGAGCGGAAGGAGATCCGGCTTGAAGGACCAATGTTCCTGGAGGGGCGGAAGGATCCAAATAAAAATACAAATAGTTTGCTGCTGCCAATTTCTTCTGGTCGGTGAGCTGGTAAATAATTAAGAACGCTTATGAACTTCGTTTAAAACTATGATTTTTATTTACAGTACAATCTCACACACGAAAAGTTTCGGTTAAAGGTAAACTGGATGTTAATAGCAAGTGGAAAAAAAGTGCAGGTATTCGGGGGAAAATCTCGTACTAGATTAACCATGGCGATTTACAGGAGAATCCTACCCGTCACTCTCTGCTGTTCACCCGGTGGCTCGGTGGTTCGGCAAATTTTTCACCATTTACCATTTCCTTGCAATTTATAACATTCAAGATAACAGACAACCTTTTAATGATATCTTTACTAACAACTGTTATTAAAGATGTCATTGAATGCAAAATCGGAATATCTCTTTTTGTATTAATTAGGTAAAAAACTTAATATCTACATCCAATAAGGTAAACGGAGATAAAAAGGACCAACCTACAACTAGGACCAATGTTTCATCAACTTAAATAACGTTTACCTGCCTTGTCCGTTTTTCCAAAGCAGGTAATTAGCAATCTAACATTGTCGAAAGCCATACATACGTATATATAAACAGGTAGTATTTGCAAAACAGCATTACGCAATGTTATCATTTAAATATAAAGAAGGTACGGGTATACAGGTAAATACGCATGCGCTTACGCATCGGCGTCGAAGTTCTCCGCATATTGGGGCCATATACATCTGATAGGTAAATATTTCACCTACCTAGTGTATGTAGACCGGCATTGATCCTAGTTGATCCTTGTTAGTTGTATTCCACCAAAGTTAAAAACGCAAATATTTAGTGTATTTTCTAAACGCTTCTAGTTCAATAACGATTTAAGTAATTATTAAAATTTATGAAACATGCTATTAACAAAGAGCATACAGGTAAATCCTAAAAAATCCAAGATCCATTGTTGAAATCGCCCAATATTCAGTTTTAAATTTGCTATTTTTTGTAAAAAATATCATTAATTCCCATTTACTAAAAATGTCTCAACTTTAAGCGCTTCTAGCACCCATGAATCTCAACCAATTTTTTGGATTCATAATCTGTGAAGTATTCCCTATCGATTGCATATATAATTTTTGCCAAACGCGATTATGAAAAAATTGATTTATGCAACGCTATCCGAGCAGAGACCCAACTGTGCGACGCTCTAACCTACTGCCTTCCACCTTCAGACTAAATGACCAGAGAGCTAATAATAATTCAAAAATTGCAGATCTGTTTGCTAAATTCTTTCAGTCGACTTATTCCACTACTGCTTAACCTCTCACATTCTTTCCCTTCTAAATCCCACATTTAAATTGTGTATTTTTTCCTAATATTATTAGATTCTGTTTCATTTATTAAAGATTTGGACGCGATTTCCGACCCAAAACTTTCGTTTAATTTTCATACATCTTCAATTGTTAATAGAGCATGTAGTCTTCTTCGTAAAACGTTGGGAAAGAAAGAATTACACTTCGTTAGACCGCCCTAATCTTGAATATTGCTCGCCAGTGTGGAACCCTCTTGAATCGGTACAGAAGCAATTCCTCAGATCGCGTTACGCGGTCTTAATTGGGACCCGCGTTTTCGCCTACCTTCTTATTCTGACAGATTTCTTCCAAGAAAAATTGCAAGGAGATACGAAATTCGTCACGGCCGAAGTTAGCCCGGCCACAATACGCTTACCAGACATAGTGGTAGTTGCTTTAAGTCAATCAAGATAAAACAAATCGGTTCGATGAAATATGAGAGCTGCAAAAAAGGTATTTAATAATGAATTTAATTTTTGCATTTATATATTGCAGGTAACAGCATTTATAGTAGAGAGATCTTTCGGGGGTGTTACACACGGTCCTTCAGAAAAAAAAAATGGGAATAACAGCTTCAAATACAGCAAAAGTCTATTTTGAAGATGTAAAGATTCCTATTGAAAACGTTCTAGGAAAAGAAGGAGACGGGTTTAAAGTTGCCATGAACATTCTAAATAACGGTCGCTTTGGAATGGGTGCCACTTTGTCTGGCACGATGAAAAGATGCATTAATATCGCCATTGCCCACGCTAATAACCGAGTTCAGTTTGGCCAAAAATTAAAAAAACTATGGATCTATTCAAGAAAAATTGGCACAAATGAGTATACTCCATTATGCAACTGAATCTATGGCATTTACAATATCACAAATCATGGATTCCGGAAGTCAAGATTACCAATTGGCAGCTGCTATATCCAAAATTTATGCTTCAGAAAGGGCATGGTATGTTTGTGATGAAGCTATTCAAATACTTGGTGGAATGGGGTATATGAAGGAAACTGGTGTGGAGAGAATTTTACGAGATCTTCGAATTTTTCGCATTTTTGAAGGCACAAATGACATTCTACGCTTGTTTGTAGCGTTGACTGGAATACAATATGCAGGTTCTCACCTAGCAGAATTGCAACGAGCATTTAAAAATCCATCGGCAAATTTGACACTTATGTTTAAAGAAGCCTCCAGACGGGCAGCGTCTAGCTTAGGTCTCGGTGGAGTAGACTTGAGCTCACATGTCGTTGCAGAGCTCAAGCCTTACGCAAAGAAAACTGCTGTTTGTATTAATATTTTTGGCCAAACTGTAGAAGAGCTTTTGTTAAAATATAAGAAGAATATAGTAAACGAGCAGTTTGTGTTAAATTGCTTAGCGAATGCTGCCATTGATATATATGCTATGGTTGTAACGCAGTCGCGATCTTCTCGAGCTTTCAGCTTTCAACTAATAACTGCAGAGCATGAGCTTAATTTGACAAAAGCTTTAACCGTTCAGGTAGGTTTATAGAGAAGTTACACATTTTTTGGTTCATATTAAAATATAAATTTAACCTTTTTTGTGTATCCATATAGGCATCCGAGAGGGTATTGAGAAATTTAAGGCATGCTACTTCAAAAAATTCGAAAGCACTCACTGAAAAGATGTCATGCATAGCAAATGCTGTTTGTGAGAACAATGGTGTTCTTTGCACTGGTGTTTTAGATTTAAATTAGAGTAATGAATAATTTTTAAAGCAAAAAGCAGGGACAGAGAATATTTATTATTTTTAAAAAAATTAAATTTTTCAAAAAAATCGTCGATACAAGAATTTCAGTGTTACTTATTAATTTGGATTGTTAAATTAAATCAAGAATCATTTCTATTTTGAGTTATTATTTTTAAGGACCATGTCTAATATTAAAAATAAATGTTAAAGAAACTAACTTCGGTATAGCCTTGCAGTCCTTGGCCATAATATTTTTACATCTTGCAAACCTTTTTTCTGTAATTCAATTCATCCTGTCCCTTTTTATACCCTTGCAAAAAGGATATATTAATTTTGGTCAGAAGTGTGCAACGCATAGAACGAAGCTTTTCCGACCATATAAAGTATATATATTCTTGATCAGCACAACGAGACGAGTTCACACAGCCATGTCCATCCGTCCGTCCGTCTGGATCGAAGCGAACTCTCCGTACTCCTAGACCGTAAAAGCTACAGAGGCATGTAGGCTTGTATATACTGCACAGTTTGTATATCTCGGATTCAGCCGGATCGGACCACTATATCGTATTGCTCCCATACAAACGGCAAATTCACAAACATTGACTTTACTCAATAACTTAGTTTTTTTTTTTTTGAGCTACTGTAGTGAAATTTAATATTGATAAGTTTATTGCACAAATTTGTTCGCTTAAGTGGAGGGTGAGTGTCATTCTCCATCCAGTTCTCCTGAACAGGCAATGGACAGAGTTTGGCTACCGACCGTTTCATGAGCCCTTGACTGTTTTCAACATCACCACTCTTACTAGTCCATCGTGTCTCCATAACTCGACCTAGAGGACATTGATGAGAGAGGAATCGCTCCTCCCTGATTAGCACTATGCATCCGACTGTTAGATTTTTTTTGCTTTGCAACTATTTTAGTCGTCTTTGTAATCGTTCTAAATATTCTGAATTTCATCTATTCCTTCTCCAAAATTTTGAAATGGAAATGGCGCTTCACATATCAAAAAGTGTCCGAGTGTTAAAACTATTAGGTCGTCATCATTCGTCAGAAACATTTGATAAGAGATATAGCGGTCTTGAATTCAAATAAGATTCAATCTCTCCATGCAAGGTGTAAATATGGCTGTAGGATACAACCAAATCAATAAAAGGATGTTTATACGGTAAGATATAACCTTATTCGGGACGGTGCGGGACGGAAGTGCTTCAGCTACACTTGGCAGAACCACGGCGACTGTAAGCGGCACACTTTGTCGCCGCTACCAGCATCGCATTGCCCAATGCTGCGAATGCTAGTTGATACTTTGCAGCTTGGAGGATTAATCAATTCAAAGGGTGACCTAGAAACAATGGCTCTGGCTTCACCGCGAGTTTTGCAACTTAAATGGTAAAGTTTCTCCACTTGTGTTAGGCTTGGATTATGGATAAAAATCGCGGTAAACAAATCACGGAATGTAGGCCAAGCCAGGCTGTCTCCGTTGAAGATTTCGACTTCGCACGGGGGAACTGTGTGTCTTTGATGGTTCGAATCGACGGAGAGCCTGACTGGTGGGGGAGCCATTTTCGCGGACAACTGCTCGATTCGCTCTCAAAACAAAGTCTCGCCTCGCACATATACCATATAACAATATTTATGTTTAGCTTTAATTGTAGCTATGTGCTTCGGACTATCTTCGTTCTTTTGAGCCGTCAAGGCCTTATGGCATCGTGAAAACTCTGCCTCGACTTTTGCCCAAAGTGACTTAAGCTGGTCTAAGTGTATTTTAATGGAGACGAGTGGTACATCGTCAGCTAAAGCCTGGGCCTCGCGAGCCTCGAACGGCGTTTATGCCTCGCAAACGGCAACAAAGTCGGAAAGAGACATCGTAGAGTGTTCTTTGAGCTATTACGAATCGAATGGGAACAAATAACTTCGTGGAATTAGAGCTCTCAAGCGAGGAGGTCGAAACGAAGCTGTAAGTGGACTGTATAATTAAAGGATAGAGGAGTGAGAAGCAAAAATGTCTCCTCTTTTTTAATGAACACAATGAATAAGCATAGATAGCATAAAGAAATTAGAAGGATTTATTTCTAATTTATAAAATTTATACAATGTGGAAATATGTTGAAATTTATAGGAGTATTTAAAAAATATGAAAAAATTGAGATCAGTAGGATTGGAAGTGCCGATAAATTTTAAATGAAAAAAAACTCGGAATTAATTTTCATTAAACGGACTAGATCAATTTCATGGATCTGTGAGGCAAAAATCAAAATGCACCGAGACAAGACAAAATATTAATTCCATATAAATAAAATTATACTTATTTTTCTTTATAAAATATTTTGCGAATTAAATTCAATCAGTCGATTGAACTATTTTTTTTTTTTGGCACAATATGAAAATCACGATGGAAAAAATGGATAACATGACCGAGTCACGGCTTGGCTCAAGTGTCAACACTGATGAGACTTGAGTGTCAGCACTGATCGGGAGTCAGCTGTTCTGCCGTTGTTTGTGTTTTGTGAATTTAATTAATTTTAAATTGTTTAACGAAGATCGCGATTTCCTGCTTTAATTATGTAGGTCGGAGTGGCTGCAATTAATTTTGTGTGGGTGAAATTAAATTGTATGTGGACATATGTATGTATGTACGTATGAGTGTGCTTACCGCGGCAAAAATTATTACATACATGTATGTATATATGGATGTACAAATTAATTGGCATAAATAATTTATGCCGATGGACTAATGATCAGCCCGTGGAGTGTGCTTTACACTTTAAGTAAAGGTACGTGGTACTTTATAAATTCTCGATTATTAAACACTTTTACTTGCAGGTTAGAAAACAGCTGTTTTTACATGTGTGTACATATGTATTGCTATGCAATTGCACTTTTGGACAATCAGAATTTCGAAGAATGGAAAAAAATGCACTTCATAAACACAAAAATGATCGGGAAATACCATGTAATCTTTGGAACAGGTCACGTATGTACATACAAGTATACAAAAGTGTGTAGGTCGCTTTGGAAGAGCGGGAAATCTCACACTTTTATAAGTTTGTAATGGGATATAATGTGAATGAGATTTTTAATAAGAAATGTTGTACTTATCAGGAATTCCGCCGATGCAAGCAGGAAGAGCGGAAGGAGATCCGGCTTGAAGGACCAATGTTCCTGGAGGGGCGGAAGGATCCAAATAAAAATACAAATAGTTTGCTGCTGCCAATTTCTTCTGGTCGGTGAGCTGGTAAATAATTAAGAACGCTTGGGAACTTCGTTTAAAACTATGATTTTTATTTACAGTACAATCTCACACACGAAAAGTTTCGGTTAAAGGTAAACTGGATGTTAATAGCAAGTGGAAAAAAAGTGCAGGTATTCGGGGGAAAATCTCGTACTAGATTAACCATGGCGATTTACAGGAGAATCCTACCCGTCACTCTCTGCTGTTCACCCGGTGGCTCGGTGGTTCGGCAAATTTTTCACCATTTACCATTTCCTTGCAATTTATAACATTCAAGATAACAGACAACCTTTTAATGATATCTTTACTAACAACTGTTATTAAAGATGTCATTGAATGCAAAATCGGAATATCTCTTTTTGTATTAATTAGGTAAAAAACTTAATATCTACATCCAATAAGGTAAACGGAGATAAAAAGGACCAACCTACAACTAGGACCAATGTTTCATCAACTTAAATAACGTTTACCTGCCTTGTCCGTTTTTCCAAAGCAGGTAATTAGCAATCTAACATTGTCGAAAGCCATACATACGTATATATAAACAGGTAGTATTTGCAAAACAGCATTACGCAATGTTATCATTTAAATATAAAGAAGGTACGGGTATACAGGTAAATACGCATGCGCTTACGCATCGGCGTCGAAGTTCTCCGCATATTGGGACCATATAAATCTGATAGGTAAATATTTCACCTACCTAGTGTATGTAGACCGGCATTGATCCTAGTTGATCCTTGTTAGTTGTATTCCACCAAAGTTAAAAACGCAAATATTTAGTGTATTTTTTAAACGCTTCTAGTTCAATAACGATTTAAGTAATTATTAAAATTTATGAAACATGCTATTAACAAAGAGCATACAGGTAAATCCTAAAAAATCCAAGATCCATTGTTGAAATCGCCCAATATTCAGTTTTAAATTTGCTATTTTTTGTAAAAAATATCATTAATTCCCATTTACTAAAAATGTCTCAACTTTAAGCGCTTCTAGCACCCATGAATCTCAACCAATTTTTTGGATTCATAATCTGTGAAGTATTCCCTATCGATTGCATATATAATTTTTGCCAAACGCGATCATGAAAAAATTGATTTATGCAACGCTATCCGAGCAGAGACCCAACTGTGCGACGCTCTAACCTACTGCCTTCCACCTTCAGACTAAATGACCAGAGAGCTAATAATAATTCAAAAATTGCAGATCTGTTTGCTAAATTCTTTCAGTCGACTTATTCCACTACTGCTTAACCTCTCACATTCTTTCCCTTCTAAATCCCACATTTAAATTGTGTATTTTTTCCTAATATTATTAGATTCTGTTTCATTTATTAAAGATTTGGACGCGATTTCCGACCCAAAACTTTCGTTTAATTTTCATACATCTTCAATTGTTAATAGAGCATGTAGTCTTCTTCGTAAAACGTTGGGAAAGAAAGAATTACACTTCGTTAGACCGCCCTAATCTTGAATATTGCTCGCCAGTGTGGAACCCTCTTGAATCGGTACAGAAGCAATTCCTCAGATCGCGTTACGCGGTCTTAATTGGGACCCGCGTTTTCGCCTACCTTCTTATTCTGACAGATTTCTTCCAAGAAAAATTGCAAGGAGATACGAAATTCGTCACGGCCGAAGTTAGCCCGGCCACAATACGCTTACCAGACATAGTGGTAGTTGCTTTAAGTCAATCAAGATAAAACAAATCGGTTCGATGAAATATGAGAGCTGCAAAAAAGGTATTTAATAATGAATTTAATTTTTGCATTTATATATTGCAGGTAACAGCATTTATAGTAGAGAGATCTTTCGGGGGTGTTACACACGGTCCTTCAGAAAAAAAAATGGGAATAAAAGCTTCAAATACAGCAGAAGTCTATTTTGAAGATGTAAAGATTCCTATTGAAAACGTTCTAGGAAAAGAAGGAGACGGGTTTAAAGTTGCCATGAACATTCTAAATAACGGTCGCTTTGGAATGGGTGCCACTTTGTCTGGCACGATGAAAAGATGCATTAATATCGCCATTGCCCACGCTAATAACCGAGTTCAGTTTGGCCAAAAATTAAAAAAACTATGGATCTATTCAAGAAAAATTGGCACAAATGAGTATACTCCATTATGCAACTGAATCTATGGCATTTACAATATCACAAATCATGGATTCCGGAAGTCAAGATTACCAATTGGCAGCTGCTATATCCAAAATTTATGCTTCAGAAAGGGCATGGTATGTTTGTGATGAAGCTATTCAAATACTTGGTGGAATGGGGTATATGAAGGAAACTGGTGTGGAGAGAATTTTACGAGATCTTCGAATTTTTCGCATTTTTGAAGGCACAAATGACATTCTACGCTTGTTTGTAGCGTTGACTGGAATACAATATGCAGGTTCTCACCTAGCAGAATTGCAACGAGCATTTAAAAATCCATCGGCAAATTTGACACTTATGTTTAAAGAAGCCTCCAGACGGGCAGCGTCTAGCTTAGGTCTCGGTGGAGTAGACTTGAGCTCACATGTCGTTGCAGAGCTCAAGCCTTACGCAAAGAAAACTGCTGTTTGTATTAATATTTTTGGCCAAACTGTAGAAGAGCTTTTGTTAAAATATAAGAAGAATATAGTAAACGAGCAGTTTGTGTTAAATTGCTTAGCGAATGCTGCCATTGATATATATGCTATGGTTGTAACGCAGTCGCGATCTTCTCGAGCTTTCAGCTTTCAACTAATAACTGCAGAGCATGAGCTTAATTTGACAAAAGCTTTAACCGTTCAGGTAGGTTTATAGAGAAGTTACACATTTTTTGGTTCATATTAAAATATAAATTTAACCTTTTTTTGTGTATCCATATAGGCATCCGAGAGGGTATTGAGAAATTTAAGGCATGCTACTTCAAAAAATTCGAAAGCACTCACTGAAAAGATGTCATGCATAGCAAATGCTGTTTGTGAGAACAATGGTGTTCTTTGCACTGGTGTTTTAGATTTAAATTAGAGTAATGAATAATTTTTAAAGCAAAAAGCAGGGACAGAGAATATTTATTATTTTTAAAAAAATTAAATTTTTCAAAAAAATCGTCGATACAAGAATTTCAGTGTTACTTATTAATTTGGATTGTTAAATTAAATCAAGAATCATTTCTATTTTGAGTTATTATTTTTAAGGACCATGTCTAATATTAAAAATAAATGTTAAAGAAACTAACTTCGGTATAGCCTTGCAGTCCTTGGCCATAATATTTTTACATCTTGCAAACCTTTTTTCTGTAATTCAATTCATCCTGTCCCTTTTTATACCCTTGCAAAAAGGATATATTAATTTTGGTCAGAAGTGTGCAACGCATAGAACGAAGCTTTTCCGACCATATAAAGTATATATATTCTTGATCAGCACAACGAGACGAGTTCACACAGCCATGTCCATCCGTCCGTCCGTCTGGATCGAAGCGAACTCTCCGTACTCCTAGACCGTAAAAGCTACAGAGGCATGTAGGCTTGTATATACTGCACAGTTTGTATATCTCGGATTCAGCCGGATCGGACCACTATATCGTATTGCTCCCATACAAACGGCAAATTCACAAACATTGACTTTACTCAATAACTTAGTTTTTTTTTTTTTGAGCTACTGTAGTGAAATTTAATATTGATAAGTTTATTGCACAAATTTGTTCGCTTAAGTGGAGGGTGAGTGTCATTCTCCATCCAGTTCTCCTGAACAGGCAATGGACAGAGTTTGGCTACCGACCGTTTCATGAGCCCTTGACTGTTTTCAACATCACCACTCTTACTAGTCCATCGTGTCTCCATAACTCGACCTAGAGGACATTGATGAGAGAGGAATCGCTCCTCCCTGATTAGCACTATGCATCCGACTGTTAGATTTTCTTTGCTTTGCAACTATTTTAGTCGTCTTTGTAATCGTTCTAAATATTCTGAATTTCATCTATTCCTTCTCCAAAATTTTGAAATGGAAATGGCGCTTCACATATCAAAAAGTGTCCGAGTGTTAAAACTATTAGGTCGTCATCATTCGTCAGAAACATTTGATAAGAGATATAGCGGTCTTGAATTCAAATAAGATTCAATCTCTCCATGCAAGGTGTAAATATGGCTGTAGGATACAACCAAATCAATAAAAGGATGTTTATACGGTAAGATATAACCTTATTCGGGACGGTGCGGGACGGAAGTGCTTCAGCTACACCTGGCAGAACCACGGCGACTGTAAGCGGCACACTTTGTCGCCGCTACCAGCATCGCATTGCCCAATGCTGCGAATGCTAGTTGATACTTTGCAGCTTGGAGGATTAATCAATTCAAAGGGTGACCTAGAAACAATGGCTCTGGCTTCACCGCGAGTTTTGCAACTTAAATGGTAAAGTTTCTCCACTTGTGTTAGGCTTGGATTATGGATAAAAATCGCGGTAAACAAATCACGGAATGTAGGCCAAGCCAGGCTGTCTCCGTTGAAGATTTCGACTTCGCACGGGGGAACTGTGTGTCTTTGATGGTTCGAATCGACGGAGAGCCTGACTGGTGGGGGAGCCATTTTCGCGGACAACTGCTCGATTCGCTCTCAAAACAAAGTCTCGCCTCGCACATATACCATATAACAATATTCATGTTTAGCTTTAATTGTAGCTATGTGCTTCGGACTATCTTCGTTCTTTTGAGCCGTCAAGGCCTTATGGCATCGTGAAAACTCTGCCTCGACTTTTGCCCAAAGTGACTTAAGCTGGTCTAAGTGTATTTTAATGGAGACGAGTGGTACATCGTCAGCTAAAGCCTGGGCCTCGCGAGCCTCGAACGGCGTTTATGCCTCGCAAACGGCAACAAAGTCGGAAAGAGACATCGTAGAGTGTTCTTTGAGCTATTACGAATCGAATGGGAACAAATAACTTCGTGGAATTAGAGCTCTCAAGCGAGGAGGTCGAAACGAAGCTGTAAGTGGACTGTATAATTAAAGGATAGAGGAGTGAGAAGCAAAAATGTCTCCTCTTTTTTAATGAACACAATGAATAAGCATAGATAGCATAAAGAAATTAGAAGGATTTATTTCTAATTTATAAAATTTATACAATGTGGAAATATGTTGAAATTTATAGGAGTATTTCAAAAATATGAAAAAATTGAGATCAGTAGGATTGGAAGTGCCGATAAATTTTAAGTGAAAAAAAAACTCGGAATTAATTTTCATTAAACGGACTAGATCAATTTCATGGATCTGTGAGGCAAAAATCAAAATGCACCGAGACAAGACAAAATATTAATTCCATATAAATAAAATTATACTTATTTTTCTTTATAAAATATTTTGCGAATTAAATTCAATCAGTCGATTGAACTATTTTTTTTTTTTGGCACAATATGAAAATCACGATGGAAAAAATGGATAACATGACCGAGTCACGGCTTGGCTCAAGTGTCAACACTGATGAGACTTGAGTGTCAGCACTGATCGGGAGTCAGCTGTTCTGCCGTTGTTTGTGTTTTGTGAATTTAATTAATTTTAAATTGTTTAACGAAGATCGCGATTTCCTGCTTTAATTATGTAGGTCGGAGTGGCTGCAATTAATTTTGTGTGGGTGAAATTAAATTGTATGTGGACATATGTATGTATGTACGTATGAGTGTGCTTACCGCGGCAAAAATTATTACATACATGTATGTATATATGGATGTACAAATTAATTGGCATAAATAATTTATGCCGATGGACTAATGATCAGCCCGTGGAGTGTGCTTTACACTTTAAGTAAAGGTACGTGGTACTTTATAAATTCTCGATTATTAAACACTTTTACTTGCAGGTTAGAAAACAGCTGTTTTTACATGTGTGTACATATGTATTGCTATGCAATTGCACTTTTGGACAATCAGAATTTCGAAGAATGGAAAAAAATGCACTTCATAAACACAAAAATGATCGGGAAATACCATGTAATCTTTGGAACAGGTCACGTATGTACATACAAGTATACAAAAGTGTGTAGGTCGCTTTGGAAGAGCGGGAAATCTCACACTTTTATAAGTTTGTAATGGGATATAATGTGAATGAGATTTTTAATAAGAAATGTTGTACTTATCAGGAATTCCGCCGATGCAAGCTGGAAGAGCGGAAGGAGATCCGGCTTGAAGGACCAATGTTCCTGGAGGGGCGGAAGGATCCAAATAAAAATACAAATAGTTTGCTGCTGCCAATTTCTTCTGGTCGGTGAGCTGGTAAATAATTAAGAACGCTTGGGAACTTCGTTTAAAACTATGATTTTTATTTACAGTACAATCTCACACACGAAAAGTTTCGGTTAAAGGTAAACTGAATGTTAATAGCAAGTGGAAAAAAAGTGCAGGTATTCGGGGGAAAATCTCGTACTAGATTAACCATGGCGATTTACAGAATCCTACCCGTCACTCTCTGCTGTTCACCCGGTGGCTCGGTGGTTCGGCAAATTTTTCACCATTTACCATTTCCTTGCAATTTATAACATTCAAGATAACAGACAACCTTTTAATGATATCTTTACTAACAACTGTTATTAAAGATGTCATTGAATGCAAAATCGGAATATCTCTTTTTGTATTAATTAGGTAAAAAACTTAATATCTACATCCAATAAGGTAAACGGAAATAAAAAGGACCAACCTACAACTAGGACCAATGTTTCATCAACTTAAATAACGTTTACCTGCCTTGTCCGTTTTTCCAAAGCAGGTAATTAGCAATCTAACATTGTCGAAAGCCATACATACGTATATATAAACAGGTAGTATTTGCAAAACAGCATTACGCAATGTTATCATTTAAATATAAAGAAGGTACGGGTATACAGGTAAATACGCATCCGCTTACGCATCGGCGTCGAAGTTCTCCGCATATTGGGACCATATACATCTGATAGGTAAATATTTCACCTACCTAGTGTATGTAGACCGGCATTGATCCTAGTTGATCCTTGTTAGTTGTATTCCACCAAAGTTAAAAACGCAAATATTTAGTGTATTTTTTAAACGCTTCTAGTTCAATAACGATTTAAGTAATTATTAAAATTTATGAAACATGCTATTAACAAAGAGCATACAGGTAAATCCTAAAAAATCCAAGATCCATTGTTGAAATCGCCCAATATTCAGTTTTAAATTTGCTATTTTTTGTAAAAAATATCATTAATTCCCATTTACTAAAAATGTCTCAACTTTAAGCGCTTCTAGCACCCATGAATCTCAACCAATTTTTTGGATTCATAATCTGTGAAGTATTCCCTATCGATTGCATATATAATTTTTGCCAAACGCGATTATGAAAAAATTGATTTATGCAACGCTATCCGAGCAGAGACCCAACTGTGCGACGCTCTAACCTACTGCCTTCCACCTTCAGACTAAATGACCATAGAGCTAATAATAATTCAAAAATTGCAGATCTGTTTGCTAAATTCTTTCAGTCGACTTATTCCACTACTGCTTAACCTCTCACATTCTTTCCCTTCTAAATCCCACATTTAAATTGTGTATTTTTTCCTAATATTATTAGATTCTGTTTCATTTATTAAAGATTTGGACGCGATTTCCGACCCAAAACTTTCGTTTAATTTTCATACATCTTCAATTGTTAATAGAGCATGTAGTCTTCTTCGTAAAACGTTGGGAAAGAAAGAATTACACTTCGTTAGACCGCCCTAATCTTGAATATTGCTCGCCAGTGTGGAACCCTCTTGAATCGGTACAGAAGCAATTCCTCAGATCGCGTTACGCGGTCTTAATTGGGACCCGCGTTTTCGCCTACCTTCTTATTCTGACAGATTTCTTCCAAGAAAAATTGCAAGGAGATACGAAATTCGTCACGGCCGAAGTTAGCCCGGCCACAATACGCTTACCAGACATAGTGGTAGTTGCTTTAAGTCAATCAAGATAAAACAAATCGGTTCGATGAAATATGAGAGCTGCAAAAAAGGTATTTAATAATGAATTTAATTTTTGCATTTATATATTGCAGGTAACAGCATTTATAGTAGAGAGATCTTTCGGGGGTGTTACACACGGTCCTTCAGAAAAAAAAATGGGAATAAAAGCTTCAAATACAGCAGAAGTCTATTTTGAAGATGTAAAGATTCCTATTGAAAACGTTCTAGGAAAAGAAGGAGACGGGTTTAAAGTTGCCATGAACATTCTAAATAACGGTCGCTTTGGAATGGGTGCCACTTTGTCTGGCACGATGAAAAGATGCATTAATATCGCCATTGCCCACGCTAATAACCGAGTTCAGTTTGGCCAAAAATTAAAAAAACTATGGATCTATTCAAGAAAAATTGGCACAAATGAGTATACTCCATTATGCAACTGAATCTATGGCATTTACAATATCACAAATCATGGATTCCGGAAGTCAAGATTACCAATTGGAAGCTGCTATATCCAAAATTTATGCTTCAGAAAGGGCATGGTATGTTTGTGATGAAGGTATTCAAATACTTGGTGGAATGGGGTATATGAAGGAAACTGGTGTGGAGAGAATTTTACGAGATCTTCGAATTTTTCGCATTTTTGAAGGCACAAATGACATTCTACGCTTGTTTGTAGCGTTGACTGGAATACAATATGCAGGTTCTCACCTAGCAGAATTGCAACGAGCATTTAAAAATCCATCGGCAAATTTGACACTTATGTTTAAAGAAGCCTCCAGACGGGCAGCGTCTAGCTTAGGTCTCGGTGGAGTAGACTTGAGCTCACATGTCGTTGCAGAGCTCAAGCCTTACGCAAAGAAAACTGCTGTTTGTATTAATATTTTTGGCCAAACTGTAGAAGAGCTTTTGTTAAAATATAAGAAGAATATAGTAAACGAGCAGTTTGTGTTAAATTGCTTAGCGAATGCTGCCATTGATATATATGCTATGGTTGTAACGCAGTCGCGATCTTCTCGAGCTTTCAGCTTTCAACTAATAACTGCAGAGCATGAGCTTAATTTGACAAAAGCTTTAACCGTTCAGGTAGGTTTATAGAGAAGTTACACATTTTTTGGTTCATATTAAAATATAAATTTAACCTTTTTTTGTGTATCCATATAGGCATCCGAGAGGGTATTGAGAAATTTAAGGCATGCTACTTCAAAAAATTCGAAAGCACTCACTGAAAAGATGTCATGCATAGCAAATGCTGTTTGTGAGAACAATGGTGTTCTTTGCACTGGTGTTTTAGATTTAAATTAGAGTAATGAATAATTTTTAAAGCAAAAAGCAGGGACAGAGAATATTTATTATTTTTAAAAAAATTAAATTTTTCAAAAAAATCGTCGATACAAGAATTTCAGTGTTACTTATTAATTTGGATTGTTAAATTAAATCAAGAATCATTTCTATTTTGAGTTATTATTTTTAAGGACCATGTCTAATATTAAAAATAAATGTTAAAGAAACTAACTTCGGTATAGCCTTGCAGTCCTTGGCCATAATATTTTTACATCTTGCAAACCTTTTTTCTGTAATTCAATTCATCCTGTCCCTTTTTATACCCTTGCAAAAAGGATATATTAATTTTGGTCAGAAGTGTGCAACGCATAGAACGAAGCTTTTCCGACCATATAAAGTATATATATTCTTGATCAGCACAACGAGACGAGTTCACACAGCCATGTCCATCCGTCCGTCCGTCTGGATCGAAGCGAACTCTCCGTACTCCTAGACCGTAAAAGCTACAGAGGCATGTAGGCTTGTATATACTGCACAGTTTGTATATCTCGGATTCAGCCGGATCGGACCACTATATCGTATTGCTCCCATACAAACGGCAAATTCACAAACATTGACTTTACTCAATAACTTAGTTTTTTTTTTTTGAGCTACTGTAGTGAAATTTAATATTGATAAGTTTATTGCACAAATTTGTTCGCTTAAGTGGAGGGTGAGTGTCATTCTCCATCCAGTTCTCCTGAACAGGCAATGGACAGAGTTTGGCTACCGACCGTTTCATGAGCCCTTGACTGTTTTCAACATCACCACTCTTACTAGTCCATCGTGTCTCCATAACTCGACCTAGAGGACATTGATGAGAGAGGAATCGCTCCTCCCTGATTAGCACTATGCATCCGACTGTTAGATTTTCTTTGCTTTGCAACTATTTTAGTCGTCTTTGTAATCGTTCTAAATATTCTGAATTTCATCTATTCCTTCTCCAAAATTTTGAAATGGAAATGGCGCTTCACATATCAAAAAGTGTCCGAGTGTTAAAACTATTAGGTCGTCATCATTCGTCAGAAACATTTGATAAGAGATATAGCGGTCTTGAATTCAAATAAGATTCAATCTCTCCATGCAAGGTGTAAATATGGCTGTAGGATACAACCAAATCAATAAAAGGATGTTTATACGGTAAGATATAAGGATGATTTTTATTCATTGGCAATAGGGAATCTCTCAGCCAATCAAAGTATGGATTGAGAGACAATAATATGCTATCTTTTGCTATAGCCCGATAGCGCTTTTTACTCAGAATCAAACAGTCTTTCTGCACCATCCTAATCAGCTCTCGTAGGCCCTCTCCTAACTCTACAATTGAGAGTCCAAATCCTCTTCGTTCTGCCACAGATGTTCGACAATTGTATACAAAATATAAGCCATCCGAGTCTTGAATACGATGAATTGTGTACAAAACGTTTGATGTATAATACATGTATAATCGTTAATACATAAGACGAGTCGTTTGTTCAATGCTGTTCAATGCTGCGCTTGGCAGTTCACTGATATCTTATGACAGGATACCTTTCTGACCTCAGTGTTTACAAGAGACAGCGAGGCTTGGTCAATAGCGTTACGATCTTTGTAACCACGATGAATCCATGCCACCATGTTGCACTCATGCAACGCCTTAAATAATCGGCAGAATTATCTTTCGAGGCGACGTGTCTCCTTGCCTTTCGCCTGAGATTTCCAGGATTTTGTTTATTTGATTGGAAACAAATACCTCTCAGTTGGTAGCTCAACCACGCATCCAACTTGTTCGTGTAGGGACGGTTGAATCCTGCAAGTACCAACACATGGCGGTTACCAATTTCTTCTGGTACGGGTAAATTTGTGGGAGCGTGCAAAATGAATTAAAACTCGCGGGGTCTTCGTTTTTAAACACCTTCCCTTTATTATAGATAAAATAACACACAGGTACTACTAATTGCGGGATAAAAGCATACTAGAAAAAATACAGGAGATACAAAAGCGAAAAGAATTCGCGGTCTTCCTCTATAGCATTATACTGGAGAACTTCGAGTCACTACCCTCAGTGTGACCGCATTTTCCTTGGGGGAAAATCCTATCCATCCTATACATACCGCTCCTTGCAACAAGTTGCGATTGCCTCGCTGGACAGGATGGGAGACGGCAGCGTTTTGGATCGGCAAGACATTGGCGGTGATGGAGGAGGAACTTCGGATTAAGATGGAACCATTGGAATGCTCATGAGCCAAACAGTTGGGGCAGAATCCGTTTCTTAAGACTACTCGCAACCTGTCGTCAGCTCGTCGTCCTTGAAACTGTCGGAGTCCTTGAATTGGCGGAGCTTATGTGCCCCTTGACAACGCGGCACTTGAAGCAATTGGAATTGCGTTCTAAATCAGATGGAGCTTCTGTCCTTAGAGACTTCTTCGGGCTGCTGGAGAAGGTGAATTGAGGCCGACTGGATTTTCCTGTAATGGGACCACAGAAAACCCATCCACAGGAGCACTTTGGTGAAATTGCGGATCAGCGAGCGAAAGGTCAAGCGTCTTCTGTTTAACCTTATTCGGAACGGGGCGGGACGGAAGTGTTTCTGCCACACTACGCATCACAACTGCTATTGCCTCGAACAGTCGCAGCGGTTCGCTAGGAGCGGAAATCTGTAAGCGGCACAGTTTGTCGCCACTGCCAGCATCGCACTGCCCAATGCCGCGAACGCTTGTTGACATCTTGCAGCTTGAAGGCTTAATCAATTGAAACATCCTTTGGGTAATAAAGGACGCTTCAGATCCCATGTCGGAGGCGAAGTAACTTCCCACATTGACATGGGGCAGAATTCGGAATTGTGCAAGCATCAGTTGCATCAGTTGGGAAAGGCCTGAGTTCTTTGCCACAGGTTTTCGCCTTACGGCTGGAAAGGGCTGACCGCTAGAACTTGGTTGAAGGATATCTGTGGCCTAAAGTACACTGTGGCGATCAGTTAGGAATCGATTTAAGTCATCTCAGGATGAGACGGCGGTCTTATTTGGAACGGACTATTCCCACAACAGAAGGGTGGATATGGGCATTTTGCTCGTACAGATTGCTATAAGAAGGATATCCCAATTGTCTGTACGAGCTACGGATCACTCAAGACCGGTTAAGCAACCTTGAATTGCCCTCTGCAGGTTTCTCAAAGCTTTTCTAGACTCTTGGGATATCAACTGAATCAACTAAAAGCCTGACTGGTGGGAAAGCCATTTTCGCGGACAACTGCTCGATTCGCTCTCCAAACAAAGTTCCGCATTGCAATTATAGCATATAATAGTATTCATGTTTAGCTTTGATTGTAGCTATGATCTTCGGTCTGTTGAGCCGTCAAGGCCTTATGGCATTGAGAGAACTCCGCCTCGACGTTTGCTCAAAGTGATTTGAGCTGCTCTAAGTGCATTTTGATGGAGACGAGTGGCACACCGTTAGGGCCTCGCAAAATGGCAATTGATCCTAGTTGATCCTTGTTAGTTGTATTCCACCAAAGTTAAAAACGCAAATATTTAGTGTATTTTTTAAACGCTTCTAGTTCAATAACGATTTAAGTAATTATTAAAATTTATGAAACATGCTATTAACAAAGAGCATACATGTGAAACCTAAAAAATCCAAGATCCATTGTTGAAATCGCCCAATATTCAGTTTTAAAGTTGCTATTTTTTGTAAAAAATATCATTAATTCCCATTTACTAAAAATGTCTCAACTTTGGGCGCTTCTAGCACCCATGAATCTCAACAAATTTTTTGGATTCATAATCTCTGAAGTATTCCCTATCGAGTGCATATATCATTTTTGCCAAACGCGATCTTAAAAAAATTGATTTATGCAACGCTATCCGAGCAGAGACCCAACTGTGCGACGCTCTAACCTACTGCCTTCCACCTTCAGACTAAATGACCAGAGAGCTAATAATAATTCAAAAATTGCAGATCTGTTTGCTAAATTCTTTCAGTGCGGGTATTCGGGGGAAAATATCATACTAGATTAACCATGGCGATTTAAAGGAGAACCCTTCGTCACTCTCCTCAGTATGACCGAGTTCCGTTTTGGGAAAAAACGGTGACGTGAACATACCGCCACTCTTGCAACAAGTTGCAATTGCCTCGCTGGACATGTTCATGGATGGGGGATGGCAGCGTTCTGGATCGCCAAGACACGGGTGGAGATGGAGGGGGAACTTTTGATGCAGATGGAGTAGGCGGCACAATGGCTGATAACCTCTGGATAGAAGTCCGAATGAAAGGCGGGTACCTTTCGGGTCTTTGCTCTTTGGGTTGGATGTATGCGACTGAGCTTTTGATGTGCAAGAGTGTGTGGTGTTGCTTGCCACATCGATGGTATCCTGCTGTCCTCCTGCAGGAACCATTGGAATGCTCATGAGCCAAACAGTTCGGGCAGTATCCGTTGCTCCTCGAAACTGTCGGCACTGAATGAGCCCGTGTGCCCCTTGATAAATGCGGCACCTGAAGCAATTGGAACTGCGTTCTAGATCGGATGGTGCTGCTGTCCTTAGAGACATCTTCGGACTGCTGGAGGAGGTGGACCGAGACCTTCTGGATTTTCCAGTAACGGATCCACAGAGAACCCATCCCAATATCGTCTCGATCCCCACGAAAGAATCACCAATATTCTTGATTATTCGTTCCCCAAGGATAGTGGGAAGCTCTTTGGTGAAATTGCGGATCAGCGAGCGAAAGGTCAAGCGAATCCTGCTTAACCTTATTCGGGACGGTGCGGGACAGAAGTGCTTCAGCTACACCTGGCAGAACCACGGCGACTGTAAGCGGCACACTTTGTCGCCGCTACCAGCATCGCATTGCCCAATGCTGCGAATGCTAGTTGATACTTTGCAGCTTGGAGGATTAATCAATTCAAAGGGTGACCTAGAAACAATGGCTCTGGCTTCACCGCGAGTTTTGCAACTTAAATGGTAAAGTTTCTCCACTTGTGTTAGGCTTGGATTATGGATAAAAATCGCGGTAAACAAATCACGGAATGTAGGCCAAGCCAGGCTGTCTCCGTTGAAGATTTCGACTTCGCACGGGGGAACTGTGTGTCTTTGATGGTTCGAATCGACGGAGAGCCTGACTGGTGGGGGAGCCATTTTCGCGGACAACTGCTCGATTCGCTCTCAAAACAAAGTCTCGCCTCGCACATATACCATATAACAATATTCATGTTTAGCTTTAATTGTAGCTATGTGCTTCGGACTATCTTCGTTCTTTTGAGCCGTCAAGGCCTTATGGCATCGTGAAAACTCTGCCTCGACTTTTGCCCAAAGTGACTTAAGCTGGTCTAAGTGTATTTTAATGGAGACGAGTGGTACATCGTCAGCTAAAGCCTGGGCCTCGCGAGCCTCGAACGGCGTTTATGCCTCGCAAACGGCAACAATGTCGGAAAGAGACATCGTAGAGTGTTCTTTGAGCTATTACGAATCGAATGGGAACAAATAACTTCGTGGAATTAGAGCTCTCAAGCGAGGAGGTCGAAACGAAGCTGTAAGTGGACTGTATAATTAAAGGATAGAGGAGTGAGAAGCAAAAATGTCTCCTCTTTTTTTCAATGAACACAATGAATAAGCATAGATAGCATAAAGAAATTAGAAGGATTTATTTCTAATTTATAAAATTTATACAATGTGGAAATATGTTGAAATTTATAGGAGTATTTAAAAAATATGAAAAAATTGAGATCAGTAGGATTGGAAGTGCCGGTAAATTTTAAATGAAAAAAAAACTCGGAATTAATTTTCATTAAACGGACTAGATCAATTTCATGGATCTGTGAGGCAAAAATCAAAATGCACCGAGACAAGACAAAATATTAATTCCATATAAATAAAATTATACTTATTTTTCTTTATAAAATATTTTGCGAATTAAATTCAATCAGTCGATTGAACTATTTTTTTTTTTTGGCACAATACGAAAATGGATGTCGTGACCGAGTCACGGCTTGGCTCAAGTGTCAGCACTGATGAGACTTGGGTGTCAGCACTGATCGGGAGTCAGCTGTTCTGCCGTTGTTTGTGTTTTGTGAATTTAATTAATTTTAAATTGTTTCACGAAGATCGCGATTTCCTGCTTTAATTATGTAGGTTTCAAATTATTAAATTCCGGAAAGCCAATCGGAGTGGCTGCAATTAATTTTGTGTGGGTGAAATTAAATTGTATGTGGACATATGTATGTATGTACGTATGAGTGTGCTTACTGCGGCAAAAATTATTACATACATGTATGTATGTATGGATGTACAAATTAATTGGCATAAATAATTTATGCCGATGGACTAATGATCAGCCCGTGGAGTGTGCTTTACACTTTAAGTAAAGGTACGTGGTACTTTATAAATTCTCGATTATTAAACACTTTTACTTGCAGGTTAGAAAACAGCTGTTTTTACATGTGTGTACATATGTATTGCTATGCAATTGCACTTTTGGACAATCAGAATTTCGAAGAATGGAAAAAAATGCACTTCATAAACACAAAAATGATCGGGAAATACCATGTAACCTTTGAAACAGGTCACGTATGTACATACAAGTATACAAAAGTGTGTAGGTCGCTTTGGAAGAGCGGGAAACCACATACTTTTATAAGTTTGTAATGGGATATAATGTGAATGAGATTTTTAATAAGAAATGTTGTACTTATCAGGAATTCCGCCGATGCAAGCTGGAAGAGCGGAAGGAGATCCGGCTTGAAGGACCAATGTTCCTGGAGGGGCGGAAGGATCCAAATAAAAATACAAATAGTTTGCTGCTGCCAATTTCTTCTGGTCGGTGAGCTGGTAAATAATTAAGAATGCTTATGAACTTCGTTTAAAACTATGATTTTTATTTACAGTACAATCTCACACACGAAAATTTTCGGTTAAAGGTAAACTGGATGTTAATAGCAAGTGGAAAAAAAGTGCAGGTATTCGGGGGAAAATCTCGTACTAGATTAACCATGGCGATTTACAGGAGAACCATAGCCGTCACACTCTGCTGTTCACCCGGTGGCTCAAACACAATTGATGGCTAATTTTTTTTTCAAAATAAATTTCAATATTTACATCAATATGTAGTAAACTCAATATTTCGGGACTATAGTTGCTATTTTCCAAATTCTTTCGTGATCATGCTGTCAGCATGTTAAAAAGGTCCTCATTTTGTCTAACACGAGAAGTTTTTATTGTATTAGTTTATCTGAACCTTTTGTAGTCCTTGTTTTTACATTCCTGTGCTTCTTCGGATAGCACTCCAATTGGTAAACACTGATATTCTACTAAATCCTTTACGAGAGCCGAAATCCTAGCAGTTTGCCTTGTCCGTTTTTCCAAAGCAGGTAATTAGCAATCTAACATTGTCGAAAGGCATACATATGTATATATAAACAGGTAGTATTTGCAAAACAGCATTACGCAATGTTATCATTTAAATATAAAGAAGGTACGGGTATACAGGTAAATACGCATGCGCTTACGCATCGGCGTCGAAGTTCTCCGCATATTGGGACCATATACATCTGATAGGTAAATATTTCACCTACCTAGTGTATGTAGACCGGCATTGATCCTAGTTGATCCTTGTTAGTTGTATTCCACCAAAGTTAAAAACGCAAATATTTAGTGTATTTTTTAAACGCTTCTAGTTCAATAACGATTTAAGTAATTATTAAAATTTATGAAACATGCTATTAACAAAGAGCATACAGGTAAATCCTAAAAAATCCAAGATCCATTGTTGAAATCGCCCAATATTCAGTTTAAAATTTGCTATTTTTTGTAAAAAATATCATTAATTCCCATTTACTAAAAATGTCTCAACTTTAAGCGCTTCTAGCACCCATGAATCTCAACCAATTTTTTGGATTCATAATCTGTGAAGTATTCCCTATCGATTGCATATATAATTTTTGCCAAACGCGATCATGAAAAAATTGATTTATGCAACGCTATCCGAGCAGAGACCCAACTGTGCGACGCTCTAACCTACTGCCTTCCACCTTCAGACTAAATGACCAGAGAGCTAATAATAATTCAAAAATTGCAGATCTGTTTGCTAAATTCTTTCAGTCGACTTATTCCACTACTGCTTCACCTCTCACATTCTTTCCCTTCTAAATCCCACATTTAAATTGTGTATTTTTTCCTAATATTATTAGATTCTGTTTTATTTATTAAAGATTTAGACGCGATTTCCGTCCCAAAACTTTAATTTTCATACATCTTCAATTGTTAATAGAACATGTAGTCTTCTTCGTAAAACGTTGGGAAAGAATTTGATGACCCTTACGTATATAAGGTTTTATACACTTCGTTAGATCGCCCTAATCTTGAATATTGCTCGCCAGTGTGGAACCCTCTTGAATCGGTACAGAAGCAATTCCTCAAGATCGAGTTTTCGCCTACCTTCTTATTCTGACAGATTTCTTCCAAGAAAAATTGCAAGGAGATACGAAATTCGTCACGGCCGAAGTTAGCCCGGCCACAATACGCTTACCAGACATAGTGGTAGTTGCTTTAAGTCAATCAAGATAAAACAAATCGGTTCGATGAAATATGAGAGCTGCAAAAAAGGTATTTATATATTGCAGGTAACAGCATTTATAGTAGAGAGATCTTTTGGGGGTGTTACACACGGTCCTCCAGAAAAAAAATGGAAATAAAAGCTTCAAATACAGCAGAAGTCTATTTTGAAGATGTAAAGATTCCTATTGAAAACGTTCTAGGAAAAGAAGGAGACGGGTTTAAAGTTGCCATGAACATTCTAAATAACGGTCGCTTTGGAATGGGTGCCACTTTGTCTGGCACGATGAAAAGATGCATTAATATCGCCATTGCCCACGCTAATAACCGAGTTCAGTTTGGCCAAAAATTAAAAAAACTATGGATCTATTCAAGAAAAATTGGCACAAATGAGTATACTCCATTATGCAACTGAATCTATGGCATTTACAATATCACAAATCATGGATTCCGGAAGTCAAGATTACCAATTGGAAGCTGCTATATCCAAAATTTATGCTTCAGAAAGGGCATGGTATGTTTGTGATGAAGCTATTCAAATACTTGGTGGAATGGGGTATATGAAGGAAACTGGTGTGGAGAGAATTTTACGAGATCTTCGAATTTTTCGCATTTTTGAAGGCACAAATGACATTCTACGCTTGTTTGTAGCGTTGACTGGAATACACTATGCAGGTTCTCACCTAGCAGAATTGCAACGAGCATTTAAAAATCCATCGGCAAATTTGACACTAATGTTTAAAGAAGCCTCCAGACGGGCAGCGTCTAGCTTAGGTCTCGGTGGAGTAGACTTGAGCTCACATGTCGTTGCAGAGCTCAAGCCTTACGCAAAAAAAACTGCTGTTTGTATTAATGTTTTTGGCCAAACTGTAGAAGAGCTTTTGTTAAAATATAAGAAGAATATAGTAAACGAGCAGTTTGTGTTAAATTGCTTAGCGAATGCTGCCATTGATATATATGCTATGGTTGTAACGCAGTCGCGATCTTCTCGACCTTTCAGCCTTCAACTAATAACTGCAGAGCATGAGCTTAATTTGACAAAAGCTTTAACCGTTCAGGTAGGTTTATAGAGAAGTTACACATTTTTTGGTTCATATTAAAATATAAATTTAACTTTTTTTGTGTATCCATATAGGCATCCGAGAGGGTATTGAGAAATTTAAGGCATGCTACTTCAAAAAATTCGGAAGCACTCACTGAAAAGATGTCATGCATAGCAAATGCTGTTTGTGAGAACAATGGTGTTCTTTGCACTGGTGTTTTAGATTTAAATTAGAGTAATGAATAATTTTTAAAGCAAAAAGCAGGGACAGAGAATATTTATTATTTTTAAAAAAATTAAATTTTTCAAAAAAATCGTCGATACAAGAATTTCAGTGTTACTTATTAATTTGGATTGTTAAATTAAATCAAGAATCATTTCTATTTTGAGTTATTATTTTTAAGGACCATGTCTAATATTAAAAATAAATGTTAAAGAAACTAACTTCGATATTGCCTTGCAGTCCTTGGCCATAATATTTTTACATCTTGCAAACCTTTTTTCTGTAATTCAATTCATCATGTCCCTTTTTATACCCTTGCAAAAAGGATATATTAATTTTGGTCAGAAGTGTGCAACGCATAGAACGAAGCTTTTCCGACCATATAAAGTATATATATTCTTGATCAGCACAACGAGACGAGTTCACACAGCCATGTCCATCCGTCCGTCCGTCTGGATCGAAGCGAACTCTCCGTACTCCTAGACCGTAAGAGCTACAGAGGCATGTAGGCTTGTATATACTGCACAGTTTGTATATCTCGGATTCAGCCGGATCGGACCACTATATCGTATTGCTCCCATACAGACGGCAAATTCACAAACATTGACTTTACTCAATAACTTAGTTATTTTCTGAGCTACTGTAGTGAAATTTAATATTGATAAGTTTATTGCACAAATTTGTTCGCTTAAGTGGAGGGTGAGTGTCATTCTCCATCCAGTTCTCCTGAACAGGCAATGGACAGAGTCTGGCTACCGATCGTTTCATGAGCCCTTGACTGTTTTCAACATCACCACTCTTACTAGTCCATCGTGTCTCCATAACTCGACCTAGAGGACATTGATGAGAAAGGAATCGCTCCTCCCTGATTAGCACTATGCATCCGACTGTTAGATTTTCTTTGCTTTGCAACTATTTTAGTCGTCTTTGTAATCGTTCTAAATATTCTTAATTCCATCTATTCTTTCTCCAAAATTTTGAAATGGAAATGGCGCTTCACATATCAGAAAGTGTCCGGGTGTTAAAACTATTAGGTCGTCATCATTCGTCAGAAACATTTGATAAGAGATATAGCGGTCTTGAATTCAAATAAGATTTAATCTCTCCATGCAAGGTGTAAATATGACTGTAGGATACAACCAAATCAATAAAAGGATGTTTATACGGTAAGATATAAGGATGATTTTTATTCATTGGCAATAGGGAATCTCTCAGCCAATCAAAGTATGGATTGAGAGACAATAATATGCTATCTTTTGCTATAGCCCGATAGCGTTTTTTACTCAGAATCAAACAGTCTTTCTGGACCATCCTAATCAGCTCTCGTAGGCCCTCTCCTAACTCTACAATTGAGAGTCCAAATCCTCTTCGTTGTGCCACAGATGTTCGACAATTGTATACAAAACGTTTGATGTAGGATATAAGCCATACGAGTCTTGAATACGATGAATTGTGTACAAAACGTTTGATGTATAATACATGTATAATCCAGACGAGTCGTTTGTTCAATGCTGTTCAATGCTGCGCTTGGCAGTTCACTGATATCTTATGACAGGATACCTTTCTGACCTCAGTGTTTACAAGAGACAGCGAGGCTTGGTCAATAGCGTTACGATCTTTGTAACCACGATGAATCCATGCCACCATGTTACACTCATGCAACGCCTTAAATAATCGGCAGAATTATCTTTCGAGGCGACGTGTCTCCTTGCCTTTCGCCTGAGATTTCCATGATTTTGTTTATTTAATTGGAAACAAATACCTCTCAGTTGGTTGCTCAACCACGCATCCAACTTGTTCGTGTAGGGGCGGTTGAATCCTGCAAGTACCAACACATGGCGGTTACCAATTTCTTCTGGTACGGGTAAGTTTGTGGGAGCGTGCAAAATGAATTAAAACTCGTTTTTAAACACCTTCCCTTTATTATAGATAAAATAACACATGGGTACTACTAATTGCGGGATAAAAGCATACTAGAAAAAATACAGGAGATACAAAGGCGAAAAAAATTCGCGGTCTTCCTTTATAGCATTATACTGGAGAACTTCGAGTCACTATCCTCAGTGTGACCGCATTTTCCTTGGGGGAAAATCCTATCCCTCAATCCCTGCTGTTCACCCGGTGGCGTGAACATACCGCTCCTTGCAACAAGTTGCGATTGCCTCGCTGGACAGCATGGGAGACGGCAGCGTTTTGGATCGGCAAGACATTGGCGGTGATGGAGGAGGAACTTCGGATTAAGATGGAACCATTGGAATGCTCATGAGCCAAACAGTTGGGGCAGAATCCGTTGCTTAAGACTACTCGCAACCTGTCGTCAGCTCGTCGTCCTTGAAACTGTCGGAGTCCTTGAATTGGCGGAGCTTATGTGCCCCTTGACAACGCGGCACTTGAAGCAATTGGAATTGCGTTCTAAATCAGATGGAGCTTCTGTCCTTAGAGACTTCTTCGGGCTGCTGGAGAAGGTGAATTGAGGCCGACTGGATTTTCCTGTAATGGGACCACAGAAAACCCATCCACAGGAGCACTTTGGTGAAATTGCGGATCAGCGAGCGAAAGGTCAAGCGTCTTCTGTTTAACCTTATTCGGAACGGGGCGGGACGGAAGTGTTTCTGCCACACTACGCATCACAACTGCTATTGCCTCGAACAGTCGCAGCGGTTCGCTAGGAGCGGAAATCTGTAAGCGGCACAGTTTGTCGCCACTGCCAGCATCGCACTGCCCAATGCCGCGAACGCTTGTTGACATCTTGCAGCTTGAAGGCTTAATCAATTGAAACATCCTTTGGGTAATAAAGGACGCTTCAGATCCCATGTCGGAGGCGAAGTAACTTCCCACATTGACATGGGGCAGAATTCGGAATTGTGCAAGCATCAGTTGCATCAGTTGGGAAAGGCCTGAGTTCTTTGCCACAGGTTTTCGCCTTACGGCTGGAAAGGGCTGACCGCTAGAACTTGGTTGAAGGATATCTGTGGCCTAAAGTACACTGTGGCGATCAGTTAGGAATCGATTTAAGTCTTCTCAGGAGACGGCGGTCTTATTTGGAACGGACTATTCCCACAACAGAAGGGTGGATATGGGCATTTTGCTCGTACAGATTGCTATAAGAAGGATATCCCAATTGTCTGTACGAGCTACGGATCACTCAAGACCGGTTAAGCAACCTTGAATTGCCCTCTGCAGGTTTCTCAAAGCTTTTCTAGACTCTTGGGATATCACCTGAATCAACTAAAAGCCTGACTGGTGGGAAAGCCATTTTCGCGGACAACTGCTCGATTCGCTCTCCAAACAAAGTTCCGCATTGCAATTATAGCATATAATAGTATTCATGTTTAGCTTTGATTGTAGCTATGATCTTCGGTCTGTTGAGCCGTCAAGGCCTTATGGCATTGAGAGAACTCCGCCTCGACGTTTGCTCAAAGTGATTTGAGCTGCTCTAAGTGCATTTTGATGGAGACGAGTGGCACACCGTTAGGGCCTCGCAAAATGGCAATTGATCCTAGTTGATCCTTGTTAGTTGTATTCCACCAAAGTTAAAAACGCAAATATTTAGTGTATTTTTTAAACGCTTCTAGTTCAATAACGATTTAAGTAATTATTAAAATTTATGAAACATGCTATTAACAAAGAGCATACATGTGAAACCTAAAAAATCCAAGATCCATTGTTGAAATCGCCCAATATTCAGTTTTAAAGTTGCTATTTTTTGTAAAAAATATCATTAATTCCCATTTACTAAAAATGTCTCAACTTTGGGCGCTTCTAGCACCCATGAATCTCAACAAATTTTTTGGATTCATAATCTCTGAAGTATTCCCTATCGAGTGCATATATCATTTTTGCCAAACGCGATCTTAAAAAAATTGATTTATGCAACGCTATCCGAGCAGAGACCCAACTGTGCGACGCTCTAACCTACTGCCTTCCACCTTCAGACTAAATGACCAGAGAGCTAATAATAATTCAAAAATTGCAGATCTGTTTGCTAAATTCTTTCAGTGCGGGTATTCGGGGGAAAATATCATACTAGATTAACCATGGCGATTTAAAGGAGAACCCTTCGTCACTCTCCTCAGTATGACCGAGTTCCGTTTTGGGAAAAAACGGTGACGTGAACATACCGCCACTCTTGCAACAAGTTGCAATTGCCTCGCTGGACATGTTCATGGATGGGGGATGGCAGCGTTCTGGATCGCCAAGACACGGGTGGAGATGGAGGGGGAACTTTTGATGCAGATGGAGTAGGCGGCACAATGGCTGATAACCTCTGGATAGAAGTCCGAATGAAAGGCGGGTACCTTTCGGGTCTTTGCTCTTTGGGTTGGATGTATGCGACTGAGCTTTTGATGTGCAAGAGTGTGTGGTGTTGCTTGCCACATCGATGGTATCCTGCTGTCCTCCTGCAGGAACCATTGGAATGCTCATGAGCCAAACAGTTCGGGCAGTATCCGTTGCTCCTCGAAACTGTCGGCACTGAATGAGCCCGTGTGCCCCTTGATAAATGCGGCACCTGAAGCAATTGGAACTGCGTTCTAGATCGGATGGTGCTGCTGTCCTTAGAGACATCTTCGGACTGCTGGAGGAGGTGGACCGAGACCTTCTGGATTTTCCAGTAACGGATCCACAGAGAACCCATCCCAATATCGTCTCGATCCCCACGAAAGAATCACCAATATTCTTGATTATTCGTTCCCCAAGGATAGTGGGAAGCTCTTTGGTGAAATTGCGGATCAGCGAGCGAAAGGTCAAGCGAATCCTGCTTAACCTTATTCGGGACGGTGCGGGACGGAAGTGCTTCAGCTACACCTGACAGAACCACGGCGACTGTAAGCGGCACACTTTGTCGCCGCTACCAGCATCGCATTGCCCAATGCCGCGAATGCTAGTTGATACTTTGCAGCTTGGAGGAACTCGGGGGAACTATGTGGGTTTGATAGGTGGAATCGACGGAGAGCCTGACTGGTGTGGGAGCCATTTTCGCGGACAACTGCTCGATTCGCTCTCAAAACAAAGTCTCGCCTCACACATATACCATATAACAATATTCATGTTTAGCTTTAATTGTAGCTATGTGCTTCGGAATATCTTCGTTCTTTTGAGCCGTCAAGGCCTTATGGCATCGTGAAAACTCTGCCTCGACTTTTGCCCAAAGTGACTTAAGCTGGTCTAAGTGTATTTTAATGGAGACGAGTGGTACATCGTCAGCTAAAGCCTGGGCCTCGCGAGCCTCGAACGGCGTTTATGCCTCGCAAACGGCAACAAAGTCGGAAAGAGACATCGTAGAGTGTTCTTTGAGCTATTACGAATCGAATGGGAACAAATAACTTCGTGGAATTAGAGCTCTCAAGCGAGGAGGTCGAAACGAAGCTGTAAGTGGACTGTATAATTAAAGGATAGAGGAGTGAGAAGCAAAAATGTCTCCTTTTTTTTAATGAACACAATGAATAAGCATAGATAGCATAAAGAAATTAGAAGGATTTATTTCTAATTTATAAAATTTATACAATGTGGAAATATGTTGAAATTTATAGGAGTATTTAAAAAATATGAAAAAATTGAGATCAGTAGGATTGGAAGTGCCGATAAATTTTAAATGAAAAAAAAACTCGGAATTAATTTTCATTAAACGGACTAGATCAATTTCATGGATCTGTGAGGCAAAAATCAAAATGCACCGAGACAAGACAAAATATTAATTCCATATAAATAAAATTATACTTATTTTTCTTTATAAAATATTTTGCGAATTAAATTCAATCAGTCGATTGAACTATTTTTTTTTTTGGCACAATACGAAAATGGATGTCGTGACCGAGTCACGGCTTGGCTCAAGTGTCAGCACCGATGAGACTTGGGTGTCAGCACTGATCGGGAGTCAGCTGTTCTGCCGTTGTTTGTGTTTTGTGAATTTAATTAATTTTAAATTGTTTCACGAAGATCGCGATTTCCTGCTTTAATTATGTAGGTTTCGAATTATTAAATTCCGGAAAGCCAATCGGAGTGGCTGCAATTAATTTTGTGTGGGTGAAATTAAATTGTATGTGGACATATGTATGTATGTACGTATGAGTGTGCTTACTGCGGCAAAAATTATTACATACATGTATGTATGTATGGATGTACAAATTAATTGGCATAAATAATTTATGCCGATGGACTAATGATCAGCCCGTGGAGTGTGCTTTACACTTTAAGTAAAGGTACGTGGTACTTTATAAATTCTCGATTATTAAACACTTTTACTTGCAGGTTAGAAAACAGCTGTTTTTACATGTGTGTACATATGTATTGCTATGCAATTGCACTTTTGGACAATCAGAATTTCGAAGAATGGAAAAAAAATGCACTTCATAAACACAAAAATGATCGGGAAATACCATGTAACCTTTGAAACAGGTCACGTATGTACATACAAGTATACAAAAGTGTGTAGGTCGCTTTGGAAGAGCGGGAAACCACATACTTTTATAAGTTTGTAATGGGATATAATGTGAATGAGATTTTTAATAAGAAATGTTGTACTTATCAGGAATTCCGCCGATGCAAGCTGGAAGAGCGGAAGGAGATCCGGCTTGAAGGACCAATGTTCCTGGAGGGGCGGAAGGATCCAAATAAAAATACAAATAGTTTGCTGCTGCCAATTTCTTCTGGTCGGTGAGCTGGTAAATAATTAAGAACGCTTGGGAACTTCGTTTAAAACTATGATTTTTATTTACAGTACAATCTCACACACGAAAAGTTTCGGTTAAAGGTAAACTGGATGTTAATAGCAAGTGGAAAAAAAGTGCAGGTATTCGGGGGAAAATCTCGTACTAGATTAACCATGGCGATTTACAGGAGAACCATAGCCGTCACACTCTGCTGTTCACCCGGTGGCTCAAACACAATTGATGGCTAATTTTTTTTTCAAAATAAATTTCAATATTTACATCAATATGTAGTAAACTCAATATTTCGGGACTATAGTTGCTATTTTCCAAATTCTTTCGTGATCATGCTGTCAGCATGTTAAAAAGGTCCTCATTTTGTCTAACACGAGAAGTTTTTATTGTATTAGTTTATCTGAACCTTTTGTAGTCCTTGTTTTTACATTCCTGTGCTTCTTCGGATAGCACTCCAATTGGTAAACACTGATATTCTACTAAATCCTTTACGAGAGCCGAAATCCTAGCAGTTTGCCTTGTCCGTTTTTCCAAAGCAGGTAATTAGCAATCTAACATTGTCGAAAGGCATACATATGTATATATAAACAGGTAGTATTTGCAAAACAGCATTACGCAATGTTATCATTTAAATATAAAGAAGGTACGGGTATACAGGTAAATACGCATGCGCTTACGCATCGGCGTCGAAGTTCTCCGCATATTGCGACCATATACATCTGATAGGTAAATATTTCACCTACCTAGTGTATGTAGACCGGCATTGATCCTAGTTGATCCTTGTTAGTTGTATTCCACCAAAGTTAAAAACGCAAATATTTAGTGTATTTTTTAAACGCTTCTAGTTCAATAACGATTTAAGTAATTATTAAAATTTATGAAACATGCTATTAACAAAGAGCATACAGGTAAATCCTAAAAAATCCAAGATCCATTGTTGAAATCGCCCAATATTCAGTTTTAAATTTGCTATTTTTTGTAAAAAATATCATTAATTCCCATTTACTAAAAATGTCTCAACTTTAAGCGCTTCTAGCACCCATGAATCTCAACAAATTTTTTGGATTCATAATCTGTGAAGTATTCCCTATCGATTGCATATATAATTTTTGCCAAACGCGATCATGAAAAAATTGATTTATGCAACGCTATCCGAGCAGAGACCCAACTGTGCGACGCTCTAACCTACTGCCTTCCACCTTCAGACTAAATGACCAGAGAGCTAATAATAATTCAAAAATTGCAGATCTGTTTGCTAAATTCTTTCAGTCGACTTATTCCACTACTGCTTCACCTCTCACATTCTTTCCCTTCTAAATCCCACATTTAAATTGTGTATTTTTTCCTAATATTATTAGATTCTGTTTTATTTATTAAAGATTTAGACGCGATTTCCGACCCAAAATTTTCATACATCTTTAATTGTTAATAGAGCATGTAGTCTTCTTCGTAAAACGTTGGGCAAAGAATTTGATGACCCCTACGTATCAAAGGTTTTATACACTTCGTTAGATCGCCCTAATCTTGAATATTGCTCGCCAGTGTGGAACCCTCTTTAATCGGTACAGAAGCAATTCCTCAGATCGCGTTACGCGGTCTTAATTGGGACCCGCGTTTTCGCCTACCTTCTTATTCTGACAGATTTCTTCCAAGAAAAATTGCAAGGAGAAACGAAATTCGTCACGGCCGAAGTTAGCCCGGCCACAATACGCTTACCAGACATAGTGGTAGTTGCTTTAAGTCAATCAAGATAAAACAAATCGGTTCGATGAAATATGAGAGCTGCAAAAAAGGTATTTAATAATGAATTTAATTTTTGCATTTATATATTGCAGGTAACAGCATTTATAGTAGAGAGATCTTTCGGGGGTGTTACACACGGTCCTCCAGAAAAAAATGGGAATAAAAGCTTCAAATACAGCAGAAGTCTATTTTGAAGATGTAAAGATTCCTATTGAAAACGTTCTAGGAAAAGAAGGAGACGGGTTTAAAGTTGCCATGAACATTCTAAATAACGGTCGCTTTGGAATGGGTGCCACTATGTCTGGCACGATGAAAAGATGCATTAATATCGCCATTGCCCACGCTAATAACCGAGTTCAGTTTGGCCAAAAATTAAAAAACCTATGGATCTATTCAAGAAAAATTGGCACAAATGAGTATACTCCATTATGCAACTGAATCTATGGCATTTACAATATCACAAATCATGGATTCCGGAAGTCAAGATTACCAATTGGAAGCTGCTATATCCAAAATTTATGCTTCAGAAAGGGCATGGTATGTTTGTGATGAAGCTATTCAAATACTTGGTGGAATGGGGTATATGAAGGAAACTGGTGTGGAGAGAATTTTACGAGATCTTCGAATTTTTAGCATTTTTGAAGGCACAAATGACATTCTACGCTTGTTTGTAGCGTTGACTGGAATACAATATGCAGGTTCTCACCTAGCAGAATTGCAACGAGCATTTAAAAATCCATCGGCAAATTTGACACTAATGTTTAAAGAAGCCTTCAGACGGGCAGCGTCTAGCTTAGGTCTCGGTGGAGTAGATTTGAGCTCACATGTCGTTGCAGAGCTCAAGCCTTAAGCAAAAAAAACTGCTGTTTGTATTAATGTTTTTGGCCAAACTGTAGAAGAGCTTTTGTTAAAATATAAGAAGAATATAGTAAACGAGCAGTTTGTGTTAAATTGCTTAGCGAATGCTGCCATTGATATATATGCTATGGTTGTAACGCAGTCGCGATCTTCTCGAGTTTTCAGCCTTCAACTAATAAATGCAGAGCATGAACTTAATTTGACAAAAGCTTTAACCGTTCAGGTAGGTTTATAGAGAAGTTACACATTTTTTGGCTCATATTAAAATATAAATTTAACTTTTTTTGTGTATCCATATAGGCATCCGAGAGGGTATTGAGAAATTTAAGGCATGCTACTTCAAAAAATTCGGAAGCACTCACTAAAAAGATGTCATGCATAGCAAATGCTGTTTGTGAGAACAATGGTGTTCTTTGCACTGGTGTTTTAGATTTAAATTAGAGTAATGAATAATTTTTAAAGCAAAAAGCAGGGACAGAGAATATTTATTATTTTTAAAAAAATTAAATTTTTCAAAAAAATCGTCGATACAAGAATTTCAGTGTTACTTATTAATTTGGATTGTTAAATTAAATCAAGAATCATTTCTATTTTGAGTTATTATTTTTAAGGACCATGTCTAATATTAAAAATAAATGTTAAAGAAACTAACTTCGATATTGCCTTGCAGTCCTTGGCCATAATATTTTTACATCTTGCAAACCTTTTTTCTGTAATTCAATTCATCCTGTCCCTTTTTATACCCTTGCAAAAAGGATATATTAATTTTGGTCAGAAGTGTGCAACGCATAGAACGAAGCTTTTCCGACCATATAAAGTATATAGATTCTTGATCAGCACAACGAGACGAGTTCACACAGCCATGTCCATCCGTCCGTCCGTCTGGATCGAAGCGAACTCTCCGTACTCCTAGACCGTAAGAGCTACAGAGGCATGTAGGCTTGTATATACTGCACAGTTTGTATATCTCGGATTCAGCCGGATCGGACCACTATATCGTATTGCTCCCCTACAAACGGCAAATTCACAAACATTGACTTTACTCAATAACTTAGTTATTTTCTGAGCTACTGTAGTGAAATTTAATATTGATAAGTTTATTGCACAAATTTGTTCGCTTAAGTGTAGGGTGAGTGTCATTCTCCATCCAGTTCTCCTGAACAGGCAATGGACAGAGTTTGCCTACCGATCGTTTCATGAGCCCTTTACTGTTTTCAACATCACCACTCTTACTAGTCCATCGTGTCTCCATAACTCGACCTAGAGGACATTGATGAGAAAGGAATCGCTCCTCCCTGATTAGCACTATGCATCCGACTGTTAGATTTTCTTTGCTTTGCAACTATTTTAGTCGTCTTTGTAATCATTCTAAATATTCTTAATTCCATCTATTCTTTCTCCAAAATTTTTAAATGGAAATGGCGCTTCACATATCAGAAAGTGTCCGGGTGTTAAAACTATTAGGTCGTCATCATTCGTCAGAAACATTTGATAAGAGATATAGCGGTCTTGAATTCAAATAAGATTCAAGCTCTCCATGCAAGGTGTAAATATGACTGTAGGATACAACCAAATCAATAAAAGGATGTTTATACGGTAAGATATAAGGATGATTTTTATTCATTGGCAATAGGGAATCTCTCAGCCAATCAAAGTATGGATTGAGAGACAATAATTTTGCTATAGCCCGATAGCGCTTCTTTTGCTATAGCCCGATAGCGCTTTTTACTCAGAATCAAACAGTCTTTCTGGACCATCCTAATCAGCTCTCGTAGGCCCTCTCCTAACTCTACAATTGAGAGTCCAAATCCTCTTCGTTCTGCCACAGATATTCGACAATTGTATACAAAACGTTTGATGTAGGATATAAGCCATACGAGTCTTGAATACGATGAATTGTGTACAAAACGTTTGATGTAGAATACATGTATAATCCAGACGAGTCGTTTGTTCAATGCTGTTCAATGCTGCGCTTGGCATTTCACTGATATCTTATGACAGGATACCTTTCTGACCTCAGTGTTTACAAGAGACAGCGAGGCTTGGTCAATAGCGTTACGATCTTTGTAACCACGATGAATCCATGCCACCATGTTGCACTCATGCAACGCCTTAAATAATCGGCAGAATTATCTTTCGAGGCGACGTGTCTCCTTGCCTTTCGCCTGAGATTTCCAGGATTTTGTTTATTTGATTGGAAACAAATACCTCTCAGTTGGTTGCTCAACCACGCATCCAACTTGTTCGTGTAGGGGCGGTTGAATCCTGCAAGTACCAACACATGGCGGTTACCAATTTCTTCTGGTACGGGTAAGTTTGTGGGAGCGTGCAAAATGAATTAAAACTCGCGGGGTCTTCGTTTTTAAACACCTTCCCTTTATTATAGATAAAATAACACACAGGTACTACTAATTGCGGGATAAAAGCATACTAGAAAAAATACAGGAGATACAAAGGCGAAAAGAATTCGCGGTCTTCCTCTATAGCATTATACTGGAGAACTTCGAGTCACTATCCTCAGTGTGACCGCATTTTCCTTGGGGGAAAATCCTATCCCTCAATCCCTGCTGTTCACCCGGTGGCGTGAACATACCGCTCCTTGCAACAAGTTGCGATTGCCTCGCTGGACAGCATGGGAGACGGCAGCGTTTTGGATCGGCAAGACATTGGCGGTGATGGAGGAGGAACTTCGGATTAAGATGGAACCATTGAAATGCTCATGAGCCAAACAGTTGGGGCAGAATCCGTTGCTTAAGACTACTCGCAACCTGTCGTCAGCTCGTCGTCCTTGAAACTGTCGGAGTCCTTGAATTGGCGGAGCTTATGTGCCCCTTGACAACGCGGCACTTGAAGCAATTGGAATTGCGTTCTAAATCAGATGGAGCTTCTGTCCTTAGAGACTTCTTCGGGCTGCTGGAGAAGGTGAATTGAGGCCGACTGGATTTTCCTGTAATGGGACCACAGAGAACCCATCCACAGGAGCACTTTGGTGAAATTGCGGATCAGCGAGCGAAAGGTCAAGCGTCTTCTGTTTAACCTTATTCGGAACGGGGCGGGACGGAAGTGTTTCTGCCACACTAGGCATCACAACTGCTATTGCCTCGAACTGTCGCAGCGGTTCGCTAGGAGCGGAAATCTGTAAGCGGCACAGTTTGTCGCCACTGCCAGCATCGCACTGCCCAATGCCGCGAACGCTTGTTGACATCTTGCAGCTTTGAGGCTTAATCAATTGAAACATCCTTTGGGTAATAAAGGACGCTTCAGATCCCATGTCGGAGGCGAAGTAACTTCCCACATTGACATGGGGCAGAATTCGGAATTGTGCAAGCATCAATTGCTGAGCCCCCTTGCACTTCATTGGGAAAGGCCTGAGTTCTTTGCCACAGGTTTTCGCCTTACGGCTGGAAAGGGCTGACCGCTAGAACTTGGTTGAAGGATATCTGTGGCCTAAGGTACACTGTGGCGATGAGTTAGGAATCGATTTAAGTCATCTCAGGATGAGACGGCGGTCTTATTTGGAACGGACTATTCCCACAACAGAAGGGTGGATATGGGCATTTTGCTCGTACAGATTGCTATAAGAAGGATATCCCAATTGTCTGTACCAGCTACGGATCACTCAAGACCGGTTAAGCAACCTTGAATTGCCCTCTGCAGGTTTCTGAAAGCTTTTCTAGACTCTTGGGATATCAACTGAATCAACTAAAAGACTGACTGGTGGGAAAGCCATTTTCGCGGACAACTGTTATTAAAGATGTCATTGAATGCAAAATCGGAATAACCCTTTTTGTATTATTTACGTAAAAAACTTAATATCTACATCCAATTAGGTAAACGGAAATAAAAAGGACCAACCTACAACTAGGACCAATGTTTCATCAACTTAAATAACGTTTACCTGCCTTGTTCGTTTTTCCAAAGCAGGTAATTAGCAATCTAACATTGTCCAAAGGCATACATATGTATATATAAACAGATAGTATTTGCAAAACAGCATTACGCAATGTTATCATTTAAATATAAAGAAGGTACGGGTATACAGGTAAATAAGCATGCGCTTACGCATCGGCGTCGAAGTTCTCCGCATATTGGTACCATATAAATCTGATAGGTAAATATTTCACGTACCTAGTGTATGTAGACCGGCATTGATCCTAGTTGATCCTTGTTAGTTGTATTCCACCAAAGTTAAAAACGCAAATATTTAGTGTATTTTTTAAACGCTTCTAGTTCATTAATGATTTAAGTAATTATTAAAATTTTTGAAACATGCTATTAACAAAGAGCATACAGGTAAAACCTAAAAAATCTAAGATCGATTGTTGAAATCGCCCAATATTCAGTTTTAAAGTTGCTATTTTTTGTAAAAAATATCATTCATTCCCATTTACTAAAAATGTCTCAATTTTTGGCGCTTCTAGCACCCATGAATCTCAACAAATTTTTTGGATTTATAATCTGTGAAGTATTCCCTATCGATTGCATATATAATTTTTGCCAAACGCGATCTTAAAAAAATTGATTTATGCAACGCTATCCGAGCAGAGACCCAACTGTGCGACGCTCTAACCTACTGCCTTCCACCTTCAGACTAAATGACCAGAGAGCTAATAATAATTCAAAAATTGCAGATCTGTTTGCTAAATTCTTTCAGTCGACTTATTCCACTACTGCTTCACCTCTCACACTCTTTCCCTTCTAAATCCCACATTTAAATTGTGAATTTTTTCCTAATATTATTAGATTCTGTTTCATTTATTAAAGATTTAGACGCGATTTCTGACCCAAAATTTTCATACATCTTTAATTATTAATAGAGCATGTAGTCTTCTTCGTAAAACGTTGGGCAAAGAATTTGATGACCCCTACGTATCAAAGGTTTTATACACTTCGTTAGATCGCCCTAATCTTGAATATTGCTCGCCAGTGTGGAACCCTCTTTAATCGGTACAGAAGCAATTCCTCAAATCGCGTTACGCGGTCTTAATTGGGACCCGCGTTTTCGCCTACCTTCTTATTCTGACAGATTTCTTCCAAGAAAAATTGCAAGGAGAAACGAAATTCGTCACGGCCGAAGTTAGCCCGGCCACAATACGCTTACCAGACATAGTGGTAGTTGCTTTAAGTCAATCAAGATAAAACAAATCGGTTCGATGAAATATGAGAGCTGCAAAAAAGGTATTTAATAATGAATTTAATTTTTGCATTTATATATTGCAGGTAACAGCATTTATAGTAGAGAGATCTTTCGGGGGTGTTACACACGGTCCTCCAGAAAAAAATGGGAATAAAAGCTTCAAATACAGCAGAAGTCTATTTTGAAGATGTAAAGATTCCTATTGAAAACGTTCTAGGAAAAGAAGGAGACGGGTTTAAAGTTGCCATGAACATTCTAAATAACGAAATGGTATGTTTGTGATGAAGCTATTCAAATACTTGGTGGAATGGGGTATATGAAGGAAACTGGTGTGTAGAGAATTTTACGAGATCTTCGAATTTTTAGCATTTTTGAAGGCACAAATGACATTCTACGCTTGTTTGTAGCGTTGACTGGAATACAATATGCAGGTTCTCACCTAGCAGAATTGCAACGAGCATTTAAAAATCCATCGGCAAATTTGACACTAATGTTTAAAGAAGCCTTCAGACGGGCAGCGTCTAGCTTAGGTCTCGGTGGAGTAGACTTGAGCTCACATGTCGTTGCAGAGCTCAAGCCTTAAGCAAAAAAAACTGCTGTTTGTATTAATGTTTTTGGCCAAACTGTAGAAGAGCTTTTGTTAAAATATAAGAAGAATATAGTAAACGAGCAGTTTGTGTTAAATTGCTTAGCGAATGCTGCCATTGATATATATGCTATGGTTGTAACGCAGTCGCGATCTTCTCGAGTTTTCAGCCTTCAACTAATAAATGCAGAACTTAATTTGACAAAAGCTTTAACCGTTCAGGTAGGTTTATAGAGAAGTTACACATTTTTTGGCTCATATTAAAATATAAATTTAACTTTTTTTGTGTATCCATATAGGCATCCGAGAGGGTATTGAGAAATTTAAGGCATGCTACTTCAAAAAATTCGGAAGCACTCACTAAAAAGATGTCATGCATAGCAAATGCTGTTTGTGAGAACAATGGTGTTCTTTGCACTGGTGTTTTAGATTTAAATTAGAGTAATGAATAATTTTTAAAGCAAAAAGCAGGGACAGAGAATATTTATTATTTTTAAAAAAATTAAATTTTTCAAAAAAATCGTCGATACATGAATTTCAGTGTTACTTATTAATTTGGATTGTTAAATTAAATCAAGAATCATTTCTATTTTGAGTTATTATTTTTAAGGACCATGTCTAATATTAAAAATAAATGTTAAAGAAACTAACTTCGATATTGCCTTGCAGTCCTTGGCCATAATATTTTTACATCTTGCAAACCTTTTTTCTGTAATTCAATTCATCCTGTCCCTTTTTATACCCTTGCAAAAAGGATATATTAATTTTGGTCAGAAGTGTGCAACGCATAGAACGAAGCTTTTCCGACCATATAAAGTATATAGATTCTTGATCAGCACAACGAGACGAGTTCACACAGCCATGTCCATCCGTCCGTCCGTCTGGATCGAAGCGAACTCTCCGTACTCCTAGACCGTAAGAGCTACAGAGGCATGTAGGCTTGTATATACTGCACAGTTTGTATATCTCGGATTCAGCCGGATCGGACCACTATATCGTATTGCTCCCCTACAAACGGCAAATTCACAAACATTGACTTTACTCAATAACTTAGTTATTTTCTGAGCTACTGTAGTGAAATTTAATATTGATAAGTTTATTGCACAAATTTGTTCGCTTAAGTGTAGGGTGAGTGTCATTCTCCATCCAGTTCTCCTGAACAGGCAATGGACAGAGTTTGGCTACCGATCGTTTCATGAGCCCTTTACTGTTTTCAACATCACCATTCTTACTAGTCCATCGTGTCTCCATAACTCGACCTAGAGGACATTGATGAGAAAGGAATCGCTCCTCCCTGATTAGCACTATGCATCCGACTGTTAGATTTTCTTTGCTTTGCAACTATTTTAGTCGTCTTTGTAATCATTCTAAATATTCTTAATTCCATCTATTCTTTCTCCAAAATTTTTAAATGGAAATGGCGCTTCACATATCAGAAAGTGTCCGGGTGTTAAAACTATTAGGTCGTCATCATTCGTCAGAAACATTTGATAAGAGATATAGCGGTCTTGAATTCAAATAAGATTCAAGCTCTCCATGCAAGGTGTAAATATGACCGTAGGATACAACCAAATCAATAAAAGGATGTTTATACGGTAAGATATAAGGATGATTTTTATTCATTGGCAATAGGGAATCTCTCAGCCAATCAAAGTATGGATTGAGAGACAATAATATGCTATCTTTTGCTATAGCCCGATAGCGCTTTTTACTCAGAATCAAACAGTCTTTCTGGACCATCCTAATCAGCTCTCGTAGGCCCTCTCCTAACTCTATAATTGAGAGTCCAAATCCTCTTCGTTGTGCCACAGATGTTCGACAATTGTATACAAAACGTTTGATGTAGGATATAAGCCATACGAGTCTTGAATACGATGAATTGTGTACAAAACGTTTGATGTAGAATACATGTATAATCCAGACGAGTCGTTTGTTCAATGCTGTTCAATGCTGCGCTTGGCATTTCACTGATATCTTATGACAGGATACCTTTCTGACCTCAGTGTTTACAAGAGACAGCGAGGCTTGGTCAATAGCGTTACGATCTTTGTAACCACGATGAATCCATGCCACCATGTTGCACTCATGCAACGCCTTAAATAATCGGCAGAATTATCTTTCGAGGCGACGTGTCTCCTTGCCTTTCGCCTGAGATTTCTAGGATTTTGTTTATTTGATTGGAAACAAATACCTCTCAGTTGGTTGCTCAACCACGCATCCAACTTGTTCGTGTAGGGGCGGTTGAATCCTGCAAGTACCAACACATGGCGGTTACCAATTTCTTCTGGTACGGGTAAGTTTGTGGGAGCGTGCAAAATGAATTAAAACTCGCGGGGTCTTCGTTTTTAAACACCTTCCCTTTATTATAGATAAAATAATACACAGGTACTACTAATTGCGGGATAAAAGCATACTAGAAAAAATACAGGAGATACAAAGGCGAAAAGAATTCGCGGTCTTCCTCTATAGCATTATACTGGAGAACTTCGAGTCACTATCCTCAGTGTGACCGCATTTTCCTTGGGGGAAAATCCTATCCCTCAATCCCTGCTGTTCACCCGGTGGCGTGAACATACCGCTCCTTGCAACAAGTTGCGATTGCCTCGCTGGACAGCATGGGAGACGGCAGCGTTTTGGATCGGCAAGACATTGGCGGTGATGGAGGAGGAACTTCGGATTAAGATGGAACCATTGGAATGCTCATGAGCCAAACAGTTGGGGCAGAATCCGTTGCTTAAGACTACTCGCAACCTGTCGTCAGCTCGTCGTCCTTGAAACTGTCGGAGTCCTTGAATTGGCAGAGCTTATGTGCCCCTTGACAACGCGGCACTTGAAGCAATTGGAATTGCGTTCTAAATCAGATGGAGCTTCTGTCCTTAGAGACTTCTTCGGGCTGCTGGTGGAAGGTGAATTGAGGCCGACTGGATTTTCCTGTAATGGGACCACAGAGAACCCATCCACAGGAGCACTTTGGTGAAATTGCGGATCATCGAGCGAAAGGTCAAGCGTCTTCTGCTTAACCTTATTCGGAACGGGGCGGGACGGAAGTGTTTCTGCCACACTAGGCATCACAACTGCTATTGCCTCGAACTGTCGCAGCGGTTCGCTAGGAGCGGAAATCTGTAAGCGGCACAGTTTGTCGCCACTGCCAGCATCGCACTGCCCAATGCCGCGAACGCTTGTTGACATCTTGCAGCTTGGAGGCTTAATCAATTGAAACATCCTTTGGGTAATAAAGGACGCTTCAGATCCCATGTCGGAGGCGAAGTAACTTCCCACATTGACATGGGGCAGAATTCGGAATTGTGCAAGCATCAATTGCTGAGCCCCCTTGCACTTCATTGGGAAAGGCCTGAGTTCTTTGCCACAGGTTTTCGCCTTACGGCTGGAAAGGGCTGACCGCTAGAACTTGGTTGAAGGATATCTGTGGCCTAAAGTACACTGTGGCGATCAGTTAGGAATCGATTTAAGTCATCTCAGGATGAGACGGCGGTCTTATTTGGAACGGACTATTCCCACAACAGAAGGGTGGATATGGGCATTTTGCTCGTACAGATTGCTATAAGAAGGATATCCCAATTGTCTGTACCAGCTACGGATCACTCAAGACCGGTTAAGCAACCTTGAATTTCCCTCTGCAGGTTTCTGAAAGCTTTTCTAGACTCTTGGGATATCAACTGAATCAACTAAAAGCCTGACTGGTGGGAAAGCCATTTTCGCGGACAACTGTTATTAAAGATGTCATTGAATGCAAAATCGGAATAACCCTTTTTGTATTATTTACGTAAAAAACTTAATATCTACATCCAATTAGGTAAACGGAAATAAAAAGGACCAACCTACAACTAGGACCAATGTTTCATCAACTTAAATAACGTTTACCTGCCTTGTTCGTTTTTCCAAAGCAGGTAATTAGCAATCTAACATTGTCCAAAGGCATACATATGTATATATAGTCATATATCCAACTTCAATACCCAATAACTAATAAATTTTTCGCCCCCTAAAATTTATAACTTTAAAGTAAACATCCGTTTTTTTATAAACACTTGGACACTTGCAATAACAATTGTCCCCCTTAAAATCAAAGCGTGTGAACGCTAACTCATAATTAAAACACAGGCCAATAAAATCCGTTTTATTCATAAACAATTGAACACTTGCAATAATAATTGTCCCCCAAAAATCAAAAGCGTGAGAACGCTTATTCAACATTAAAATTCGGGCCAATCAAATCGCATCAATATCGATCACGCCATTTAAGGGCTCACAAATTTAGCCTATAAATATTACTATAAGACATTTTTGGACTTCAGTTTTAAGTTTTCGTTCAACGAATAAAGTCCCCGCTCGAACAAACAATATCTTTTTTTTTCCTTTTGGAAAGACCAGATATTTAATTGGCGCAGTCGGTAGGATCGGTAAAAGTGAACTTGTTATTCTATCCGTGTGACACATAGAATTATTATCGGTGCGTTACATAAAATTAGTGAATAATCACTATAAAAATCCGATCCGACATCAAGAACTTACGGGGAGTGCTCAAAAGCCTACAACAGTGGAAAATATTTACGCCAACTGTGCGCGAAAAAATTTCCTCTACTGTGTGTTACAAAAATAAACTCCAATTGTGGAACAAAAACGCCTATTTGTGTGCGAAAAAAAAAAAACACAAAACACCAAAAACCCAGAAAATCAACAAAACAAAAATGGCCTTATCACCGAAGACCACCTCAATCAAGCACTGTCTTCGTTAAGACAGGTGGCAAACTATGATGGAGCACCAGAGAATCTGTCGTCATTCATAAGGAGGATAGATTTCATCATGCACTTATATCCAACCCATGATATAAGGCAGCATAACATACTGTTCAGCGCAATCGAGATGCAGCTCACTGGAGAGGCACAACGGCTCTCGCAAATTGGACAAGTCAACACCTGGCCGGAACTAAGATCATTCCTCATCAATGAATTGAAGACGCAGACCCCTTGTGAGGAACTTCTTCGACGCCTCTACAACACCAACTATACAGGAAACCTTCGTAAGTTTGTAACAGAATTAGAAGACAAATCCTATATTATCACAAACAAACAAAGTCTTGAAAACGATGCAAATAACACCGTTCTTTATACAAATGCTTTAAATAACACTATAAAAGATGTAATAAATAAAAAATTACCCGATAGATTATTTATGACGTTAGCTAGATATGATATAACAACAGTTAGCAAGCTGAAACAAGTAGCTCAAAGAGAAGGGTTATACGAGAATAGTAAAACAGAAAACAGAATATCAAATCAAAGCCAAAATCAAAACCAAAAAGGTGGAAAACCCTTTGTACCCAATAGTACTCCGTCTCAAGCAAAACAATCCGATACACAAAACCAACAACTTTTCCAAGAGTTTCAACAAAAATTAAATATTGACCGGGCTCAAAATCAAATGAATTATCAGCAGCAAAATAGGTATCCAAAAAAATAATGCAGCAAACCAGCCTACAAAAAGGCAAAGAGAAAGTAATAGTGGAATTAGCAAAATGGACACATCAGAAAATTTTCATCAGAATGCCTCGGATCAATCGGAAGAAGAGATAGAGACAAGTCCTTCATCAGAATAACAATGAACAATAAACCTTTGAGATGTGTAGTAGACTCAGGATCTTCTTTAAATATAATATCCGAAAACTTTTTTAATTTCAAAACCTATTCAGGAGATTCCAAAATTCACATGATTGAAGGAGCAGTAGAATTAAAAGCAATCATTTTCCTTGCACCCAGCAAACTTTGTCCGACAGAACAAAAATTTTATATCCATAAATTTTCAAATAAATACGACATGTTGATAGGCAGAACTTTCCTAAAAGCCTGCAACGCCCAGATAAATTATGAAGAAGAATACGCAAAACTAGGAAATTATACATTTTATTTCAGAGATATTGAAGAAATAGAAGAACATAACATAGAATGTTTGGACCCACCTACAGAGAGGGACCCACACACAAATTTTGCAATTGAAAATGAAATAGTAGAAAGCAATGAGTATAGACTCGACCATTTAAACAACGAAGAAACACAAAAACTCAAAAAAGTCTTGTACGAATTCAGTGACATACAGTACCGCGAAGGTGAAAATTTGACTTTCACGAGTACAATAAAACACTCTATTCATACAAAACATGAGGACCCAATATACAAACACCCATACAAATACCCACAAATCTTTGACGAAGAAGTCAATGAACAGATTAATGAAATGATAGAACAGGGAATCATTCGAAAATCGAAATCGCCCTATTGTTCTCCAATCTGGATCGTACCTAAAAGAGAGGACGCGTCCAAGTAACAAAAGTTCCGCTTAGTAATCGACTATCGTAGTCTAAAAGATTACTGTCGATGACAAGTTCCCAATACCGGTAATGGATGAAATATTAGACAAACATGGAAAATGTCAATATTTCACAACCATTGACCTCGCCAAAGGATTCCATCAAATCCAAATGGATCCCAAATCAATAGAAAAAACCGCATTCTCCACCAAACATGGTCATGGTCAAAGGAAACAGAATTTTTAGGTCACGTCATAACTACAGAAGGCATCAAACCAAACCCAGATAAAGTCAAAGCAATTCAAAATTTTCCTATCCCTAAAACCCCAAAAGAAATAAAATCATTCCTGGGATTGTGTGGATTCTTCCGGAAATTTATACCAAACTTTGCACATATTGCAAAACCTTTAACTCTCGGATTGAAAAAAGGAGCTAAGATTAACATAAACAACCCAGACTATATTTCATCCTTTGAGAAATTAAAATATCTCCTTATGAACGATCCCATACTTGCATATTCCGATTTCAAAAAACCTTTTTTCCTAACCACAGATGCTAGCAATATAGCTTTAGGTGCGTTCATCTCACTGGACCATAGACCTATTTCTTATGCTGGTAGAACACTTAACGAACATGAACTTAATTATTCAGCCATAGAAAAGGAATTACTATCTATCGTATGGGCAACCAAATATTTTAGGCCATACCTCTTCGGTAGACATTTTGAAATCCTAAGTGATCATAAACCCCTTGTCTGGTTGCACAATATCAAAGAACCTAATATGAAATTACAGAGAGAATCACGTTGCAGACGCCCTTTCCAGAATTAAAACAGATGAAAACTTTTTAGGATCAACAGAAAGCACCGCAGCCACAATACATAGTGCTCATGAGGACAATGGAAATTACATTCCAATAGTAGAAAAACCCATTAATTATTTCAACATGCAAATAGAATTCATTAGAGGTTCAGAAGACAAAGCAGAAACAACAACTTATTTTTATAAATCAAACATAAAAATAACATACAAAGAAATGACTAATGCTCACGCCAGGGATATAATCAAAAGATATCTTTGCAGTAAGAAAACTGTACTGTATTTTCATAATGAACAAGATTTTCCCATATTCCAACAAGCCTTTATTGAAATAATACGATCAAACACAAATACAAAAACCTCGAAATCTAGCATTAAGTTAGAGGAACTTCAAACGTTTGCACAATTCAAAGAAATAATCCTAAAACAACATAAAGAATTATTACATCCAGGAATCGAAAAAACGATTAATTTGTTTAAAGAAAAATATTATTTCCCCGATTTTCAAAACCTAATTCAAAACATTATTAATGAATGCTCAGTATGCAATATCGCGAAGACCGAAAATAGAAATACAAAACTAACTTTCGAAATAACACCAGAAACTTTTAATATTAGAGAAAAATACGTCATGGACTTTTACATGATCGACAATTTACAATTCCTTTCATGCATTGACATTTACTCCAAATTTGCAACACTTGTAGAAGTAAAGTCTAGAGATTGGTTAGAAGCCAAGAGAGCAATCATGAAAGTATTCACTGAAATGGGCAAACCAATAGAAATTAAATCAGACAAAGATTTAGCATTTCTGTGTATAGCATTAAAGAATTGGCTACAAGAAGAAAATGTTAAGTTAGACATGACAACAAGTAAAAACGGCATTTCAGACGTAGAAAGATTCCATAAAACAGTAAATGAAAAACTCAGAATTATAAATAGTGAAAACGACATTGAAGATAAATTAATCAAATTTGAAAAAATTCTCTACATATACAACCATAAAACGAGACATAAAACAACTAACCGAACGCCAGCGGACATCTTTATCTATGCAGGATCACCCGACTATAATACCCAAACGAATAAAATACTTCAAATAAACAATTTAAACAGAGATAGACACGACTTCGAAATTGATACTAGATTTAAACAAGCACCATTAGTAAAGTCAAAAACGACAAATCCATTCAAAAAGACAGGAGAAATAAATCAGTTAGATGAAAAACATTTTGAAGAATGAAATAGAGGACAAAAAGTTACACACTACAAATCAAAATTCAAGAAGAAAAAGAAAGTTAATAAAAGCAAATACGACAATTGATTAATTACAGGTCAACAACTCAACATGGCTTTTTTGTGCATATTGCTATTTTTAACGTTAAAATCAACATGCAGCCAATCCATTGACATAAACCCAGTAAAAGCACCGAACGGTTACTTAATATTTAAGACAGGAACCGTGGATTTACCTACAAACTTTGAATATCATTATTTCAAAGTGAATTTAACGCTAATAGACATTACATATAACAATTTAATGCAACAAGCACAAGAATTTAAAGACATAATCCATATTCAATACCTAACAGAAAAACTAAGTAGAGAAATTAATGGAATACAAATTGTAAAACGTAACAAACGAGGACTAATTAACGGAATTGGTTCAATATACAAATATCTTTTTGGTACTCTTGATCAAAACGATAAAGATGAATTAGATGAAAGATGAATAGATGAAATAATCAGTAAAATTGGAAGTTCTAATCTTTAATTTTGAGCATTTCACAGAATACATCGAAGATATAGAAATGGGCATGCAGCTCACTAGGCTAGGAATTTTCAACCCAAAACTTTTGAAACATAATCGCTTAGGTCATGTTAATTCGGAAAAACTATTGAATACAAAAACATCCACCTGGCTTAAACCAAATTCAAACGAGATATTTATCATTTCAAACATTCCTCAAGAAATAATAAAAACCCCTATCTTTGAGATACTTCCTTATCCAGATGAAAATAAAAATATTTTGACAGAAAATTCATACGATAAATACTATTTTGACAACAACACTTTGTTTAATAAAAATACAAAACAAATAGAAACTAATGAATGTATAATAGGCATTTTGAATCAAATCCCAACCACTTGTAAATATGTACACTAAAACATATAAAAATTTTCAAACTAATTACATTGAACCAAACATAATTGTAACATGGAATTTACCAAAAACTAAACTTAATCAAAATTGCGAAAACAACGACTTAATAATAGAAGGCAATAACATAATAAAAATTTACGATTGTGCCTTACAATTAAACGAAACATCAATAATAAATTCATTACTTGATTATAGCCAAAGCATTTATGTAACAAACAATATCACCAGGCTAGAACCTATTTCCTTTATCCAAACAAAAGAGATAATTAACGAACACACCAAATATTATACTGTATTCCAAACTATTACATTAACCACTTTTATACTTACTATAATAAGTTTCATTACATACTTAATCTATAAGTTTAAGGCAATGCCACAAGAATTATTAATTAAGCATTTTCGATCAAATAACAATCGTGCTCCCACAGAAAAAATCGAAACCCCAATTGTTGAAAAAATTGAATCCCAAATTATAAACAAAATTGATACTCCAATCTTTACAGAGGAGAAAAACCCCTCGCTATATCCCAATGTATCCGCCTGAGGACAGGCTAATTTTTTTAGAATGGGGAAGTCATATATCCAACTTCAATACTCAATAACTAATAAATTTTTCGCCCCCTAAAATTTATAACTTTAAAGTAAACATCCGTTTTTTTATAAACACTTGGACACTTGCAATAACAATTGTCCCCCTTAAAATCAAAGCGTGTGAACGCTAACTCATAATTAAAACACAGGCCAATAAAATCCGTTTTATTCATAAACAATTGAACACTTGCAATAATAATTGTCCCCCAAAAATCAAAAGCGTGAGAACGCTTATTCAACATTAAAATTCGGGCCAATCAAATCGCATCAATATCGATCACGCCATTTAAGGGCTCACAAATTTAGCCTATAAATATTACTATAAGACATTTTTGTACTTCAGTTTTAAGTTTTCGTTCAACGAATAAAGTCCCCGCTTTTAACTCGAACAAACAATATCTTTTTTTTTCCTTTTGGAAAGACCAGATATTTAATTATATAAACAGATAGTATTTGCAAAACAGCATTACGCAACGTTATCATTTAATTATAAAGAAGGTACGGGTATACAGGTAAATACGCATGCGCTTACGCATCGGCGTCGAAGTTCTCCGCATATTGGGACCATATACATCTGATAGGTAAATATTTCACCTACCTAGTGTATGTAGACCGGCATTGATCCTAGTTGATCCTTGTTAGTTGTATTCCACCAAAGTTAAAAACGCAAATATTTAGTGTATTTTTTAAACGCTTCTAGTTCATTAATGATTTAAGTAATTATTCAAATTTTTGAAACATGCTATTAACAAAGAGCATACAGGTAAAACCTAAAAAATCCAAGATCCATTGTTGAAATCGCCCAATATTCAGTTTTAAAGTTGCTATTTTTTGTAAAAAATATCATTCATTCCCATTTACTAAAAATGTCTCAATTTTTAGCGCTTCTAGCACCCATGAATCTCAACAAATTTTTTGGATTTATAATCTCTGAAGTATTCCCTATCGATTGCATATATCATTTTTGCCAAACGCGATCATGAAAAAATCCGAGCAGAGACCCAACTGTGCGACGCTCTAACCTACTGCCTTCCACCTTCAGACTAAATGACCAGAGAGCTAATAATAATTCAAAAATTGCAGATCTGTTTGCTAAATTCTTTCAGTCGACTTATTCCACTACTGCTTCACCTCTCACACTCTTTCCCTTCTAAATCCCACATTTAAATTGTGAATTTTTTCCTAATATTATTAGATTCTGTTTCATTTATTAAAGATTTAGACGCGATTTCTGACCCAAAATTTTCATACATCTTTAATTGTTAATAGAGCATGTAGTCTTCTTCGTAAAACGTTGGGCAAAGAATTTGATGACCCCTACGTATCAAAGGTTTTATACACTTCGTTAGATCGCCCTAATCTTGAATATTGCTCGCCAGTGTGGAACCCTCTTTAATCGGTACAGAAGCAATTCCTCAAATCGCGTTACGCGGTCTTAATTGGGACCCGCGTTTTCGCCTACCTTCTTATTCTGACAGATTTCTTCCAAGAAAAATTGCAAGGAGAAACGAAATTCGTCACGGCCGAAGTTAGCCCGGCCACAATACGCTTACCAGACATAGTGGTAGTTGCTTTAAGTCAATCAAGATAAAACAAATCGGTTCGATGAAATATGAGAGCTGCAAAAAAGGTATTTAATAATGAATTTAATTTTTGCATTTATATATTGCAGGTAACAGCATTTATAGTAGAGAGATCTTTCGGGGGTGTTACACACGGTCCTCCAGAAAAAAATGGGAATAAAAGCTTCAAATACAGCAGAAGTCTATTTTGAAGATGTAAAGATTCCTATTGAAAACGTTCTAGGAAAAGAAGGAGACGGGTTTAAAGTTGCCATGAACATTCTAAATAACGGTCGCTTTGGAATGGGTGCCACTTTGTCTGGCTCGATGAAAAGATGCATTAATATCGCCATTGCCCACGCTAATAACCGAGTTCAGTTTGGCCAAAAATTAAAAAACTATGGATCTATTCTAGAAAAATTGGCACAAATGAGTATACTCCATTATGCAACTGAATCTATGGCATTTATCATGGATTCCGGAAGTCAAGATTACCAATTGGAAGCTGCTATATCCAAAATTTATGCTTCAGAAAGGGCATGGTATGTTTGTGATGAAGCTATTCAAATACTTGGTGGAATGGGGTATATGAAGGAAACTGGTGTGTAGAGAATTTTACGAGATCTCCGAATTTTTCGCATTTTTGAAGGCACAAATGACATTCTACGCTTGTTTGTAGCGTTGACTGGAATACAATATGCAGGTTCTCACCTAGCAGAATTGCAACGAGCATTTAAAAATCCATCGGCAAATTTGACACTAATGTTTAAAGAAGCCTCCAGACGGGCAGCGTCTAGCTTAGGTCTCGGTGGAGTAGACTTGAGCTCACATGTCGTTGCAGAGCTCAAGCCTTAAGCAAAAAAAAATGCTGTTTGTATTAATGTTTTTGGCCAAACTGTAGAAGAGCTTTTGTTAAAATATAAGAAGAATATAGTAAACGAGCAGTTTGTGTTAAATTGCTTAGCGAATGCTGCCATTGATATATATGCTATGGTTGTAACGCAGTCGCGATCTTCTCGAGCTTTCAGCCTTCAACTAATAACTGCAGAGCATTAGCTTAATTTGACAAAAGCTTTAACCGTTCAGGTAGGTTTATAGAGAAGTTACACATTTTTTGGTTCCTATTAAAATATAAATTTAACTTTTTTTGTGTATCCATATAGGCATCCGAGAGGGTATTGAGAAATTTAAGGCATGCTACTTCAAAAAATTCGGAAGCACTCACTGAAAAGATGTCATGCATAGCAAATGCTGTTTGTGAGAACAATTGTGTTCTTTGCACTGGTGTTTTAGATTTAAATTAGAGTAATGAATAATTTTTAAAGCAAAAAGCAGGGACAGAGAATATTTATTATTTTTAAAAAAATTAAATTTTTCAAAAAAAGCGTCGATACAAGAATTTCAGTGTTACTTATTAATTTGGATTGTTAAATTAAATCAAGAATCATTTCATTTGAGTTATTATTTTTAAGGACCATGTCTAATATTAAAAATAAATGTTAAAGAAACTAACTTTGATATTGCCTTGCAGTCCTTGGCCATAATATTTTTACATCTTGCAAACCTTTTTTCTGTAATTCAATTCATCCTGTCCCTTTTTATACCCTTGCAAAAAGGATATATTAATTTTGGTCAGAAGTGTGCAACGCATAGAACGAAGCTTTTTCGACCATATAAAGTATATATATTCTTGATCAGCACAACGAGACGAGTTCACACAGCCATGTCCATCCGTCCGTCCGTCTGGATCGAAGCGAACTCTCCGTACTCCTAGACCGTAAAAGCTACAGAGGCATGTAGGCTTGTATATACTGCACAGTTTGTATATCTCGGATTCAGCCGGATCGGACCACTATATCGTATTGCTCCCCTACAAACGGCAAATTCACAAACATTGACTTTACTCAATAACTTAGTTATTTTCTGAGCTACTGTAGTGAAATTTACTATTGATAAGTTTATTGCACAAATTTGTTCGCTTAAGTGTAAAGTGAGTGTCATTCTCCATCCAGTTCTCCTGAACAGGCAATGGACAGAGTTTGGCTACCGATCGTTTCATGAGCCCTTTACTGTTTTCAACATCACCACTCTTACTAGTCCATCGTGTCTCCATAACTCGACCTAGAGGACATTGATGAGAAAGGAATCGCTCCTCCCTGATTAGCACTATGCATCCGACTGTTAGATTTTCTTTGCTTTGCAACTATTTTAGTCGTCTTTGTAATCGTTCTAAATATTCTTAATTCCATCTATTCTTTCTCCAAAATTTTGAAATGGAAATGACGCTTCACATATCAGAAAGTGTCCGGGTGTTAAAACTATTAGGTCGTCATCATTCGTCAGAAACATTTGATAAGAGATATAGCGGTCTTGAATTCAAATAAGATTCAATCTCTCCATGCAAGGTGTAAATATGACTGTAGGATACAACCAAATCAATAAAAGGATGTTTATACGGTAAGATATAAGGATGATTTTTATTCATTGGCAATAGGGAATCTCTCAGCCAATCAAAGTATGGATTGAGAGACAATAATATGCTATCTTTTGCTATAGCCCGATAGCGTTTTTTACTCAGAATCAAACAGTCTTTCTGGACCATCCTAATCAGCTCTCGTAGGCCCTCTCCTAACTCTACAATTGAGAGTCCAAATCCTCTTCGTTGTGCCACAGATGTTCGACAATTGTATACAAAACGTTTGATGTAGGATATAAGCCATACGAGTCTTGAATACGATGAATTGTGTACAAAACGTTTGATGTATAATACATGTATAATCCAGACGAGTCGTTTGTTCAATGGTGTTCAATGCTGCGCTTGGCATTTCACTGATATCTTATGACAGGATACCTTTCTGACCTCAGTGTTTACAAGAGACAGCGAGGCTTGGTCAATAGCGTTACGATCTTTGTAACCACGATGAATCCATGCCACCATGTTGCACTCATGCAACGACTTAAATAATCGGCAGAATTATCTTTCGAGGCGACGTGTCTCCTTGCCTTTCGCCTGAGATTTCCAGGATTTTGTTTATTTGATTGGAAACAAATACCTCTCAGTTGGTAGCTCAACCACGCATCCAACTTGTTCGTGTAGGGGCGGTTGAATCCTGCAAGTACCAACACATGGCGGTTACCAATTTCTTCTGGTACGGGTAAGTTTGTGGGAGCGTGCAAAATGAATTAAAACTCGCGGGGTCTTCGTTTTTAAACACCTTCCCTTTATTATAGATAAAATAACATACAGGTACTACTAATTGCGGGATGAAAGCATACTAGAAAAAATACAGGAGATACAAAGGCGAAAAGAATTCGCGGTCTTCCTCTATAGCATTATACTGGAGAACTTCGAGTCACTATCCTCAGTGTGACCGCATTTTCCTTGGGGGAAAATCCTATCCCTCAATCCCAGCTGTTCACCCGGTGGCGTGAACATACCGCTCCTTGCAACAAGTTGCGATTGCCTCGCTGGACAGCATGGGAGACGGCAGCGTTTTGGATCGGCAAGACATTGGCGGTGATGGAGGAGGAACTTCGGATTAAGATGGAACCATTGGAATGCTTATGAGCCAAACAGTTGGGGCAGAATCCGTTGCTTAAGACTACTCGCAACCTGTCGTCAGCTCGTCGTCCTTGAAACTGTCGGAGTCCTTGAATTCGCGGAGCTTATGTGCCCCTTGACAATGCGGCACTTGAAGCAATTGGAATTGCGTTCTAAATCAGATGGAGCTTCTGTCCTTAGAGACTTCTTCGGGCTGCTGGAGAAGGTGAATTGAGGCCGACTGGATTTTCCTGTAATGGGACCACAGAGAACCCATCCACAGGAGCACTTTGGTGAAATTGCGGATCAGCGAGCGAAAGGTCAAGCGTCTTCTGTTTAACCTTATTCGGAACGGGGCGGGACGGAAGTGTTTCTGCCACACTAGGCATCACAACTGCTATTGCCTCGAACTGTCGCAGCGGTTCGCTAGGAGCGGAAATCTGTAAGCGGCACAGTTTGTCGCCACTGCCAGCATCGCACTGCCCAATGCCGCGAACGCTTGTTGACATCTTGCTGCTTGGAGGCTTAATCAATTGAAACATCCTTTGGGTAATAAAGGACGCTTCAGATCCCATGTCGGAGGCGAAGTAACTTCCCACATTGACATGGGGCAGAATTCGGAATTGTGCAAGCATCAGTTGCTGAGCCCCCTTGCACTTCATTGGGAAAGGCCTGAGTTCTTTGCCACAGGTTTTCGCCTTACGGCTGGAAAGGGCTGACCGCTAGAACTTGGTTGAAGGATATCTGTGGCCTAAAGTACACTGTGGCGATCAGTTAGGAATCGATTTAAGTCATCTCAGGATAAGACGGCGGTCTTATTTGGAACGGACTATTCCCACAACAGAAGGGTGGATATGGGCATTTTGCTCGTACAGATTGCTATAAGAAGGATATCCCAATTGTCTGTACCAGCTACGGATCACTCAAGACCGGTTAAGCAACCTTGAATTGCCCTCTGCAGGTTTCTCAAAGCTTTTCTAGACTCTTGGGATATCAACTGAATCAACTAAAAGCCTGACTGGTGGGAAAGCCATTTTCGCGGACAACTGCTCGATTCGCTCTCCAAACAAAGTTCCGCATTGCAATTATAGCATATAATAGTATTCATGTTTAGCTTTGATTGTAGCTATGATCTTCGGTCTGTTGAGCCGTCAAGGCCTTATGGCATTGAGAGAACTCCGCCTCGACGTTTGCTCAAAGTGATTTGAGCTGCTCTAAGTGCATTTTGATGGAGACGAGTGGCACACCGTTAGGGCCTCGCAAAACGGCAAGAAAGTCGGAAAGAGACATCGTTGAGTGTTTCCTGAGTTGTTAAGATAAGGTTGAAACGAAGCTGTAGAAAGTGGACATCATAATTTAAGGATAGAAGACTGAGACATTTTTCACAATTTCAAATATCCGACATATTCCGATAAGGTATGCATCCCTTTGACACTCATCGTAGCTCTGGCTAACACGTAACCTATGTACACCTGGCTTTGCATCCCCTTGATAGCGTTCCCTCAAAATTACCTGCTGATGCAGTAATCCTTATGTTCTGTACTGTGTTTCCAGATACTGACTAAGCTTCTGAAAGCTCGGCAGATGCTTCATTAAAGATATTGATCGCTAGCAATCCACTCATAATTGATTCGGTAATTACTTCATCATGTAGTACACTAAAATTTCAGAATTTATAAGAGTTTATGTTAAAGCATTCCCATATGCTGGTGAGATGTCTCCCTTCCTTGGTGCGCCAAGCGACTTCTCGTGATTTTCTGCTGAAAATCTGCATGAAGATGTGCCTATTACCTGAATCTGGTTTTCAGATGAATCTCCGTATGTACCGACTCAACCGATTTGGAACGAGTCAATGACTTCTCCAGCGATGTGAGCAATTGGTATTCCCACTTTACTTTAACATTATCAATAGCCGAATAATATAGGTTAAAGAAGTCGAGAGTGATGGATTTGTTTTCAAAGTAAACCACATATAGAATAAATGTGGTATTGTTCTGTCGATTATGCTCGACTATCTTAACGTCTATGCTTTTTATTGTTACTTTCTCGTAAGTTATTTTGGAGAGAGGAACTTGGAGTTCCGTTACCTTAATTCTATTCTCTTTTACTTCCTCTATGTAATTCGCTAGAACTTTGAATTATGCAAGTTACAGCGTGGTTTTGATGTACTATTTGTTACTCTGGAAAATCATCTTCTTCGACGCGGTTGAACCTTCTGTGCACTGCCGAAAATTGTACTATTTTAGGTTGGGATAATAAAATTAAGTGAATTGAAGTCACCCTTTGTATTGTCATTTCTCCCAAATTGAAAGTTCTCCGAAACCGTATCGGTGGAATCCTCTTAAAGCCGCATCATACAAAATTAGCAGTTTGGGGCTCCGCAAGTGTGTAGCCGTAAGCCAGTCCTAGAAATAAAGGTTCCACATTTGATACATTTCTTTCTAACTTCCCACATTTATTACATCAGGCCACAGTATTAGACCAGATAAGTTCGGTCAACCTGCCTGTTAAGATAGAGTTGTACGATCAACCGATTATAGAAGAATCCTGACGATAAGAGAGATTATTGGACGCTTTATGCAAGCCATATTAGAGAAAACCTACAATTAGTCCTTCATGAGACCATAACCTAACCAACACTGATAGATTCCTTAATTAAGAAGTTAACAAAAGTAATTCACGAGGCTAAAGATCGCTGTATCCTGAACGTAAGGACTCAATTTAGAATAATGCCGCTGCCGGCACATTAAATTATTAAAAAGGCGTAGAAACTGCCTCCGTCGTCATTTTCAAATGTCCAGAAACATAGCCCACTGAATAGCTTTCAAGGATCTAAACCGAAGGTTAAGCAATAAAATAGCCAACCATCGTAAAAGTTTACGGAACGTGTTCTTGGGTAATCCAGAAAAGGACTCTTATTCTTTTTGGAAAATTTCTAAAATAATAATGAAAAATCTTCTGGGACCCCTTCTCTTGTCATTGGTTCAGTGCATTGATCGACTGATTGATCGACTAGCGTGGTCCTTTTTGGCGAATCATTCAAGTAAGACTGGTCTAAATTTTCCTGATACAGAACATGAGCTTCATAGATCTATTAAATATCTTAAATTCCATCCCTAACGAAAGCTACTTCACTAACTGTAGAGCCATTATGGATATTAATAAAAATTTAAAAATAATTAAAGAGGCAGGACTGGATAATATCAACAACCTATGTCTTAAAGCTCTACCCAGCAGTGGTATCTGTATTGTAAACACCACTTTTAACGCATGCCTTCGGCTTAGCTATTTTCAACAAGCTTGTAGCACATCTAAAGTTGTCACAATTAGAAAGCCAAACCCCCAGAGTCTGCATTAGCATATCGACCTAATAGTCTCTTAACCGCAGTCAGCAAAATATTAGAAACAATTAAGGGGAAGATTTCTTTATTTGTTGACAATGCCAATATACTTCCTAATGAGCAATTCGTAAGGAACACAGCACAATCCTTCCGTTGATACGAATCGAAAAGATCGTGAAACAAACTTTTACTAGAAAAAACTCTGCTGGTGTGGTACATATAAACATCAAATCAGAGTTCGACTCCGTATGGCACAACGGATTCATTTATAAGATGTCACCCCTAAATTTTCCTACTGAACTAATAAAAATTATACAAAGCTAAGCAAGCGTTCTTTGACCGTCTACTGAGAATACGCACACTCTACCCCTGTAGGATGCCCCTAAGGGTCCTCACTTTCCCCTCTGCTATATAGTATTTATACTTTTGACTTTCCGAATCTTAATGGCTGCATTTTCTCCATATTTGCAGCGAAAAAACGCAAGCGATATATCACAAATAGAATAGCATCAAGGTATCTTCCTAATAAGCTGATAGATTTGACATTACTGGAAAAAATGGGTCGCTGCAAAAGTTAGCTTTAACGACCATGTAGGGTATACCAATAAAAAAATAATTTCCCTTGCCAGGATTCTATATACCTTTATCAACAGAAACTCTGAACTGTCTATTGAAAACAAATTATATTTATTCAGGTCGATATTCCAGTCAGTTATGTATTACAATGTGGTCGGATATAGCCAAGGGTCATACCAAAAGATTGCAAATAGCCATAAACAAGCCACTCAAAATGAAATTTAAGCTTCTTTGGCACTATCCAACTTCAGACATACACCTCAAATATAAAACATTATCAGATAGACTAATTAGACTGACAAGTAATTATAATGATAGATGTAGACACTCAACCTATACCCATAAAAATGAATTAACCTACTCACCTTTTTGTGGTTTCATATCGCCTAAGGGTATGCACAAAATAGTGGACTTTAGTTATGTCATTTATCAAAGCCTGCTGCTGAACTTCGGTGTTCTTGATATACAGACAACCAGTTCAACTTTTAGGGTTTCCTTTGAAATAAGCTTCTTGAAGATTGATCTGAGCCGGCTTAGGTGCAAGGTTTGACTTAAATTTCAGGCAAGTCCTAATCTATCCAGATAACACCAACGGATGCACACCGTGTTTACAGCTGCTGTTTTTTCTTCATTCTCAAATAGTTTTATGACCATTGCAATTCTAAAGTTCTTCAGTAAAGTCTGCTGATGGTAAACTTGGTGGTTCTTCAAATAGCTCACCTTTTTTGTTGCATTTGAAATAATTTTTTTAAAGACTGACCTGGAGAAGAGATCTGCACGTGTACATTCGAAACGCAAAACGAAATCCCTCTACACTTTCGGAACTCGTTTTCACACTTACTCGTATATGTAAATCGAGTATATCATCTCATACGAACGAATGAGTTTAAACGAGCAGGGTATACCGAAAAATCCGGTAAAACAAATCCCAGCATATCAAGAAGCAAATACCGAAAACCGAACCGAGTACTAGGTACTGTTCAAATGTCTTGTTCGTTCTTGTTATACCGAATTGTGAAGCAAGTACCTGACAGCAGACTCAATGTATATAATATGAAACATCTTAAAATAAATTCATTTTAGAAAAATATTTACAGTATTTAATAAAAATAAAAACATCATTTTATTAAAAATTTAACAATTATATCTTAACAATAACTATTAACACATTTTCAAACATTTTTTGTGAAGATATGAATAATCTGAGACTATTTCTTTTATATATTTGAAAATTAAATTATTGACATTTCAACAATTATATCTTAACAATAACTATTAACACATTTTCAAACATTTTTTGTGAAGATATAAATAACCTGAGACTATTTCTTTTATATATTTGAAAATTAAATTATTGACATTTCATAAGTATGACCATACTCACGAGTACTTGGTAAGTAAGTAACAAGTAACTTGAAAGAAGTACCGTATTCATTTGTTTCGTTTGTAGTCTTTCTTATTTGTTTCGGCTTGCTTTGATTTTGTTTTTGTTTGTTCGACTTGATACATTCAGGAACTATTTTTTTTTTTTTTTTTTTTTTTAATTCAGTGTTCTTTATTTAAGATCTATCCGGAGGACAATTATTAAATTTGTTCAAACATTAACATATGGGAAAAAATACTAAATGTGATTATACATGCAATTTACAGAAACAATAAATTTGAATTTGATTAGACGTTAACATTTGGAAGACAATTTGTACGGACTGATTAGGACAATGTCGGTGTGGGTCTTTGGCTGCTCAGCTCAGTCGGAAAGGTCGGTCCAGTGGATTGTGGCGTTTAAGCCTTCTGGTGTGCAAGCTGTTGTCCAGTAGGTTGATCGCTAGGTTGTTTTCGTGGTTGCTCAGCCTCTCCATGTGGCTCCTCGCTCTGCTCTGAATGGTCTCGAGTACCGTCTCCACCTCCAGTTCACGGTGTAGGATTTTGTTGGTCATATAGAACGGTGCACCGGTTATCACGCGTAGGAGTTTGGATTGGAAGCTTTGTACTCTCTGGATGTTGGAGGCGCTAGCTGTGCCCCAAATTTGAATTCCGTATGCCCATATTGGTTTCAGCATCGTGTTGTATAGAAGGATTTTATTTTGGAGTCTCAACTTGGACCTGCTTCCCAGAAGCCAGTACATTTTTCCGAGCTTAGCATCCAACTGCTTACGTTTATTTCGAGTATTGGAGGCCCAGGTTAGACGCCTGTCCATAGTCAGTCCCAGGTACTTGGCTTCATCCGATCTGGGGATAGTTTGACCATGCAACGTTATTGGTGGGCAGTCGTCTTTTTTCAATGCGAAGGTGATGTGTTGGGACTTTTCTGCGTTTATTGTTATGCACCACTTTTCCAGCCATGGACTCACCAAGTTGAGCTGTTCTTGGAGGATTAGTGATGCATCCGATGCATCTTTAGCATGTGCCAGGAATGCAGTGTCATCGGCATATGTGGCAACCAGCAGGTCTTGGTGATAGTAGATTGGAAGGTCTGCCGTGTAAAGAGTGTATAGGATTGGGCCAAGTACGCTTCCCTGCGGCACTCCCGCATTTACTGGATACTCCCGCATCCTGGATTCTTCACTGCCTACCCTGACGTAGAAGGACCTTCCAAGCAGGTAGCTCTTCAGGAGTAGGAAGTAGGGCATTGGGAGTTGCTTCTTTAATTTATATATAAGCCCGGTGTGCCAGACGCGATCAAAGGCTTGTTTGACGTCTAGGAATACGGCTGAGCAGTATTCCTTCCTCTCAAATGACATGGTGATTGTCTCCACTAAGCGATGACATTGCTCAGGGGTGCCGTGTCTAGTCCTGAATCCGAATTGATGGTTAGGGATTAGGCCGTCGTCTTCTAGAATTGGCAGTACTCTTCTTAAAATTACTCTTTCGAGTAATTTAGAGAGCACTGGCAAAAGACTGATTGGGCGGTATGAGGTTACTAGTGTTTCAGGCTTATATGGCTTGGGAATGAGGATAACCTCAGCACATTTCCACTGGCGTGGAAAATGTCCAAGCAATAAGCATTTGTTGAAGATACGGCTGATGAGGTTCCAGGCAACAGAAGGTAGTGCCTTAATCGGTGCTGCTCCTATGCCATCATATCCTGGTGCTTTCGTGAGTTTAAGTTTGCTGGCTTCCTCTATGAGTTCTTCTGGAGCAACTTCACGAATGGGCAAGTCCATTTCCATTTCGTTATCCAGTTGCCCGTTGGTGCTAATGTTTCTTTCAATCCATTTTTGGTAGCGACTTATGTTGGTGTTTTTACGGAAAATCCTAGCAGGGCCTTTTGTGAGGTGGGCGGGCAAGTTTAACAGCATCACGACTGTGCAATGGTCCGAGCATAGGTCCATGGAGTTTTGGAGCACAATTTTATTCGGGTTAATTCCTTTGCTGATTGCGATGTCGAGAACGTCAGGTGTTGCCCTGGTGTTAGTAGGCCAGTATGTAGGTTCTCCGGATGAGTGGGCGCAAGCCAAGACAGCGTTGCAGTGCTCTGCCCTTGGGGTTTGTTAACTATGAAACACAAAACTTCGAGACTTTTCATCTCGTTTCATTCGTTCCGAAGCAATATTATTAAAACAAATATAGAAAAATTTGTAAGTATATGAAAGACTGAGGCCAATGAGTGTATTCATGCAGGACTCTACCTGGAGCCGGCATAAATGCAAAGTTTGACATAAATTTCAATGAGGTCGTAGTCTTACCAGATAAATCAATCAGTGTTGTGTAATTTTTGAAGTGAAGATCGGATTACTAAATAAATATTTATATGTCGGACATTTAACTACATATAAACTTAATTAGTAGTTTATGTTAGTAACATTATTTTTAGAACTCTCTATGTTAAAAAATATTATCAGTGTAAAAAAACGTGTGTGACTGGCTACGCTTTAGGCCGCGTCAACAAGAGCACCCTGATAAAATGCTACATGGGCTATTGGAATCTTTTTTCCTGGGATGATTTGGTAACAATTGCAAGATACGAGAGTGTAGCGACACCGGCGGCCATTTTGTCTGTCTGTGTGACAGCCGTCTTGTGACCTCTTTGATGACGTAATGGATATCAATGTCCACCAAAGAAATATCAGTATCGTTTGTATCGGCTCACGCAGCTTAGATCGACACACGACTGCAGCCCTCTTTTCATACTACAACAAAAAAAGCGCGCTCTGAAATGCAGCAGCAACTAAAGGAATACGAAGAAGCTCAATTAAATCCAATTATTCTAGTTAGCTCGGACATAAAATGGTGGAGTAAGCGAAAATGAGAGGACTTCTTGTACGAAGATTGCAAATACGTTCAATGTCAAAAACGAGAAGCGAGTAGATGAATGTGTTGTACTGGAGCGCCAATTAATAATGCGTCAAAATGCGTCCTTTTTAAGTTGGGTACTGAATTTTTGCTGATCAAGGAAAAGTTATATAATACATGATGAATCTGCAACTAAAGTCTTGATGAAGTGAATCCAGAATAATAAAATCTTACAACACTGTAAAAAGCACATGCTAAGAGAAATTTTGATTGAGTTCTCAAAAAGCTTTATAGATGGTGCATTAACGATTCGTTTATTAGACAAAAATAAAACACCCCAAAGGAGTTCATATAAACTAAGTGAAGGCAAAAAGCAAACTGTTAAGACCAAAATACAACAGATAAGAGAAGCACAAGTAATTCGTCCAAACAGTTCTCCATTCAGGTCCAATGCTGATAGGAAAGAAAAAGGTTGTCAGTGAAATGTTATAGTTATAGAAAACTAAATGCTAGTACAGTGTCTGACAATTATCCGTTACCACTTATTTCTGATCAAACTGCTAGGTTGCGTTGTGGAAGATACATTTCTAGTATAGACATGGCAAGTGGATTTTATCAAGTCGCCATTAAATAGGGCTGCAGGGAGAAGGAAATAATAACTCCACCTTTATTTCTTGAATTTAAAATATGAACTGATTTTATTTACAAACGTATTAAGTATATAAATGAAATCTTGGAATCTAGAAGGCGACAATTGTTCTTAAAAATTACTTATTCTAATGACATTTTGGACTTTATTTTTATAGTTAGTGTTCTGATAGAAATTATTATTGTTAAAGAAGAAAGCATGGCAACATGATGGACGTTCAAACTTAGTCAATCTGATGTTCCTTTACCGATTGCTTAACAATGCTTAACAATTCCTGTTTCGGGATATCTACCCACTCCCCCGTTTAAGATTTGGGTATGTGCATTACTGTGTTGACTTCTAGCTTCTAAGGTGCACAATTTAAAAAATAACTACTTTTACATTTCGACCTTCTCGCTGATAGCATAAATTCGAGTGGTTATTCTGATTATTATTAAATGTTGTTCTTTTATTAATATTTAATCATATCTTTGTAATTTAGATTAGAACTATTCATTACCGGACATTATTTTTTAGATAATCATTATTTAATTCAACAAATATTCTTATTTTGTACTGGGATATATACTTTTTCTTCCCCAGCCTTCACTGTACCTACAAAGTGAGGTCCTGCCGGGGAACATAAATTTATTTCCTTTTTTTTTTAATTATTTCTTGTACATCAACTTTTAAATTACCTCCAAGGTGAGGTCCTTCTGAAGGAGTCAAATGCTGCCTTGTTTCGTGAGATTTGTTGTTGAGTTTGTTTTGAATTGTGTTGTATTTATTTTCACATTTACCTTTGTTCTTTCAAAATTCAAAATCTGTGACATCTAATGTAGGTGCCATTACAGACTTATTACTTTTCCATTCGAGACGATCCAACCGAATTGAATATTTTGGCCTAGTAGGCCATCAATCTTTTCAACTCCCCCGTTTAAGATTTGGGTATGTACGTCTACACCGATTATTATATCAACCTTACCAGGTTTATTAAAGGTAGGATCAGCTAGTACCATTTTTAATGGAAGAGATTTCATTAATTTTCTTTTTCCAGGGATTTCGCGTCTTTATATCTATGCTGTAGTATGTTGTATGCCAAATGAGCATATGCCCACTGTATTATAGAGTATACAACATAACAAGAGGTCATATGCCCAACTATAAAGTAAGAGTAACACCTAATAACATAACGACACTTTGTTGCTATGTTTATGCAATTACAAATATGCTTAAGTGCAGTAATAGGGTCCGCCACTTATGCGGACTGGCCGCAGCGTGAGAACGCTACCGTAAGCACTTCTTGAGTATGTACCATCCGTACATATATATGCATATATACAAATACATATGGCATGCTATACACTCCCATTCTGCCACTACTTTGAGCGACAGAACTCCAAACCTCATTATGTACTTTAGGCTAAGTCCATTATTAAATAAAGATAGACGATTTATTCTGAATCCGTCAACACCGAAGACAACAAGCAAATCTTTTAATTTCTACATGGAGACCGTGACTGTGAGGAACAAAAACAAATGAATCAAAACTATCACCAGCAACAGGCAGCCCAACAACAACAACAATAGCAACAGCAGCAGCAACAAAATTTCCAGCAACGGGACAATTATACTAAGACAGCAACGATAGAGGGATAGTTGTGGGGAGACAAAAAATCAAATTAATATCTGAGTGAGTAGAGTGCGGATGGATAAAAATCAAAAACGACATAAAAAGCGCGGCGGTGTTAAACAAAGACTGAGGTCGGGAATTGACCGTCTCAGCAAAATCTTGAACAATCAAGATAACCCGCCAGCATGGAACGATTCCGTTTCCATACAAGAAAAGCGCTCGTTTCGTGAAGCACAACTAGTGCAATTAATAAATAAAAAACAAAACCCATCCTGCACCTACCGCCAAATTAAAAATATATACACACCAGTAACTCCCCCTGTTCCAACACCTATCCCAGAATATAGGAGGCAATGTCCCGCGGACTGTGAAGGTCCATTCTACAACGTTTGCTGCGCACTAACTTGCGTGTATTCCCGGCCTGTGCGTGAACCAGCACCGGAAACTTGAACGGGTCTCAACAGTGGACCGGCAGCGCTACAAGGAGCGCAAAATACAGAGGACAAAATACGATCTTCCCGGCCTGTGCGCGGGCCAGCACCGGCAACTTGAACGCGTCTCAACAGTGGACCGGCAGAGCTACAAAGAGCGCATTACCAAATAATTTTTTTTTTATAATTATTGTAAAAATTGAGCGAGAACTAATCCGATTAGAGTACATGCTGGGAGGCTGTACAAATTATAGGCAGGAATTATGTAAATTCACCTGCGAGTGAATTATAATAGCCAGGAGATCACTGTGTTGATCGCCTAGAGAAACATAAATTAAAAAAAAAAAAAAATTAAATAATATATATATATATTTGTCTAATGAAATAATAATGATATAATATAATGAAAATAAAATAAACAAAACCGCGAATTCAATGCTGCGCAGTTATTTTATCTGATTTCCAGTATAGCCTTGAATATATTAAATTATTTCTTGAACATAGCAGATGGGTTGTAAAGAATGCCACAACATCCTAAATAGAATAGCAAGAAGAAAGTACGTATATTAATCTGAAAACTACACTCTTTCAATTTCTACATGGCTACACTTTTTACAACTTAATAAACAAAACAAAAATCCCATACGTATGTTCGATAATAGCATAAGTAAATTTGATAATATATCCGTTATACCCACAATGGGGTTAATTGAAAGAAAATGAGTGGACTCCACTGCAAATGTAATAAATAAAATTGAATCATCAAATGCTGATATGAGATTAACGAACATACTACTATTGATAATTGTCGTAATATTGTGCGCATATGTATTATATAAAGCTTACCTATTACACAACAAATGTGTAACTAAAAGAGCTCTAAGCCAAGCTAATGATCTAGATAGGGTTTAAAAATACATATGAGAACAAGCAATTATGAATCAAGAAAATTTTGAATAAAATAAAAAAAAAAATGACCACTCTTGACAGGTACTTTAGAAATTTAAACAACAGGCACCCTACCATAGTCCAAGATTTAATTGAAGTCTTTAGGAGCGAGGAAAGTAACTCACCTCAACGCTCTATAAACTTGGTACAAATTAGGTTAGCTTACCTTGCCATAACGGGAGAAGATTTCCCAGTTCAAGGAGGCTCTAGGATACAGATGAGCTTCATTCTCACAGTACCATATGTATGCTGTTTTTTCAACGCAGCAGGCACATATCGTTTTTACCTAATGGAGGAACCGAGGCAGTAAGCAAATTGATGCTGCGCTTACAGCGCTAAAAACTCCATATTTTCTATTAAAAAATGGAATGGAATACATTAGCGAGAAAAATAAATGATCATAAAGACAAATTCGAAAAATCATATAAATGTATCAATTCTGATAAAGTAATAAAATCAGATACATTGATACATCATGCGAAAATACTAACAGCACAATATAATAACATTGTAACCATAATAAGGAAAGTAAATGATAAATTAACTCAAATTCGAAAAATAATATAAATGTATCAATTCTGATAAAGTAATAAAATCAGATACATTGATACATCATTCGAAAATACTAACAGCACAATATAATAACATTGTAACCATAATAAGGAAAGTAAATGATAAATTAACTCAAGAGCATAAAAATACATGTCAGAAAATTGTAAAAAGTTTAAAAACAAGACGAAATATTGTAATAACAATACCAGCCTTTATTGATAACGGCCTAGACCCAATTAATGCAAATTCTCCACAAACGAGTCTATTTCTGCAATGATTAAAAATTGTGAGCATGAAAAGTTAAAAATAATATTGGAAGCTGGTAACTTCGTTATTTTCAATGATGCAATGGGTAAATATATCCATTGCAGAACAGAAATGACTGGAAGTGCAAGTACAGTATAATTTCAGCGAGGTCACAATAATAGAGGAGGTAGTTACTATTCCCAAAGAGGAAGAGGCAATGGCCGAGGTAACTACAACTCCTATAATAATAATAATAACAATAACAGAAACAACAATAGAGGTAGAGGTTATAACCGAGTTAGAAATAATTCCAATCGAGGCAACAACCAAAACAGAAATAATTACAATAACCATAATGTCCGAATTGCCCAAAATACTTCGGGAACTCCCAAACTCCTCCAGATACACACGGTTAAATAGTAAAATATATACTGTCAACTTAAGTCTCAACAATTTCGTATCATTCAAAAATGTTGCAACAAATAAAAAGATAACATTTTTGGTTGATACAGGTGCAGATATTTCAATTATAAAAGAAAATACTGATGTCTTTCACGACATCCAAATTAATAGAATTATAGACACTCGAGGAATAGGAGAAGGAGTAATAAACTCCAAAGGACTAGTCTCAATCGAATTACAAACATACAACTACATTATTCAATACAAATTTCATTTACTTCATTCAAATTTCGCAATCCCCTGCGATGGAATAATAGGATTAGATTTCATAAAAAAATTTAATTGCCAATTAGATTACAATAGTTCAGAGGATTGGTTTGGGGATATATAACGTATCCTATATATGTTTCAATAACATTTAGCTCTGGTACTAATTCCATACTTCTACCAGCAAGATCACAAGTGATACGCAAAATAGAATTGTCTTTAGCAGAAGAAAACATTCTAATTCCAAATCAGGAAATTAAATCGGGTGTCTATGTTGCAAACACCATTGCAACAGCCCAAAACGCTTTTGTCCGATTCTTAAATACCACAGATACATGCCAAATAGTAGGGGATAATAACATAAAATGTGAATCACTTTCGAACTACGATGTAGTCCAAAACCTAAAAGACAATAGAAAAGAGTCTGTAATTAGTATATTAAAGAAAAATTTTCCAATTCTGTTTAAAAAGCAACTTGAAGAAATATGCACCGAGTATAGGGATGTGTTCGGACTTGAAACCGAACCAATCACAACAAATAATTTTTGTAAGCAAAAATTGAGACTTAATGATGATGAGCCAGTATATATAAAAAATTATCGATGTCCGCATAGCCAAATAGAAGAAATCCAACGTCAAGTTGGAAAGTTGAACAAAATATTGTTGAACCGTCTGTATCACCATATAATAGCCCACTTTTATTAGTCCCGAAGAAAGCTCTTCCGGGCTCTAAAGAGAAAAAATGGCGATTAGTAATTGACTATCGCCAAATAAATAAGATATTGCTGTCAGATAAATTCCCACTCCCCAGAATTGATGATATTCTTGATTAATTGGGAAGAGCTTAATATTTTTCATGCCTTGATTTAATGTCAGGTTTCCACCAAATTAAACTTAAGGAAAACTCAAGAAATATTACGTCGTTTTCAACAAGCAATTGTTTATATCGCTTCACGCGATTACCATTTGGTTTAAAAATAGCGCCTAATTAATTTCAGAGAATGATGACAATAGCATTCTTAGGCCTTGAGCCTTCGCAAGCATTCCTTTATATGGATGATTTAATCGTTATTGGTTGTTCTGAACAACCTAAGATTAAAATTTTAACAGATGTTTTCAAACTCTGTAGAAAACACAATCTCAAATTACATCCGGAAAAATTTTCATTTTTTATGCACGAGGTGACATTTTTAGGTCACAGGTGCACAGATAAAGGAATCTTACCAGATGAGAAAAAATTTGACGTCATCAATAATTACCCAGTTCCTACGGACGCAGACAGCGCTAGAAGATTCATTGAATTTTGCAATTACTATAGACGTTTTATAAAAAACTTCGCCGAAAATTCACGGCACATAACGACATTATGTAAAAAGAATGTCCCATTTGAATGGACAACAGAGTGTGAAAAAGCATTCCAATATCTAAAAAAGAAACTTGTTGAACCAAATTTATTATAGTACCCAGATTTAAGCAAAGAATTTTGCATAATCACGGATGCAAGCAAACACGCATGTGGAGCAGTTTTAACTCAAAACTATAATGGACTCCAACTCCCAGTTGCATATGCATCACGAGAATTCACTAAAGGTGAAAGCAATAAGAGTATTACAGAACAAGAATTAGCAGCAATACATTGGGCAATAATACATTTTCCACCTTATATTTATGGCAAGCACTTTACAGTTAAAACTGATCATAGACCTTTAACATATTTATTTTCTATGGTTAATCCTAGTTCTAAATTAACACGCATGCGACTCCAATTAGAAGAGTATGAGTTTACGGTAGAGTATCTGAGAGGTAAAGATAATTTTGTGGCAGACGCCCTGTCGAGGATAACAATTTCCGATCTAATTGACATGAACAAAAAAGTCCTGAAAGTCACTACCAGGCACCAAAGAAGACAAAACAATTTCTGCGCAGAAAATAAACCAGAACTATTGCCAAGGCAAAGTCTTGAAAAAGCCTCTAGACCCAACGTATACGAAGTCATCACAAATGACGAGGTACGAAAAGTAGTGACCTTGCGAATAACGGATTCCACATGTTTATTGAAACATGGTAAAACCGTTGTAGCAAGAATTAATATTAGCGATTTATACTCCAATGGAACTCTCGACTTAGGTCAGTTTTCCCAAAGGCTTGAATGGCAAGCAGGTGTATCTAAAATCAGCCAACTAAAAGTCGCACCGAGCGAAAGGATCTTTGAATCAATTTCAATTGATACTTTTAAAAATATGAGCAATAAAAATTTAAAATCATTAAGAGTAGCGCTACTCAAGCCGGTGACCCTCATCCAAAACGATGAAGAAAAAGAAGCTATATCGACTACATTCCATGAAGATCCAATTCAAGGAGGTCTTACAGGCATAAATAAAATAATTGCAAAAATAACGAGACGATATTATTGGAAAAACATGACTAAATATGTAAAAAAGTACATTAATAAATGTCCAAAATGCCTGACGTCGAAAACGACAAAACACACAAGATCACCCATGACAATAACCGAAATTCCACAATAGTAGAATTTGACAGAGTGATAGTAGACACTATTGGTCCACTACCACGTTCGGAAAATGGGAATAAATATGCAATCACCTTAATATGTGATTTGACAAAGTATTTAGTAGCGATTCCCGTTGCAAACAAAGGTGCAACAACTGTAGCAAAGCTACATATATTCGAATCCTTTATTCTGAAGTACGGTCCAATGAAGACGTTCATTACGGACATGGGAACAGAATACAAAAATTCAATAATAAATGACTTGTGCAAATATTTAAAAATATTAGGTACCGTTGAAAGAAGTCATAGGACGTTCAATGAGTACATTCGTTCATATATTTCGGTAGATAAAACTGATTGGGACATATGGTTACAGTATTTCGTGTATTGTTTTAACACAACACCATCAGTAACATATAATTCTTGTCCATATGAACTAGTATTTGGTAGACAAAGTAACCTACCAATACAATTTAATAGCGGTAATACTATAGATTCAATATATAATATAGAAGAGTATTCTAAAGAAGTTACGTTGAGATTAGAATACAAGAGAGCTCGAATACTTTTAGAAAAAAATAAAATTAAGCAAAAAGAAATAAATGATAGGAAAGTATAAGATTTTAAATTAGAAATAGGAGACTAAGTTTATTTAAAGAATGAAACAGGTCATAAATTAGAATCTTCTTATATAGGACCATTTGAGGTCATTAGTATAGAGAAAAATAATAATGTAATTATAAAGAATAGGAAAAATAGGGAACAAAAAGCTCATAGGGATAGACTAAAAAAGATTAACAAAAAAAAAAAAAAAAAAATTATAAAAATATATATAAATAGATATCTTTTTGCCTGAAGACCTTTGTTGCTCTGGTTTTCTCACACTTATTTGTAATCTAAAATTAATTCTTTTTTACAGTTATATAAATAAAATAGCTTCTTTCAAAATTGAAAAAAAAACTTTTTTAAATATATATATATATATGTATATATATATACATATATAGATATCTTTCAAAATTGAAAAAAAAAACTTTTTTTAAATGTATATAGAAATCTTTCAAAACCGAAAAAAAAAATTTCTTTTTCCTTACACAACATAATATATAAAATATATAAAAATAATAATAATAATAATTTTTATATTAAATAACTTCAATATATTACGTTATTTTTATACCATACACCCATAGGGTGAAATGGTATATTAATGTCGCCAAAATGTATGTAACAGGCAGAAGGAAGCTTTTCCGACCCCATAAAGTATATATATTCTTGATCAGTATCAACAGCCGAGACGATCTAGCCATGTCCGTCTGTCCGTCCGACTGTCCGTCCGTCTGTCCGTCCGTCTGTCCGTCCGTCCGTCTGTATGAACACCTAGATCTCGGAGACTATAAGAGCTAGAGCCACCAAATTTGGTGTGTAGACTCGTGTAGTATGTAGAGTGATCAAGTTTATTTCAAATTTCTGCCACGCCCCCTACCGCCCCCGCAAAATATATAAAACCGATTTTCTTAAACACTATAGCAACTAGAGACACAAAATTTGGTATGTATATTTGCTTAGTAAATGCGCACATTTCGTACTTGTAAAAATTTTGCCACGCCTCTACCGCCCCCGCAAATTAAATAAAACCGATTTTCTCAAAACTATTCTAGCTAGAGACAGCATAGTTGGTATGAATATTTGCTTAGTAATTGCGCACATCTTTTATGTGTAAAGATTTGCCACGCCCATTTCCGCCCCCGTAATTTGAAAAAAACTCGATTATCTCCCGTAATTTTCTACTTGATACTAATATCAAGCAAACACCGAATTTGATCAAAATCGGAATAAAAATAGTCAAGCTATGCATATAAACGTTTTTCCATATGGCCGGAAGTGGCCGTTGGCTGGTGGGGCGCTAGGGTCCTCGTATGCTTGAGTGAGCGAAATACTAAGATATGCAGTTTTTTTTAAATACGAAAATGCATTGGTTATTATAAATTTAAAATATTTGTTTTACTGGTGTATGGTATACCCAAATCGGCGAGACGACTTACTTACTTCATTTTTAAAAAGGGAGGTGTAGTATGTTGTATGCCAAATGAGCATATGCCCACTGCATTGTAGAGTATACAACATAAGAAGTGGTCATATGCCCAACTATCCGCCACTTATGCGGACTGGCCGCAGCGTGAGAACGCTACCGTAAGCACTTCTTGAGTATGTACCATCCGCACATATATATGCATATATACAAATACATATGGCATGCTAAACACTCCCGTTCTGCCGCTACTTTGAGCGACAGAACTCCAAACCTCATTATGTTCTTTAGGCTAAGTCCATTATTAAATAAAGATAGACGATTCATTCTGAATCCGTCAACACCGAAGACAACAAGCAAATCTTTTAATTTCTACAATGCTTACCTTATATATTTAAATTATTGGGCTTTTATTGAGGACACTTCACTTATTTCTGTTTCTCTTTTAATTTTAGGTAGTATGTAATATTTGAGCGTTCTCTACAGACAAAATGGTGGTCTGTGAACTACTATCAATAAGGGCTCTTAGAGTCTTGTATTAGAGCTGTGGCCAACAATATTGATTGAGCCGATACACAAGTATTAACTCTCTCCTCCTTTTGTTCAAAATGGAGTAAGTTATGGCGTCTTTTTCTGCAAAATGAACAGACCTTTTCAATATCTTTAATCCAAGTATTCCACTATATTAGAGAACGATTGACTGAGTTATATAATTGTAAAGCCTCCATATCAAATTTCCTAAGTATGGGTTGAGCGAATGTTATGTCAACTTCATCGGATAAATTTGTTTTAATTTTAACGAAGTGCACTGACTAATTAATTATGTCAATCACTGCCTTTACACTTTTTGCGTATTCATCGTTTATCATCGGTAAATGAACGATACGTCTTAATTGCTCGGAAAATACCCTCGGATTATTTTCATACCGCTTAGTTATCAGTTTACAAGCAGCACTACAATTGTCAGCTGAACCTGAGAAAAGATGGGCTACCATGCTCCTCGCTTCTCCCTTTAATGCGGATTTTAAATAATTGAATTTAAGAAAGAGTAAGACTTAGATTCTCTCTTTTTTCAATTAATTCCGTAAATAATTCGACAATTGATTTGAGTTCTCATTACTGGAGGTCACATTTCCCCGCGACTCTCCGTTGCTGTTTTTAAAATTCTCTAAGATAGTTGCACCTGCTTCTTTGTCTTCCGAATTACTAGTGCCCTGCCAGCTTGGCTCTCTTTTGGCTATTAATCTGGCTGCTATTTTTAAAATTTCTTCTCTTCTGTATCTCACTTACTTCGTTAAGAATTTTGCTAGTTAACTTACTATCATCTAACTCTCCTAACTTCTTTAATCTTTTATGCAATAATTTAATTTTTAATTTTAATAATTTTTCAGTTTTGGTTGGGAACATTTTTGTCTTATGCGTGTATTAGAATACCGAAATAGGTATATAATAATAATAAAAATAGATTGATGTACTTATAACTATTTTAATTTATATCTTATATTACACTATATATAGTCTAATATTCTGCTGATATACTAAAACAATTGTTTCTTTTATAAGTTAAGACAAAGCATGTCTTCACTTTTATCATGATATTTATTGAATAATTCTTAATTCTCTAACAATGGTCAAGTATAGCTAAAACCGTAGCTGCGCTGCCAGTGACGCCGGCAGCGGAGCGGTCTGCTTATGTATAAGTGTATGAATGTATATAAGTATGAATGCTTGCATAAAGGTATGTATGTACATATATAAATTTGCATATATACGTATGCCGCCGTAGTGGAAGAGTGAGGATGTATCATATTGCATATTGGCGATAGAGTGGTCGCGCGTGTTAGATTCGCCGACTCAGCTATGTCCGGCACCAAGCTATGGAAGCATGGGACTTGAATGTTGTATACATAAATTCTGTAACAGAGTGATACAATATGTTTATAATATTATTAATTTATTTCACTAAGTACAGTGATCACTTGATAATACAGAACATGCTACATCCTCCTCTAAAAAAATAACGTAATTCTATAGATTTATTGTATAGTTTTATTATATAAAAACTTATTTATTATTATTATTCTCTTTTTTTTCGTTTGATTGTTTGATGCTATATATGGTAATTTCTATTATTTATTTTTCTTTATATATGTCATAAAATATTGAAATTTGTTTTTTTTTTATATTCCTCTTTTATTCTTATAAAAATCGATGGCCTTAGCAGCTAGCACTCTTAACCCGTTAGTTATTATTTTATTTTGTATAATAATTAATAATAAATAATAATAATAATAATACAGTGCTTATCATAATGATAAGACACGTCGTTTTTCACACATATTTTCTAAAACACTTTAGTTTTCCAAAATTTTTTTTTAGAAATATATTCAAAATTACAAAAAAATAAGATTAATGTCATTTTTCAATAATATTTTTCATATATATATATTTTTTTTAAGAAAAGAAAAAAAATAGGGTTATCAACCAGGCGGTCAGGCGGCTTTGTGTCGTGAAGTCAAATGGGGTATCTTCTTAAGCACACCTCATACAATATTTTTTGATTTATTTAAAGTGCGCCAAACAGTCATAGCCGACACTTTCTTGCCGGAAATCGAAGCAAGTTGGGCACATGATATTGTCGAGTTGCTTGCTTTATTAAGAATGTACCGTTTTTCACGGTCACCAAGAATCGGAATTCGATCTGTACTCCGCCTTTTACCGTAACTTTCCGGATTTTTTAAAAAATTGGCGATTGCGGTTCGACTACGGCCAATTTCACGGGAAATTCGGGCAATAGTCCAACCTGACTTGGAAAATGCTAAAATAGAGCCCTTTTCTTCAGGACAAAGCAGTGTAGATCGCCCCATTTTGTTTTAAATAAAAATTCTAGAGGTAAATCAATAATAAACACCAAAAAAAAGTCTATCCTATCTCTTTCACTTCACTTTTTGTAATGTGTCTTATAATTGTGATACGCTTGCAAGCAAGCAAATATCATACATATTTCTGGAAAAGTAACGGTACATTGCAGGCAGATGCTGGGAATAAAAACCAACGGTACTTTTCCAAAGCTGTTGCTTTGATCTTTCATTCGGTATATTGTTTTTCGCTAAATTCTTAAAAATAACTGTTTAGCAAGAAAAACAAAACAAATTTTTAATGTGTCTTATCATTGTGTTAAGCACTGTAATAATAATATTTTTATAAAAAATTTTGTATATATTATTTATTTTGTATTTTAATATGTTAACTGATTAGGAATAAATTTTTAACCTATCATTATGTACTATTTGTTTTTTATTCCTGTTATCTTTAATTAAAATGTTATCTCTATCTTCTATTGCTTCTATTGCATATGGACCCAAATACTTAGTTTCTAACTTATGGCCCGTATCATATCTTAATAAAACCTTATTTCCTATTTCTAATTTGATATTGTTTATTTTTCTATCATATAACTACTTATTTTTAGCTTTATGCTATTCTAACATAATTCTGGCTCTTTTATAGGCCTGTTCTAAACTAAATTTTGATTTCTTAGCATAATCTTCTAAATTATCGTAGTATCGTATCCATATAACCCAGTCAGTTTTGTTGACTGAAATGTATGAACGTAAGAACTTATTAAGTGTTCGGTGCCTTCGCTCCACAGTGCCTACAGTCTGGTGATGGTGTGCAGTAGAAGTTATGTTTTTAATTTGCAGATTTTTGCATAAATCTTCTTTTATTGAATTTTTATATTCTGTTCCCATGTCCGTAATAAACGTCTTCATTGGACCGTACCGCAGAATAAAATCTTCAAAAATAGTTTTTTCTACTGTTTTTGCACTTTTGTCTTTTATTATTATTATTATAAGGTATTTTGTTAGATCGCAAATTGAAGCTACTGTGTATTCATTCCCTTGTTTTGATTATGGAAGTGGACCGATCAGATCCACAATTACCCTGTCGAAAGCCAGTTGTGGGTTTAAGTTATAGTCAATGGAGTTTTTGTATGTTTGGTTATTTTTGCTTTTTGACACTTATTACATAATTTTATATATTGAAATAAATCTCGTGTCATATTCTTCCAATAGTAATGCCTCTTTATTTTGGCTATTGTTCTTAATATTCCAGTATGGCCTCCTTGTATAGGGTCGTCGTGGAACGTAAACAGGATTGCTACTTTTTCTTTATCATTATTTGATTATAGGTTCACCGGCTTGAGTAGCGCTACTCTTAAAAATTTTTAAATTTTCTTGTCCATATTTTTGAAAGATTCTATTGAAATAGTTTCAAAGATCTTTTTGCTCGGTGCCACTTTGACTTGGCTGATATTAAGTTTACCGGCTTCTTTTTCGAGCCTTTGCAAAAATTGACCTGAGTCGAGAATTCCATTGGTATACATATCGCAAATGTCAATTCTTGCTATAACTTTCTTGCCATGTTTGAATGTGCTTAAAGAATCGGTTATTCGCAAGGTCACTACTTTTCGTACTTCGTCATTTACAATAACGTCATATACGTTGGGCTTAGAAGCATTAAGAGATTGCTTTGCAAATTTCTATATTATTTTCTTTTTCTTTTCCTGTGCAGGAATTTGACTGTTTACTATGATTTCTCGTTGTCTTTTCCCTTTAGATACTCTTCTGTAAAATTATATTCCTATAGTTTAAGTCGCATTCTAGTTAGCTTGCAACTTGGATTTGTCATTGAAAACAAATAGGTTAATGCCCTGTGGTCCGTTTTGACAGTGAAATGTCTACCATAAATGTATGCTCAAAAATGCATAATTGCCCAATGCATTGCTGCTAACTCTTGTTCTGTTGTACTCTTGTTACTTTCGCCTTATGTAAAAGATCTAGATGCGTATGCAACTGGGAGCTGTAGTCCATTTTTATTTTGTGTTAGGACTGCTCCACATGCGTATTTACTTGCATTTGTGATTATGCTAAATTCTTTGCTAAAATCTGGGTACTGTAACAGAGTGAAATTCATTAATGCTGATCTTAGACGTTCGAACGCGTTTTGACAATCACTTGTCCATTCAAATTTTTAATTTTTTTTACATAATCCTGTTATGTGACGAGAATACTCAGCGAAATTTTGTATGAATCTTCGGTAATAATTGCAAAATGCAATGAATCTTCTAGCGCTGTCCGCATCATGTGGGACTGGATAATTTTTAATGACATCATATTTTGTGTCATCAGGCAAGATTCCTTTATCTGTGCATTTATGTCTCAAAAAGGTGTCTTCATGCATAAAATATGAATATTTTTCAGGATGTAACTTTAGGTTGTGTTGTCTACATTTCTCAAAAACATCTGGTAAGTTATTGAGCATATGTTGTTCGGAACAACCTATGACTATTAAGTCATCCATGTAAAGGAATGCTTGCGAAGGTTCAAGGCCAGTGAATGCTATAGTCATCATTCTTTGGAACGAGTTTGGCGCTATTTTTAAACCAAATGGTAATCGCGTGAAGCGATATGAGCCATTACATGTTGAAAAGGATGTAATGGGTCGTGACTCTTCTTCGAGTTCAATTTGATGAAAACCTGACATTAAGTCAAGGCATGAAAAATACTTTGCTCCACCTAGTTGATCCAAGATGTCATTAATTCTAGGGAGTGGAAATTTATCGGACAACAGTTTTTTATTAATCTGACGATAGTCAATTACTAATCGCCTTTTTTTATTTTCAGAATTTGGTAACGATTTTTTCGGTACCAATAAAAGTGGGCTATTGTAAGCAGAAACGGAGGGCTCGACAATTTTGTCGTCTATTAATTTTTGGACTTGTCTTTGAATTTCATCTTTCTGACTATGAGGATTTCTATAATTATACCCTTGCCAAAAGGGTATATTAATTTTGGTCAAAAGTGTGCAACGCATAGAACGATGCATCTCCGACCATATAAAGTATATATATTCTTGATCAGCACGACGAGACGAGTTCATATAGCCATGTCCGTCCGTCAGTCCGTCCGTCCGCCCGCCCGTCCATCCGTCCGTCCGTCTGGATCAACGCAAACTCCTCCTAGACCGTAAGGGCTACAGACTGTTGCTTTTGGTCAATTTCGGAAGTCGACGAAAGCAGCAGTCGGAAAAATAGTCGCAGCAGACTATTCACCTTAGTAGATGTCTGACTAACTACTCTCTTCACGAACCTTTTCGTGTTCTTTGCCAATCTTTTAACAACCTTTCTCACCTTATCTCTCCTCATCTTTCTGACACTTTTCTTCGCGCTATTCTTTTCCATCATCTACAACGAAACCGCTAAATAAATAAATAAATATCGGATATTTTAGATTGCTGGGTCTAATTATTAGCCAGTCTTCGGACGGATTGAAATCTAATTGACAGTTGTAATCGATTCCTAGTATTCCATTACATGGAATAGCGAAATGGGAATTCATGATGTGAAAGTCGTGTGGGATTATGTATTTTGAAGCTTGTATGTCAATAGAAGTAAACTCTATGGATTTGGTTACTTCTTGACTAATTCCCTGTATGTTTATAACTTTACTTGATTGTATGAATTGAAAAGTGTCGGAATTTTTTCTTAAGATAGATATTTCCGCACCTGTATCTATTAAGAGTACTAACTTTTTTCCTGTTTTTATTGCTGGGTATCTAAAGGTGCTTGGGAGTTTCCCGAAGCATTCTGTGCTACTTGGACATTAGTGTTGTTATAACCATTCTGTTGGTTATTTGAGTTCTGCCTGTTATTATTATATCGACCTCCACGGCCGCCTCTTCAGTGGCGTGAATAATTTCTGCCTCGTTGGGCTCTGTGGGTATTGTTATTGTTCCAGTTCGAGTTGTTTCTACAGTTACCATTGTTGTTATAGCGGCGTCTACCGCGGTCATTATGGTGGGCATAAAAAATGGTATTATTTTGAGCTCAGGTCTGTGGTGCCTGATTCTACTGAAAGAGTGGTGAATCTTGCTATCGCTTCATTAGCTGAATCAAAGTTTCCTGATTCCATAAATTTTTGGACCCTTTGACTTTTACTGCCACTTTGGTAGTGTATTTTATGGCTTGTTCGTTTGGAAGACCATCCGAAATAAATGCTCCTTTAAGGGCGTCGGTCAATTCAGTAATCTCATTTGTGTATGAAACACAGTTATTGGGGTTTCTCTGCAGATTTTAATTTTTGCTGCTAAAAGATCTACTGATTCACCCTTGAAGATTGTTGACAGTTTTTGTATTACCTCATCGATCGTTATTTCAGAGTTTGGGGTATTACCCTCTTGACCTTTTAATTTTGATTTTATGATTTCGATGGCTACTGCTTCGTGCGTTTCTTTTATGGTGTTAAGTACGCGAAGCGCTCCAAGGAAACCCGGTAGATTTGTATTATCACCATCAATGTATGGTAAAAGCCTGGTGGCCGTGTTTATAAATCCATTGTTTCTTCAGTACTATGTAAAGTTGTACTGGTGTTTAAATCACACACTTGTATGACTGTTATTTGATGTCGCCGCAATGTCAATGTTGCTTTTTCTTTGCAATCATTGTACAAGGCTAGAGCTGCTGTTTGATGGGTCTTTAAAAGGTGTTTTTAAAAGAAGCCTGATTTTTTCTAGGAGGGTGTTTTAGATATTGAAATGTTTTTCTATAATACCCCCTGATGTATTCCTATCTTGGGAGAGGCACCTGATTGATTTGTAGAGTTCCTGTCTAATATCACGAGCTTCATTTAGGATATGTTCCCAATCTGTCATAATAGGAAATTCTACACTTTGTCAAGATCCTTGGCTCGATCTATATATATTTTCTTTACGCTTGGATATGGAGAAAAATTTCTTTCTATTCCTTTATATGGCACTTTGTTGGATTTTCAGTTAAGGATCTTCCTTTTTTTTATCTATCTAACTCCTCATCTGAGTCTCCTATATCAAAAGTTTCTATATATTCTTTAAAATTGTTATGGGTACATAACACAGGCACATCCTTATATTTAGGTCTCCTTAACAATAGTCTGCTATATCCTATTTTTATGGATTGTTCCATAAGGTATAAAATGTACTTGTTAAACTTGTAATTCTTGGCTATCCAGTACCTAATTTCCTTGTATTTGTAATTTGTTTCACCTGAGTGTATCAGGAAATCAAGGAAAGAAATGTATTTTTGGAGATATGTATTTTAACTAATATGTATTTTAACTTAGCAACTTATATAAAAAAATTTTTTGTTTATTGTTGTTGGGCTTCATCTATTAGATAGAAGCATAGAGTGCATGCTGCATTTGAATAATAGCAAACATATGGTACTGTGAGGATGAAACTCATCTGTACCCTGGTGCCTCCTTGATATGGGAAATCTTCTTTAGTTATATCAAGGTAAGCTAACCTAATCTATACTAAACATATCGAGCGTTGAGGTGAGTTACTTTGTAAAATCAAGTCACCCCTCCTGGTGTGACCGTAGATGCCGAGGATCAAAAAACCCTCCTCACTCCTCACTGCTCTTCGCCGCTCACTGCTGTTCACCCGGTGGCGTGAACATACCGCCCCCCTTGCAACATGTTGCAATTGGCGACCTGGAGCGCCTAGATCCCACAGGAGCCGGAGACGACGCATCCGAACACGGTGCTCTGGGCTGCGGGAGTACCGCTATGACCGGGCACACAGCCTGGTTGGATGACCTCAGGATAGAGGTCGGCCCCGAGCACCACGGACACCGAGGCCGGCCGATAGAAATAGGGGTTGGCTAGGATCAGGGTGGCGAGTTTCTCCCGGACCGGCGCCGACACTTCCCGGATGGGAGCGCGGATGAGCAGGTCCTCTTCGACCCGGAATATAACATTCCGCCGGAACGTATTGTCGGACCTCGCCTCGAGGACGGCCGTGCATGCTTGGTCGACCCCGACCTTGGTCACAGCCAACCCCAGGGACCGGGCAAAAGAAAGATTGATGCGGCTCTCAGCCGCACACTCATCGAGGAGGACGCGGGTCTCGATAGATTTCGAGCCATTGCCCAACCGGAGGACTGCTGTTGGCATAACAGTCGTCGTCCTGGCGTGGAGCAGGGAGGAGAGAGAGATCTCGGCTGCGCCTTCTGGAGAAGCGGAGCGGTCGGAAGATGATCGGGAACGGGGTTGTGGTGGTGGTGCCGCACGTCCGGAGGAGGGTGAATGGCCGCGACGCCGGGCTAAGGAGCGTTGTCTCGGCGGTTGGTCGGCCATATGGAGCAGGGTATGGTGTTTTTGCCCGCATCGTCGGCAACCATGGGGAGTCCGGCACGCGTCGGATGAGTGCTCGTGTGTGCCAAGCAATTGGGACAGTATTCCCTGCCGCTTTTCCCCTCGGAGGTTCAGGAAGCGCTGACACTGCCGGAGTGCGTGAACCCCCCGACAGACCCGGCATCGGTACACGTTCCTCCCATGTGGAGCAGATCGTTTGCTGCGGTGGTGCTGAGCTTCGCTACGGGTCTTCGGATAGACCCACGCGCTGTGGTGACATCAGCCACTCGGACGAGACTGTCGGCTCCGGGCAAGTGCGCTCAATTCGCCCTAAGCGCCACTCGTTGGAGGGGAGATTATCTTCAGACACGATCACGAGGTCGCAGGTCTGGAGGCTGCGAGTCGGAATTTTCCACTTATTCCGTTTGTGGAGCTCTTTGAGGTACTCACTCTTCCATCGGCGACAGAAAGCCTGCTGGATTGCCTTCAGTCGCTGCCATCGGTTGATAAAGGACATAGGCTAGACCAGAATCTCCGGTTCCGCAATGGATAAGAGCGGTCCTCCAATCAGGAAGTGTCCCGGGCTTAGTGCCAGCAGATCCTCGGGATCCTCGCTCTTAGGAGAAATTGGCCTGGAGTTTAGGCACGCCTCGATCCTACACAGCAGAGTGGAAAGTTCCTCGAACTTGTACTTGACAGTAGAAGAGGACTTGTAAAATAGGGTGTTAAAACTTTTGACCCCTGCTTCCCACAGTCCTCCCATATGGGGGGCGCTCTGTGGAATGAACTGCCAGGATAAAATATGCTGGGGAATTGCCTTCATTATATTAAGCTTGGTGGCGGTCAGGAAATCTTTTTCGAGCGGCTTTGAGGCCCCTACGAAGGTTTTGCCATTGTCGGAGTAAATGCGTTGTGGGCATTGTCTCCGTGCGACAAACCGTGAAAAGGATGCGAGAAATCTTTCAGTGGTGAGGTCGGAGGTAGCCTCGAGATGGATCGCCTTCGTGCTGAAACACACAAAGACGCAGACATAACCCTTAGTAATGAGACACACACGCCCGGTGTAATTCTTGATCTCGAAAGGCCCTGCGAAGTCAATGCCCGTGTGGGTGAAGGGCCTGGATGCGCTCTCGAGGGAGATCACACATCATCTGAGTCTGTAGTCGTCGACGATGAACGATGCAGACTTTACACCCCTTGATGTGGGACTTCACCAGGTTCTTGATCCGTGGGATCCAGAACTTGGTTCGCAGGTACCGCACTATCAGTTGATTGCCGCCATGCAACGTGATGCGGTGGGCGAATTCGACAAGCAGGCGAGTGAAATGAGTATTATAGGGGAGGAGAATAGGGTGACGTTCATCATACCGGAGGGACTCAGCGGCCCGGAGTCGTCCGCAGGAGCGGAGTATCCCATGCTGTTCGAGAAATGGATTCAAATTGAGTAGCGTGCTGGATGATGGCAGGGGTCGCCCTTCACCCAGGGCCCGTATCTCCGCGATGTATTCCCGACGCTGGGAGGTCCGAATCAAGGCGCGCTCGGCGGAGAGAAGTTCGTCATTGGTGAGGCGGACTCCACGCGGAGACTCCACGGCTTGCCAGATCAGCGGGGTTATCCTCGGAGCGCACATGTGACCAGCTTTGGCCACTGGTGCTTTTGGAGATGCTGGATACCCGATTGGCCACGAAGGTGGACCAACTACACGGGGGTTTATTAAGCCAAGCCAACACGATGGTAGAGTCGGTCCAAAACTGGAAGGTTGCAGGTGGGGTTGGGAGTTCAGGAACGATTGACGCCCAGGGATCGGCTAGCAAAACCGCTCCGCACAACTCCAGCCGCGGCAGCGAAACAGTTTTGACTGGGGCCACACGGGTCTTAGCCGTTAATAAATGGACCCTTACTTGATCGCCGTACCGAACACGCACAAATGCTCGAAATTCTCCTGTCCTTTCATTTATTCCTTTTACTACTACCTTGGCCGTTGCCAACAGAGTGTATTTTCTGCCAATTCCATATGCAGACGCTGCTGAAGCAGATGTAGCCATTTGGTTGCCTGTGTCTAAATGCAACATCGTGTTATGTTTTTTATCGCATTTGAAGCATCCCCTCCATGAGCAATTTTTGGCCATATGGTCTGGCTTAAAGCAATTGACACACAATTTGTATCTCTGCACCCAATTTAGCCGCTCTGCTGCGGATTTGATTTTAAACCTTTCACATTGGAAGAGTTTGTGTTTTGATTTCTCACAGAAAGCACACAAGGTACTGTTTGTCCCAGATGCTGTTGCGCATGTCTTCCTTGGATTTAGTTTTTCAATGCTGCGATTTTCGTTTCTTGGTTTCCCAATCGCCTCTAATGTTAGGAAGCGCTGTTCCAAGAATGATAGGAAATCCTTTACTTCCTGTAGATCCCTTGTGTTTGAAAGAGATTGCTCATATAGTGCGTGGTTGAATCTATCCAATTTTCTTGTCATATGAAACATTATGACAGCATCTGACGATTCCATATTGACGCCTACATTTTTTAACGCTTGCAATGATTCAAAGATGTTATCATGCAAATTCTTTATCGAAGCTTTGTCAGTATGGCTGTTACTAGAACTCGTTTGTTGTTAAACCGATCCTGCAACACTGACCAAGCAGTGTTATAATTGGCTTCTGTTAATTCCAGGTGCCGTATCAATCTCTCTGCTTCTCCAGAAAGGTTTGATTTTAAGTACCACATTTTCTCTATTGTGGATACATTTGACTCATGAACCACCTTTTTATAGATGTCATGAAATTGTTGCCATTTTAGATAATCCCCATCAAATTTTGGAATGGGAATTTTGGGTAGTTGCAATGATTGTATTGATTGCACTACGGGCGCTGATTGTATCTCTACATTTTCTGCTGGTGCCACACAGAATTTCAGCATTGTATTTTCTGCAGCCACAAACGTAGCTATATTATATCCGACTTCGGCTGGATTGTCAGTTAGCCGATGAATCTCATAATGGATTTCTTCAATTTGCATCCATAATTTGTCGACTACCGATTTATAATTCATTTTTTCCTCAGGCACTATTTGTCTTAATGTCCTGGACAATGAATCCAACAGCGCACCTTGCTTGCGAAGCAGTGGTTTGATCATGACTCGCTCTTCTTCTCTTTGACGAGCTTGCCTCTCTAATTTTATCTTTGCCAAGTGGTCCTTCCAATCTTCCTCAGTATTAGTTACCACCGCCTTCATTCTGGTGAAATAGTCCGTTACAAAGTAGTCATCTTCTGTTGGCACGTTATTTAATTTGTCCATTAGCTCCTGATGACTTTTTTCGAAGTTCTCCCACATGTATTCCAGGAGCTCAAGTTTCTCTTTAAAATAGGCAGGCTTCGTTTTCCTGGCGATAGAATCCTTTTTGGTATTCCGAATGAAGGCCTGAATTGCTTCTCCGCGTTCTGTCTGCTGATTATAGAACTCCTCCATGTTCTTTTATATTCTTATTTACTTGCTTATTTATACTAGTACTTGACCCGATGGGAGTTTATTTATTTTGTCAAAGACAGGGAACGCTCCGACTCGTTCCTTAAATTGGTCAAGTGTAGTACAAATAAGAATAAGAACTAAATAGAAGTCGCCTTTTGTTTAGTTTTTCTTTTTTTAACAATAGTTAATTTTATTTCCAATATTCGTATTCTTTTGCACAGATATACGCCACGACAGTGAAACCAATTTTTTGAGTTTCTTTTATTTGTTAAAGATTGCTGACTGATGCCAAATTATGGTACTCGTATGTACTACCTGGGTTTAGCTAGGTCAGAGATTGCTGACGCCAATTTAAAATTTCTTTTTTTTTTTTTGTTTATTTTTTATGCAACAGATTTGAAGAAACTTTATTTTACATAAAAAATAACTTATTATGATTTGGTCGCCCTGTTGACTCAAATCGTTGTTAAATGTTTTTGAAAAAGTGATCGCCTAGTTGATCAACTTTCATTCAATGGGTATGCACTGCTACCCTGTTGCGGAAAACCAACCACTAGTTTTCCAATAAATTGTTTTAGTTATTTATATTGGTACGCACTGATTGCCACGTTAATCAATTGCGATTTTTTAGTCGGGACCCCAGATTGATGTGGAATGTTCACCAATTTGTGCCCTCGCTTAGGATTGTACTGCGTCCTAAGCGTGCAAAGAAAGTAGTCGCCTAGTTGACAATTTCCTTGTTGTTGAGAGATTGGTCGCCTGAGTTGACCAAATCTTCTCACTTGATGACGGTTTCACCAAGTCTGTTAATCTTTCAACTTGGAGCCGCCAATGTCGGGGTCACCAAAATGTGGCGTCAATATGGAATCGTCAGATGCTGTCATAATGTTTCATATGACAAGAAAATTGGATAGATTCAACCACGCACTATATGAGCAATCTCTTTCAAACACAAGGGATCTACAGGAAGTAAAGGATTTCCTATCATTCTTGGAACAGCGCTTCCTAACATTAGAGGCGATTGGGAAACCAAGAAACGAAAATCGCAGCATTGAAAAACTAAATCCAAGGAAGACATGCGCAACAGCATCTGGGACAAACAGTACCTTGTGTGCTTTCTGTGAGAAATCAAAACACAAACTCTTCCAATGTGAAAGGTTTAAAATCAAATCCGCAGCAGAGCGGCTAAATTGGGTGCAGAGACACAAATTGTGTGTCAATTGCTTTAAGCCAGACCATATGGCCAAAAATTGCTCATGGAGGGGATGCTTCAAATGCGATAAAAAACATAACACGATGTTGCATTTAGACACAGGCAACCAAATGGCTACATCTGCTTCAGCAGCGTCTGCATATGGAATTGGCAGAAAATACACTCTGTTGGCAACGGCCAAGGTAGTAGTAAAAGGAATAAATGAAAGGACAGGAGAATTTCGAGCACTCTTGGATAGCGGCTCACAAGTAAATCTCGTTTCAGAGAGACTGGTAAAGAAGTTATCATTGAAAATTAACGAGACTCATGTACACATAAATGGAGTGGGTGGTCAACCACAGATAAGCAAGGCGCGAGTAAGCTTGGTTGTAAGGTCAAGATACAACAAGTTCGCAATGCTAGTTGAGGCAATTGTTTTGCCACACATAATAGGTGACCAACCCACAGAACAGATAACTGAGAAAGTCACATTACCAAACGACATTCAATTAGCGGACCCAACATTTGATAGACCAGGAAAAATTGATATGCTGTTGGGAGCTGATGATCACTATGCTATACTGCTACCAGAAAGAAGACGGGGAAATCGAAACCGTCCAACATTACAAAATTCAGAATTGGGAAGGATTGTTGCTGGCAGAATTAATATGTCAACGTCAGCTTCTATCACATGTATGGTGGGCATAACTAATCCAGAGGAATCTCTAGAAAGATTTTGGCAGCTAGACACACTAGAGCCAATAAAAAGGTATAGGAGTCCAGAGGAAGAGTATTGTGAAAAATTCTTCCTCGATAACCTACACACGGCGGCTGACAATCGACTAATTGTAAAGCTTCCATTTGCTGAAGAAGCTTAATCCCTTGGAGAATCTCGGGAAGTAGCCATAAGAAGATTCATGTCGTTAGAGCGGCGATTGAGCCCTGACATAAAAAAGGAGTATGTGAAATTTATGTCAGAATATGAACAGCTTGGACATATGAAGCAGGTAATGGTGGAGCAAATACCCAAGAACCATTACTTTATTCCACATCACTGTGTACTAAAGCCCGAAAGTACCACCACCAAGCTAAGAGTAGTGTTTGATGCCTCATCCAAAACGTCATCAGGAAAATCACTGAACGTCATTTATATCCTGTACCAGTTGTACAGAGTCAACTATTCTCAATTCTACTGCGGTTCAGGACACACAAATATGTGGTCACCGCGGACATTGAAAAAATGTATCGTCAAGTTTGGATAAACCCTGCCGATCAATTCAATCAGATGATTGTGTGGAGGGAGGATCCAAGTCAAGAACTAAAGTTTTATCGTTTAAAAACGGTGACTTATGGAACAACATCAGCCGCATATTTAGCGACAAAGTTTCTGGAATATTTGGCGCTTAAAAACATGGAAAATTTGTCGTCTGGAGCATTGGCATTAAAAAATGACTTTTATGTTGATGATTGTCTTACAGGGGCCGATAGTTTACCAGAAGCCCTGCAAATAAGACACGAGCTGCTAGAAATCTTGAGACCTAAGGGTTTCAACTTACGGAAGTGGTGTTCAAATAGCAGTCAACTTCTAAAAGAAATTCCAAAGGAGGATACGATTGCTGACATCAATCTCGGTGACACACTGGAACAAACAAGTGTCAAAACATTGGGAATCATATGGGCACCCAAAGAAGACCAATTATGTGGAAAGGCTCAAAGACATACAAAAGGAATAACCAGACGAGTGGTGCTATCTGAAGTAGGTCAAATCTTCGATCCTCTAGGACTATTCGCACCGGTAGTGGTAAGAGCGAAAATGTTTCTTCAACATGTTGCTACCGAACGAATTGAGATGGATGAGGACCTACCGCCGTATTTGGAGAAGCAATGGGAAGCTTACCGAGAGGATGTACAGGCACTAAACCACATGAAAATTCCAAGGCATATTTTTGAGGGCAAGGTCCCCACTACAAAGGAATTGCATATATTTGTTGATGCATCAGAAAAGGCATATGGTGCGGCAGTTTATGTCCGATCAACCTATAAAAATGGCCAAATTTCGGTCAGATTGTTGTGCGCCAAGTCGAGAGTGGCTCCCCTGGAAAAACAAACACTGCCCCGGCTGGAACTATGTGCAGCTGTACTTGGAGCTGAACTCACGGATAGAGTTCGACAGGATCTCCAATTCGGATCAGAAGGTGTGGAATCATTTCTCTGGTCAGATTCAACAGTAGTACTCTCTTGGATTAATTCACGGGCATCACATTTCCACACGTTTGTGGCTAATCGGTTGACCAAAATACATGCGGTATCACATCCAAGGCAATGGCGTCATGTGTCATCAGCGCTCAACGCAGCTGATGTTCTGTCTCGAGGCATATCAGCAGCCCAGCTTAGCACACATACATTATGGTTATATGGACCACTATTTTTGCATGGACCACAACGTGGCTGGCCAGCACCATTTAAGCCTACAGAGCACACGATTGATACCGCTGAGAAGAAAACCAAGGTATTCAGCATGGTGACTGCCACGGCAAACAACAAGAGTGAATGGATATATACGGTAAATCACAGAAATTCGTTTTACCGGCTACAGCGAATAGTGGCGTATGTGCTACGGTTTTGTCACAAGCAGAACAGGAAACCAACGGCTCAGTTAGAGTTGGAAGAGTTGGACCAAGCACGGAGAGTGATCATTAAGCAAATTCAAGAAACAGGATTTGCGTATGAATTACGACACTTAAAGAAACGACCTGACCAACCGCTAGATCGCAAAAGCACGGTGGCAACATTGCCACTAATACTGGATGAACATTCAAACATACGAGTAGCAACTCGGCTACAACAAGCACCAGTATCAACGGAAACAAGGAATCCATATCTCTTGCCGTATAATGATCCGGTGGTAAAAATGATACTAAGGAAACTTCATGAAGAGAATCTTCATTGTGGACATGAGGCACTCCGCGGAATAGCTAGGCAACAGTTAAGGTGAAGCCGATGGTCCGGAATGTGATCCAGTGCTGCGTAACATGCACCAAGTACCGGCCTCAGTTCTTTAAACAAGTCATGGGCGACTTACCTGAGCACCGGGTATCTCAAAATAGACCCTTTCTCAACGCCGGAGTAGACTATTGTGGACCATTCTGGATCCACCATAAGGTTCGAGGAAAACGTCCCGACAAGGCTTACATTGCAGTATTTGTATGCTTTGCAACCAAGGCAGTCCACCTGGAGTTGGTCGGAGACCTGTCCACCTCCTCATTCGTAGGTGCGCTTCAGCGCTTCATTGGACACAGAGGAAGATGTCAGACATTGTACTGCGACAATGCAACAAACTTTGTTGGAGCAAACAACCAACTGAAGGAGCTGAATGATACTATACACTCAGAAAAGGCAGCAGATACGATTAAGGAGTTTTGCAACAAAAAAGGAGTGCAATTTAAGTTCATACCACCACGGTCTCCACATTTCGGAGGATTATGGGAAGCTGCAGTGAAATCCGCTAAGCATTTACTATTGAAAAACGTATCGACAGCAAATTTAACGTTTAAACAACTGTCTACCATTATTGTCAATGTTGAAGCAGTACTGAACTCTCGCCCGTTAACCCCAAACTCAGACGATCCCAACGACTTGACAGCTCTAACCCCAGGCCATCTATTGATCGGAGAACCATTAGTAGCTCAACCTGATGCAGAGCCAGTAACACAGCGATCCATTCCAGAGCAATGGGAATTAGTGCAAAGGCTTAAGCATACATTCTGGACACAATGGTCTCAAGAGTACCTACAGGAATTGCAGGGTACATCCAAATGGAAGAAACCATATAACAATGTCAAAGAAGGCATGATGGTAATTCTAAAGGAGGATAATGTGCCAATCTTGCAGTGGCCGATTGGACGAATTATCAAATTGTATCCGGGCTTGGATGGATACGTCCGTGTGGTAGACGTTAAGACAGCCAGAGGCACCTACAAGCGTGCCATCCATAAATTGGCCCCCTTGCTTAGAGAGACGGGAATGAAACGCAAAATCGAAGCCAATGACACAGAAACCAATGCCCAAGAAGATCCTGGTATCGAGGACACTGCAGAACCTAAGACAAAAAGACGTTTATCAGCCGGTCTGCCACCATTGGCAATAACGATCTACCTAATGCTGTTGTTCCTTCCTATAGCATTTGCTCAAAGGACCAACATCACTCGATTCAACTCCAAACCAGGCATATACTACGAAAGTATTGGCACAGGAAGAATGGCAACATCTGACTGGACTATCGTAGCATTTTACGATCTCGAACCATATTGGGCCGACCTGAAGACGTTTTCAGACGGATTAGTTAAGGTTGGAGAAATATGCTTGTTAATGAAGGTTCCAGAGGCATGCACAGCAATGCAGAGACACTTCGAGCATGTCAACTCAGAGCTACGAACAGGAAATGATCTCCTTCACATAGAACGCGAACGGCTTATTTGGTGTGCTGGACTCAAAGTATGCAACAGAGATGTCAGGCACTATACGAAAGGTTAAATCAAATGAAGACTATTTATTGACATTGCTACAAAACCAGACATCTGTGATTGATTCAACAATAAATATCATCAAGCGAGACGAAGCCACAATTGAAAATCAGATGAAACTAATGGAATACCAAATGAACGACATAACTAAGGTCCAGGATAATGCGGTAAAGGCATTACAATGGTATATCACTCTAACTACTCAGATGACAGTTATTGCAGGGAATTTGCAACGAATTCAAACCGAAATTTCCCGAGTATTTACGGATGCCCATCATAGTAAAATAAGCCCATTACTACTATCACCAGGCCAGCTTCGGGCACATCTGAACCAACTAAAGAGACATCTTCCGTTTGGTTTGGATTTGCCAGTTCCAGATAACGACGTCTTACAATTATATGGCTTAATGAAGGCACAAGGCACAATCGCAAACAATCATGTGATATTTAAAGTCATGTTTCCATTAGTGGCAACGCAGACAGTACAACTGTATAACCTAGTACCCATTCCAGTTGGAACTCATGGGATTGTAACGATGAACATTCAAATTCCTATTATTGCTGTCAACAAAGAACAAAGTCAATACATTGGGCTCTCAAGAGCAGATCTGGAACGATGCTATCAGCTCAACAATGAGCAATATATTTGTTTTGATAAACAAACGACGTTTACGGCCAATAGCAACTGTGAGTTCCAGTTATTCAAAAACTCAAAATCATCAGCGTGTCAAATACAACACACAAACAGGTCATTCGTGTGGTACGACATGTATCACAAAAATCAGTGGATTTTTGCCACCACCAGACCAATTGAACTCACAGTGACCTGTGACGATAACATCCAAGATGTCACTATCAAGAAGACTGGATTGTTAACTCTAGACCCGACGTGTACAGCAAGAAGTTCTGCTATCCGAATAACAGGTCACCGTATAGCTACGACAGACACAATGAAATTGTCATTTGTGCGATTTGGCAACTTCAGCATTGGCCCAACAAAGGCAGCGCCAACAACTACACAATTCACGAAGATGCAGCTTAGCTACGACGAATTAAGCAACATTCAAGGAAAACTGGAAACTAAGCAAAACTGGAAATTGCCAGAAGACCCCAGCCAGCCGGCTCACCATGTTATCGTCTCCTACGTAGCGCTAACAATACCATTGGTTCTTGTGATGGTATATGGAATAAGAAGATGCTTACAACCCCAAAGACACAATGGTCCAGATCAGACAACCGTGAGGATCGTCAATCCCATACCGACCCCTGCTGCAGTAAACCCAGCCCCCAGCAATTTTGCGGTCAACGTTGGATGATGTTGAACAGGTGTTCAACGGCCGGGAGTATGTTGGTGTTTAAACTATATAAAATAAGATAACAATAAGACAATCATAATATAGAAATATATGTCAAGTTAGTATGTAACCCGATTATAGATATCGATGGCTCATCAGTAGTAAGTAGGTGTGAGATGGTCAGCAGTTAACAATAGAGACCTAGATAATTAAGCTGCTATGCAATAAAGACGTATTTTGCTGACCTAACACTATGTCGAACTATGCACTGGTGAGCTCTCTATTTTTACTATAAAAGAAATGCATTATTCTTAGTTAGATCAGATACCAATTGTAGTTACATCGGGTGTGCATCGCTGTGTCTTTGGCCCCCAATCTCTACCTTTGTAATCTCACTCCGAAGTCCACCCAATTTATGTGTTGGTTGCGACAACCTTTAGTCACTGGTTTATGTGCTAGTGCCTATATATATATAAATAAATAAACATTTAATAACTTCATGAAATACTAACGTCTTTCATTGAACATATAGGGTGGCTCCATACGCTTTCTGTGACGCGTCATAGAAGCCATGAAGCTCCCACGAGAGCTTATCGCTGGTGTTTAGCCAACGGGGGATGCGGAGTTGACTGAGGCCTGAGTAATCCTGCAGAAATTCGTGCCATTGCTGCAGCAGGAGAGGCGGCAGAACATCATCCCAGCCCAGTTCGGTTAGCCAGATTTGCTGCATGAATATCTTCCCTCGGATAACAAATGTGGCTAGCCAGCCAGCGGGGTCGAAGAGTTTAGCGATATGGGACAGAACCTGCTTCTTGGAGATCGACTCCTTCAATGGTGGGTCCGCTACGGTAAAGAAGAAGACGTCCTCGGCGGCGTGCCAGCGGATGCCCAAAGTTTTTGCAGTGCTCGAGAAAGTCCTCTCGCAGCAGGTGCTCTTTCGGAATAGCTTGAAGTTCTTCCTTCTAATTGGAAGTCCACTTCCGAAGCGGGAGGCCCGCAGATTGGAGGGCAGCTTGAAGCTCTCGTATGGCGAGACGGGCGTCGGCTTCAGTGTGAGCGACGGCAAGGCCATCATCAACATACATGTAGTTCCGAAGGATTTCGCTCGCCTGAGGATACATCGCTTGAACGTCTTGTGCCAGTTGTAAAAGGACTCGGATCGCCAGGAATGGAGCGCAGTTAACGCCAAACGTGTTAGTTTGTAGCTCATAATCCTGAATATTGCCGCAGCGATTTCGGTAGAGGATCCGCTGAAAGGGGGTATGCCTGTGGTCGACTCGGATTTGTCGATACATCTGCGTTATGTCAGCGTTGAAAACGAATTGAAAGAACCGCCATTTCAGTACCTGAAGAGTAGGCCCGGTGTGCAAGGCTGACGCCTCGTGTGGACGGACTCGACGCGGTAAATACCACGCGTACCTTATTGGTAGTGCTATCGGGCTTAAACACCGCGTGATAGGGGAGATAGAAGTTTTTCCAATCTTGAGGCGGCGTCACCCGAATCATATGACCCAATTCCTCGTACTTATGAATAATGGCATCGTACTGCGTTTTTAGGACGGGATCTTTGAGGAGGCGTGCTTCATTCTGCAGGAATTGAGCCAGCGCGATCGGTCTCGAGTGATCCAAATCGACGCTATTCGGACCTTTGAACGGTAGGGACACAACATATCGGCCGTCCTTCCATCTTTGGGTGGTCTCCTGGAAGGTCCGCTCGCATCCATCTTTGGGTGGTCTCCTGGGAGTTCCGCTCGCAGAATACGTCATCCTCCTTTTCCGGCTTTGCGGGAAGGTCTTTCACCTCCCAAAACTTGGTGAGGAGTACCTCAAGTTTTGCTTCTGGACTAATTCGCGTTTGTGCAGCGAAAACTAATCGAGACACCGGAGGGTCAGCCATGATAGCCCCACACAGAACACATCCAAAGATGGTTTCTACCCCGACAAACTCGCCAATATCCTTTTTGATCCGCTCTCCGAGGATGTGGGGAAACAGGTGTACACCGATAATCATATCAATAGGCGCGGGCTTGTTGTAGTACGGGTCAGCCAGGGGGCGATCGAGGCACTGCGTCGGAACCGTGTTAAGGAATGGAGCCGTTGGAATGGCCCCTGACAATTTGGATACGACCAGGGCGGAGACCTCAATCTTGTTCAGTCTGTCACACGGAGGAGACAGCATCAGCAGACACACCTTGTCGGCGCAGCCTCCATCACTCTGGCCCATGCCAGTAACCGCGGCGTCTACTGGGTAAAAGGGGGGTTGGACCATGTTGAAGACACGTTCGGAGAGAAAAGTGATCCACATATGGTGATCCACACCGCGATGGTGCCTGGGGTAGATGCAAAATAACTTTGAGCATTTGTGAGCTGGTTGCTCGTGGACGGACGCACTGTGGCGCTGGATGGTGGGACTTGCGCAGCGGACGGCGAGGACACGGACACATCACTAGGATGCAACAGAGTATGATGACGTTCCTTGCAGGTATGGCAATTATGCGCACTGGAGCAGCCCCTCACTTGATGACCGCGGGCAAAACAGTTCAGACAGAGTCCCTGCTGTCTAATGTTGCTGTCCCTGCAGAGCCGTATTGGGTGATTCTCCCCATCGGTAAGAAATTGGTTCAAATCGTACCAAGTTGAGACGACAGTCTTATTTGGCACTGATTGTTCCCACAGGAGGATTGTGGCTTTCGGCAATTTACTAGTGCATATGGCGATAAGTAAGACGTCCCAATTCTTAGTACTAACACCCGAACGCTCAAGCGCGGTAAGACACCCTTGAAACGCAGTCTGCAGCTCTCGCAAGGATTTTCCCGACTCTTGTGCCACCGCGGAAATCTGAAGGAGTTGTCTGGCTTGAGTCATGACAAGCAGACGGCTATTTTCGTACCGTGCGGTGAGGTTCTCCCACGCGGCCTGGAAACCTTCATTCGTCAGAGGGGACTTAGCCACGATGGTTCTCGCTTCCCCTCGCGTCTTGGCGTTCAAGTGATAAAGCTTCTCCACTTGTGACAAATACGGATTGGCGATAAAAATGGCGGCGAACAAATCGCGGAATGTGGGCCATGCTAGGCTGTCGCCATCAAATGTCTCCACCTCACACGGAGGAACTCTATGCCCCGGGGGCCCCGACGGAGCGGCTGGCTGACGCATAAGACTCGTTCTCTGTGCCGAGAGCTGTTCGATGGGTTCTCCGAACAACGTCCCGCATCGCACATACGCCGCGTAAGCGGATTCGTGCTTCGCCTTGATGTGGCTTATGCTTGCCAAGCTTTCCTCGTCGGTTTGGACTGTCAAGGCCTTGTGACACCGGGAGTATTCCATCTCGACAGTTGACCAAAGGGATTTGAGCTGCTCTAAGTGCATTTTAATGGAAAACAAGGGCACTTCAGAAGTTAGAGCTTCACTCTCACGAGCTTCAAACAGAGTCAATGCGCAGTCTTGGACGGCTCCGTGGACATACTCAGGGGACGACCTTACCGACGAAGTCCGAGTTTGTGCGCCCTTTGGTTTTGGAAAAACAACAAAAAAGAGAAGTGGACTCTATGAGGACGCAAGAATTTTCTCACTGTGCACCGCAGGGTTGCGGGAGAATTCTCTCGCGCGTGGCTCCGAAACGGAGCCCTTTTACTGGGGATATATGCAGAACAATAAACGAACGCACGAAAGCGGATCGAAAATTACACGTAGACAAAGCGGAGTGATTACGAAACAAGTTTATATGGATTCGTGAGGAACGATGGGAGTACGTATAAAACAAAACACGGATGAAATATATAAATAAAGATGTATAGGGCAAAAAGAAAATACGTTTTTATATAAATCTGGATCAGGATATATATATGTGCGCAAAATAATGGCCGTAAAAAATTATATATGATTTATAAATATGGACGGATATATATATGGGCACGATAATGCTGGAGAAAAAAAATATATATATATGTATTTATTTAGAAATATGGGCGGATATATATATTTGCGCAAAAGCTGGCCGGAAAAAATTATATAAATAATTTATAAATATGGACGGATATATAAATATGGGCACGATAATGCTGGAAAAAATATATATGTATTTATTTATATATATGGGCGGATATATATATGTGCGCAAAATACTGTCCGGAAAAAATATATATATAATTTATAAATATGGGCAGATATATAAATATGGGCACGATAGTGCTGGAAAAAATATATATGTATTTATTTATATATATGGGCGGATGTATATATATGTGGGCAAAATACTGGCCGAAAAAAAATGATATGTAATTTATTTATAAATATGGACGTATATATAAATATGGGCCCGATATTGCTGGAAAAAATATATATGTATTTATTTATATATATGGGCGAATGTATATATATGTGGGCAAATACTGGCCGTAAAAAATTATATATAATTTATTTATAAATATGGACGGGTATGTAACTAGGCGAAAGAAGGGAATTGGAAATAATGTGATTTGAATTTGGCGCGCTTGAGCCGCCTATCGAAATCACGACTCGACTCACATGTCACCACTACTCCGAAAAACAGCTGTCGGCCGCTGCTTATATATTTGGTTTTTGGGTTTGCTGTTTAATTATGTTAATAATTTTTTTTGGTTGTGCGGAGGGGAAAAAAAAGAGAACAAAACGAACGCTTTACACACCGCGAGTGTTGTGCGCGAAAACAAACAAAACAAACGATCAGTGCATATAGACGAATGCTTTGATATATGTATGTACATACGTACATGCGTAAGTACACAAGTAAGTATGTATGTAGATATGTATGCACGCGCCTTGTTCACAAAAAACGTAAGTAATTTGTCATTTAGTTGGAAGTTGTGTTTTTTTGTTAAATCAATGTGCGACACCGAAATGGATTATGTGCGTATGTGCATGCATCAATGTATGACGATGCATGTATGTATGTATGTATGGAAGCAAGTGCACCGGTTTTCGGATACGCGCGTGAGGAATTTAATTTTGCAACCAATTCGAACGCACAAGAAATCGTGGTGAATACGTTAATTGCTATTTAATTTTTTTTTTTTTTTGTATTGTGTTAAAAGTGCGACCGATTTATATATATATGGATATGTACATATGCGCGTACATCAACAGATGACGATGTATATATGTAAGAAGATACGCGCGTGAGGAAATTAGTTGGGCATGGAAATAATTCGAACACATAAGAAATCGCGGTGAACACTTGGATTACTATTTCTTCTCCCTTTTTTTTTCTTTATTATAACACTTTAATAATTTTTTTTGTCTTTTAAACTTTTTCGCGGACTTGGCAAACAGCTGTGGAAACTACATGTACATGTGAATGTAAACGAGTTTTACATATGTAAAAAAGTGGAATTGGACAAGTGCGGGGAAAAAAAAAAATAAATAAAACTGTGTAGTCGTGGAATAAGGATCGGGAACTACCATGTAACCTTGGAACAGGTTATGATTTATTTACTTTAAGTGACAAGATGTCCCGACACACACGAGGATGTTTCGGGTGGGAAAAAAATACAATCGAGAAGAAAATGCAATGCAAGAACGGGTGTTCGGGTTAGATGCTCGTACTGGATTAAATGGCGATGCCCATGGAAAAAATCAAGTCACCCCTCCTGGTGTGACCGTTAATGCCGAGGATCAAAAAACCCTCCTCACTCCTCACTGCTCTTCGCCGCTCACTGCTGTTCACCCGGTGTCGTGAACAACCTGAATAACCTTAAATCGAAATTTGATGAATCTATTTTATTAATTACGTTTACAGTGGATTCCATTGTCTTCGTATCTATTAGACCCATTTTAGGTACATCAAATATATCATCAAACTTACTTATTGTGGTGTCAAACATTCAAGAAGAATTTAAATTTTTTTTTTGTTTGAGAAATTTGAAGAAAATCTTTATTATTTTTTTTGTTTTTTTAAAAGAAAATGGTTTGCATAGCTTTACGGGCTATCCTGCTATCGGGCGGATAAGGTCCGCTCAATTTCACAATATTTCTTACAATGTTTTTTGTTTTTCTTGCGCCTATTTGAAAAAAAAAATTTTTTTTTTATATTATACTAGTGTATATATCAAAATTTTGTTGTCATCTTAGGTTTTTGTCCTTGATAGATTTCAGTTTTTGCTGGTGTCAGCATCAGCTGGTCGTCGCCGGTTGGCACACTGATGCTCCATCGAAGATGTAAAAGGCGGCCTTCTTTTCACACTTATTGTCTCTGCTGCTGATGTCCGGGGCCTATGGGCTCAGAGGGTACCGGTGCGGGTCGTCGCACCAGTTTTTCTTATGCACGTGTATTCACATAATTCATAGACTTGGGTCTAGTTTTCAAGAAAAACATGTACTACAACATAAGACATATGTACAACATTGAACACAATTCTAAACTAGAATTTATATTAACAATACCTGGCTCCGTATTTTGCATAGTTAATGAAGTTATTAATGTTTACTTCCTTTAAAATAAGTCACCCCAAACTTGATCAAATTTGTGAAGCTTGCAAATGAAGACAAACCTCTGGGTACATGCTTGACTTTAAGGCCCTGGTTCTCATACAAAGCTTCAATAACTAATCGACAGTTTATAAATATATTGTGCTTAGAGTGTCTAGTTTCTAAATAAATAACAAAAGGCACCATATCGTTCCATGACTTTTTACACTTTATGCCAAAATATCGGGCTTTCCGTCCACAGTGCACTGGTGGGGGAAAACAAGAGTAACTATTCTTCTTAGGAGATCTTATTCTAGTACGACTCACACCCACGTATTCAGGAGTTGAAAAATTATTATTGTTTTGGGCACGGCGTCGGCCACTTGACATCCTGCCGTCGTGATCTTTTGGGTTAGTTTAGAATTACAAGTGTTTTTTCCCACAACGTGTGTGGCTGATTGTAATTCTAGTCATATGCCAGGTTAGTTGTTTGTGACAAAAGTACAGATGTATTATATTTTCTTTAGTGCATCTGATTTAGTGAAGCCGCTTCAGATGAACACTATGTTTTTTCTTAAACAGGTAGCTTCTAAAACAGCCATGGCCACACAAAAGCTGAGTTAGGTAAAAAATTACCTCGCTGTGCGGTCTGTTCAACCAGGGGTCGAGCTTCGGGATGAGCCGGTTCGTCCATCTTCCCTTAGGCGATAGGTCCCAGCGCCTCTACCACCGGAATATGCTTCGTAGCCGCTGGTGTTGCCGGTTGCCCGTCTCTGAAAAAGCGCCGCGGGAGGCGTTCGTCCCTGGCCCTGGACTCTCTGACTAATTCGTCAATTGGCACCATGCCTGCTAGAACCTCGTCCGACACCGTCCTAAAGGCGCTGCATACCCTGATTGCGCTGAGTCTGTAGGTCGCGCCGGTAGCACTTTGTGTCCATTGCATCGGCCCAGATAGAAGCGCCATAAAGGGCTATCCATCTTGTGGCACTCGGCAGCAGTCTTCTACGTCCTTCCTTGGGGCCTCGCGTGTTCATCATTATCCTTGAAAGGACAAGGGGTCCTTTGATTCGCGTAGTCAAGGTGTAAGCGAAAGCACAGACGGGTGTCCTTTGCGACAGAATCCGAGTGTTACCGACCCATATCCCCGCCCGTTCAACTAGCTTTTTGCTGCTGATTAGGACTGCCTCGGACTTGTGAGCCGCCAGGCTTAGTCTAGCAAGCCTTAGCCATCGGTCCACACTGGCGACTGCTTCTGTACCCCATGTCTCCACATCCTTCAACTCCTTCCTTCGAGTCTTCTGAGCTCCTTCATCACCACTGAAGCGAAAGTGCTAACGGCATCCCAGGCTCGGGGATTAGCGACCATCAGCCTGCACACTCCAGGGAAAATCTTGCCGCTTCAAACCGGGGGCAATGCAGCAAAATATGCTCAGCGTCTTCGGATATTCCGCTGCCACACCAGGTGCATTCGTCCGAAGTTTCGTGGCCGAATCTCTTCAGATACATCTTGAAGCAGCCGTGACCACTCAGCAGTTGGGTCAAGTAATGATTTACCTCGTCGTGTTTACGCAGAACCCACGCGCTAATCTCAGGGATGAGCGTGTGAGTCCACCTTGCCTTGGTCGAGGTGTCCCAGCGCTCTTGCCACCTCCGCAAGCTTTGTTGCCGCGCTAAGCTGCGCGTTGCTCCCGGTACATTTGAACTGCCACCTCGTCTGGCCTTGGCGACTGCTTCGATGATCGCGGCCTGTTCGTCGATCGGCATCATTCCTGCGATGACAAGCGCCGCATCATCCAAAATCGCGCTGAACCGGTGGGTTGCTTTGAGTCCTCTTCGGTAGCTCTTCACCTTCATACCGTCGATCCACGCTGGTGCTGCGTAAAGGGCCGTCAATGTGGTGACGTTAGAGTGCAGTAGCCATCGTCCCTGACTCGGGTCGAGTGTTTAGAAGGATGCGAGATAGAGCGTGTGCGGATTTGGCTGCTTTTTCGTCAGTATGTTGCAGATGCTCCCTAAAATTGAGCCTTGTGTCCACTAGAACGCCGAGATACTTGATGGCCCTCTTGAATTCTATCACAGCGCTGCCCACCCGTACTTTCGCAGATTCCACAGTCTTCCTGCTGCTGATAAGCACTGCCTACGTTTTGTGAGCTGCCAACTGAAGGCCGGCGGCCTGGAGCCACTGCTCTACGCTTTCAATGGCGGCATTCCTTAACTTCCTTGACGGTCTTAGCAACCACAGAAAGAACTATGGCATCCGCGAACCCTGTGATGTGGGTGCCAGGCGGAAATCGCAGGCGTAGGACTCCGTCGTACATGGTGTTCCAGAGTAAAGGTCTCAACACCGAGCCTTGGGACACTCCTCCAGACACTGTCCGCACCACTGGCCATTATTAGTGGTATAGCAGATGATCCTTCCTTGGAAATATTGTCGCAGGCAACTAAGGAGATGGTGTGGGACTCCAAAGTCGGCTAATGCGACCAGGATTAGGCTCCATCTGGCCAAGTTGAAGGCGTTTCTTATGTCTAGGGTGGTTACCGGACAATACTCTTTCGACCCACCTTTCCATCTAGCACCGGCGATCGCGTCCGGCGCAATATTGACCACGCGTGCAATGGCTTCCGTTGTGGACTTAGCCTTCCGGAAACCGAACTGTTGTTCCGCAAGTCCTCCATAGGCTTGGATGGCTGAGCTAAGCCTTACGCAAATGAGGTACTCCAAAACTTTACCTGCAGTATCCAAGAGGCAGATTGGCCTGAACGAAGACGCTTCGAGCGGAGTCTACCATACACGTGCGTCTGTGTGTGTGTGCTCTGTTGATTCGAGCAATGACCTAGTAAGGAGCAGGCAGCGCTGTATCTTGACTGTAACTTGTGTGACCGGATTGATATTTTGAGATGTTATGTTTTATCTCCAAAACTATCACATTAGTAAATTTCATTCCGGTACTCCAACTCCTTTACCGATTTTTCATACGTCGCTATGTGATATAATTGTCCGATCCTTTGGATTTACATAACTGATCTCACCCACATAATAAAAACAAACAGAAAAAAATTTGATCCCAATACTTCTTAAGATAACTGCGTAAAACGCATACGAACCGACGGAAGGACGGGCATACGGACATGGCTATATCGACTGAGCTTCCCATGCTGATGAAGAAAGTATATATTATATGGGGTCGAAAACGTATCCTTCTATGCGTTACAAACAACTGACCAGTTTTATTATACCCTGCAAGGGTATAATAAGAATAAATTAAGAATAAAGTAAGTAAGTCGTCTCGCCGACTTCGGTATACCATGCACCAGGTGAAAAATATTTTAAATTTCGAAAATGTCTATTAAATTTGTCTCATAGTATATGCTATCTCGCTCACCCTCACAAAAATACACGAGCACTCTAGCGCCGCCTCAAGCCTATGGCCAACTCCGCCCTTATGGACCGCCTAGTAAAACTCGTTTATACGTATAATTTCCCTTGTTTTCCGACTTTCATAAAATTTGGTAAGTTGATAGATTTTGATAGGTCTCACTAGTGTGCTGAATTTGGTTTCGATAATCAAAAAGTTGCAGGAGGCAACGGTTTTTTCTAAATTCTGGAGGCGGAAGTAGGCATGGCAAAAATGTTAAATATCAATAATTTGCACACATACTAAAGAAATTTAATTACCAAATTTGGTGGTTTTAGCTTTGTTAGTTTTTGGGAAAATCAGTTTTATTTAAATTTCGGGGGCGAGGGCAAAAATTTTAAAAAAGCAAATCCTGCGCGTTTACTAAGCTACTACACATGGTGGTTCTTTCTTTGTCAGTTTTCGAGAAAATCATTTTTGTTTAAGCTAAGGGGGCGTAAGGGGCAAGGAGTTTAAGTATCAAATTTGGTGACTCTAGCTCATATAGTCTCCAAGATCTACGTGTTCATACGGACAGACCGACAGACTGACGGACATGGTTAGATCGACTCGGCTGTTGTTGATCCTGATCAAGAATATATATACTTTATGGGAAAATGCTTCCTTCTACATGTTACATACATTTTGGGGACTTTAATATACCATTTCACCCTACTGAGCAAAATTTACGAAAAATTAAGAAATAACTAATAAAAAATAACAAAAATTCTGAAAAAAAATGTTCATAAAAATTAACATAAATTAACAAAAAGTATTAACACAAATAAACGAAAATTAAAAAAAAGCTATAATTAGAAGATATTTTACAAAATTGGACAACTAGGAAGAAAATTTTTTAAAATTAAGAAAAATTTTAAATTATTAAAAAAATTTAAATAATTTTGGAAAAAATATTAACAAATATTAGGAAAATGTGATCTAAGTGATTTGTAAATTTTTTTCATAATTTTTTTGGCACGAGTAGTTTGGCATCAGTCAGCAATTTTTAACAAATAAAAGAAAATCAAATAATTGGTTTTACTGTCGTGGCGTGTATCAGTGTAAAAAGAATACTAATATTGGAAATAAAATTAACTATTGTTAAAAACTAACAAAAAGGCGACATCTATTTATTTCTTATTCTTATTTGTGCTACACTTGACCAATTTAAGGAAGGATTCGGAGCGTGCCCTGTTTTTGACAAAATAAATAAACTCTCATCGGGTCAAGTACTAGTATAAATAAGAAAGTACATAAGCATATAAAAGAGCATGGAGGAGTTTTAGAATCAGCAGACAAAACAAGGAGAGGCAATTCAAAAAAAAAAAAAAAAAAAAAAAAACAAAAAAACTTTCACTCGTTGCAGAGGACGGACGTGTTTTTTTGCGCTTATCAACTTTTATTTTTTATTCTCGCGATTAAATACTTTTCCATAATCTTAAAATTCATTATCGGTTTAATTAATTAATAATAATTTCAGCATCCGAATTTTATTTTCATTTCGCGAATACTTGCTGTCGCTTTTGTTTAAATTTAAATAAAATCAAAACTTACAACAATATTCGCATTAGCCGTGTTGTTGTTTTGCTTATCTCTTTTGCTTTTGTGTCTTTACCGTTTTTAACTAACTCTCGCGCTCTTGTGTACAAATTGTTGTTGCATGTGTTCAATTTGACGCGCTCTCCCGCTCATTCCTATTCTTGATTGGTTTGCGCTCTCGTCTTTACCGTCTTTACAGAGTCTACCCGCGACTCTGTGATACGTGTTTTTGTTTTTGTGCTTTCATCTCTTTTAATTCTTTAGTTGTGAAGGCTTACTCTGCACATTAACCCTTGTGTCAGAACTGTTCAGTATATCCTTATACACAGATTTTTTACCTTTAGAATTTTTTATTTTTTATTTTTTTGTATTTCCTTGTTTAAATAAATTTAACTTTTTGATAAAATGGTTGTCTGCTCAAAAAATAATTGTATAGTTGCCACTAATGCGGTTGACTCCCATGATTATATTCTTTGTTGGTTGTGTGACAATGCGGTTCACGTTAAGTGTGCAGGTTACACAGGCAGAATCAAGGAGTCTATTGCTAAAGGTGGTGGCTTTAAATATGGATGTGATGCTTGCCGGGAGGTCGAGAATGAGATGCGATCTTTCATGAGGCGGACTAGAAATAGTTTTGACACCTTAAGGGCAGGTTTTAATAACCTCCAAGCGGAGTTTACTGCGGTGGAGACTCAGTTCAGAAGTTTATCGCTTATGAATGAGTCTCCGAAACGTAAAAGGACCAGTCCTTGGGGTGTTTCTGTATCTGTAGATCCGCCAGCATCTCTTATCGTCCCCGACCGGTCTCATGCACCGTCCACTCCTAATGTACAGCAATTGTTATCGTTTAAGAGCCCGGTTGTGAATGCTATTAGTAAGGAATTACCGATATCACCTGGGAATGATCTCTTAAAAACGATGCCTATTGTAGTGTCCGATAAGTCCGGGCAATTACCCATTCCAATGGAAATTGCCGATAGTTCTAAAAGTATCGAGGGCCCCGTAAACAAGTTAACTGCTGCAGTGGGTGACTTGTCCAACGTTACTGCTGCGGCTAGACCCTGTTGTCACATCTGATGATGTAATAGAGAAGTTTAAATATTCTTATTCTCGGGACATTTCGTCCTTTAAAATTAGTGTTTCTGCCAATATCTTCGACACCATATGTCGAGAAGATTTTTGGCCATAACATATAATAGTTAAAGAATATACTGTAAAAAAGAAAAATCGGCAACCGATTCGCTTGCCAACAACAACAACTAATACTATTCATGCCATATCAGCATCTGCTGGTGTGTCAAAAAACTAGCTTCGTCCCTTAACCTGGGTTACCAGAACGTTAGAGGACTGAAATCTAAACTTCCTAATCTCTATGTAGATAGTCTTTCTTTTGAGCATAACATTCTAGCTTTCACAGAGACGTGGGTAAAACCTGATATTGCTGATGCATCGTTTTTTTCCACAAACTTTTCTATATTCAGACGTGACCGGATTTCTCGCATAGGTGGTGGCGTTGTGATAACTGTTGATGCTGCTTTATCATCTGAAATGATTCAATATTCTAGTACCCAGGAGATTGAATTTGTCGGTGTTAAAGTAAATTTTAAATCTTTTAATGCTTTTATTACTTGTTCCTATATTCCACCTTTGTCAGACATGGTGGTATATTCAAATCATTTAGAGGCAATTCAGTTTGTCTCCTCTTTGGTCTCCAGTCAAGACATGTTCATAGTTTTAGGTGATTTTAATTTACCCGCTTTAGCATGGTCACCAACAGATGAATGTACCATGTTGCTGCCCTCTTTGTCACATGACTTTATTGATGGCCTTCTAGGCTTATCTATATCCCAAGTCAATCCTGTCTTAAATTGTAATGAAAATCGTTAGATCTTATTTTTGTATTGGATTCTTCTTATTGTGAGGTTTCTAGGATCGAACCATTTGTTCTTCCAGAAGACAAATTTCATCCTATATTAAATTTAAAAATTGATCTGCCCTTGCTTTCACCATTACTTGGTTCAAATGAGTTACCTCTAACTAGGTGCTTTCGTAAGACTGACTTTGCCAGCCTTAATGAAAACATTGCTACTACCGATTGGTCTTATCTGTACAATTGTAGAGATATGAACTCAGCTGTTCGTTTTTTCTATGATACTCTGAATTCACTCTTTGATATTTGTGTGCCTCTTGGTAGGCTGGAGCGGCTTAACAAACCTCCCTGGTTCTCTCGTGATTGAAAAATGTGCAATTTGAAAAATGTGAAGACACGATATTATAAGAAGTTTCAAAAAACACGTCGTTCATCAGACTATGCTCTGTATACAGTCGCTCGTTCAAAATTCATGATGCTTAATACACAATGCTATAAGAATTATCTTCAGCGGTGTAAGCTTCAGTTTTCTTCTGACCCTAAACAATTTTATAATTTTGTTAATTCTAAACGTAAGACCTGTGTGCACCCATCTTTTTTATCTTTTCAAAATAAAAAAGCGAGCACTGATCAGGCAATTGCCGATATGTTTGCGAGTTTTTTCAAAACAACTTATTCCTCAACGGAATATCGAGCAAGTTCGTATCCTTATCATTTAGAAAAGGCTAATTGCATTTTCAATCCAGTGATTGATGAAGGTTCTATTCTTAGCGAACTTAAATTAGTTAAACCCGTTTATTCTCCGAGGCCAGATGGTCTTCCTGGATGTGTACTCAGGTTCTGTGCAAACGCATTATTCCATCTATTTGGAAGGAGTCGTATATCATTCCTCTGCATAAAAATGGCAAAAAGTCCGAAGCCTCTAACTATAAGGGTATCTCAAAATTGTCCGCTATTCCGAAAGCCTTTGAGAAAATTATAACTTCTCAATTGCAACATTTTTGCAGCTCTATTATTTCGCCATCCCAACATGGGTTTGTGAAACGTAGATCTACAACCACTAACCTTTTAGAATTTACTTCTCTGATAATCAAGAATGCTAAATAAACTTATGACATATACATTAACTTCAGCAAAGCTGTTGATTTCGTTTATCATACTTTATTACTAAACTGAACGACATTGGGTTTGCACGCCTTTTCCTATCTTAGGTTTTTTAAGTCTTCTTTTTCCGATTCCATTCCTGTGACTTCTGGTGTACCTCAAGGTAGTCATCTTGGCCCTCTGCTTTTCACATTATTCATTAACGATCTTTCATCAGTCATTGTTCATTCGCGTGTGCTTATGTATGCTGACGATGTCAAGCTTTGTCTTACGTATAAAGATACAGATTCATTTAGTCGGCTACAAGCTGATCTTAAAAACTTTCAATCCAGGTGCCAGTTTAATCTATTAAATCTTAATACTACCAAATGTAAGGTAATGACTTTTTTCGTAACTCTCCTCAACTGGTCACTTATTTTCTAAACAATAGCCCTTTAGAACGTCTAAATAATATGAATGATTTGGGCGTACTTATGGACCATAAGTTAATTTTTAACACCCATATTTCCACCACGGTCGCAAAGGCCATGAGTGTCCTGGGTTTCATTAAAAGATGGTCAAAAGAATTCGATGACCCTTATACAACTAAAGTTCTTTTTACTTCGCTTGTCCGTCCTATTTTATAGTATGGATCTTGCATTTGGTCACCTCAATATGAGTCGCACCAGATTAGACTTGAATCCGTTCAAAAGCAGTTCTTGCTATTTGCTCTTCGTGGCTTAAGCTGGGATCGCAATGTCAATTTGCCTTCGTATTCTAGTAGACTTCTCTTGATTAACCTTCCTTCCCTAACTAACCGTAGAACTATGCTTGGTGTCATTTTTATGCACAAGCTCCTAATTGGTGATATCGACTCGCCTGAGTTATTAGCTCAGGTAAATCTGTCGGTACCATGTAGACGGAGTAGACATCCTTTGATACCTTTATCCCTTGGTCGTTGTTCTTCTAACTATGCCATGCATGAACCTTTTAGGGTCCTCTGCTCTGATCACAACCTTCTATTCCCTGTAATCGGCTTAGAGTTTTCTATTAATATGCTTAAAACATCTATCCTATCCCATTTTGTTAATGGATAGCAATAGTATTATTTGTTTGTCTGTTTTTTCTCCTGTGTATTTGTCCACGCGATTCGTGACGTGCCTTATACGGCACCTCTCGGTCGGTCCGGTGGGAGATGGGCAGTTATCTGCTTGGGCTCGCGCGCAACAGGCTTTGTCCTGGTGTCGTAGGGGCCACTTGAACGTACTGCGTATAGTATCGTCAACGTCCGCTAATTAAATTCGAAATACCAAAAAGAATTCTATCGCCAGGAAAACGAAGCCATCCTATTTCGAGGAGAAACTTGAGCTCCTGGAATACATGTGGGAGAACTTCGAAAAAAGTCATCCGAAGCTACTGGACAAACTAAATAACGAGCAAACAGAAGATCACTACTTTGTAACGGACTATTTCAGCAAAATGAATGCGGTTGTATCTAATACAGCGGAGGATTGGAAGGACCATTTGGCCAAGATAAAACTAGAGAGACATTAAGACAAATAGTGCCTGAAGAAAAAATGAATTACAAATCTGTAGTCGACAAATTATGGATGCAAATTGAAGAAATTCATTATGAGATTCAGCGGCTAGCTGAAAATCTAGCCGAAGCCGGATATAATTTAACTACGTTTGTGGCCGCGGAAAATACAATGCTTAAATTCTGTGTGGTATCAGCAGACAATATAGCAATATAATCCACGCATGTATTGTTGCATACCGATATTGCAACTGCCCAAAATTCTTATTCCAAAATTTGATGGAGATTATCTGAAATGGCAACAATTTCATGAGTCAAATTTATCCACAATAGATAAAATGTGGTGCTTAAAATCAAACCTTTCTGCAGAATCAGAGAGATTCATAAGGCATCTGGAAATAACCGAAGCCAACTACATCTCCACCTGGTCAGTACTGCAGGAGCGTTTTAATAATTAACGAATTCTAGTAACAGCCATATTGACAAAGCTGTTTGATCACCCTAATGTGGGAAATGACGCAGCTTCTATAAAGAATTTGCATGATAACATCTTTGAATCGTTGCAAGCTTTAAAAAATGTAGGCGTCAATATGGAATCATCAGATGCCGTCATAATGTTTCATATGACAAGGAAATTGGACAGATATAACCACTCACTATCTCAATCTCTTTCTGCATATGAATCTGCATATTGTAGCAGGAGAGACGGTCACACTTGCTCTCTTGCTACTCTTCGATCCTAGTATTTTAATTGACTCTCTGAGAGAGAGGGAAGTTTAGCGGGTCTGACGTGTGAGTTAGTCGTTGCTGAGCGTTGAGGAGTGTGAGACAAATATCGAGGGAACATTAATTATAACTATAATAAATAATAACCATAATAAATAATAATAAGAACATTTAAGAAATAAAATAAACTATTATTAATCTAAAGAAACTTAAATCCGAATCTCCTAAATATTCTGACATCGGTTAATTCATCTACCGCCCACAATATCAGAAGTGGTGAACTTTTACGCAATGGACATCAACATTGAAACTCACAATTTGCCAACGTTAAAGAAGTGGCTGGAGCTATTGTACTTGCCTACAACAGGGTCAAAGGCCGAGCTTGTGGCGCGCCTGAACGATGTTCCAGTGGATCGACGAGAAGCTGGTTCCATATCTATAGCAACTGAGACTGTCGAGGAAAGTACAGAAGATGAAAGTAACCGTCAACTGTCAGAGACCACAAATGAGAAAGAGGGAGACAACAACACTGAAGTCTTGCTGAAAAAATTGTGCGACGCAGTAATCCACAATTGTTCGATATAGTGGCGCCTCAACGCCAGACAGAAAAAGAAACGCACGATTCAGTGCCGACGAGCAACAAATGTTGCGCGAACGATAGCGGCAGCGAAAACGCGATGGCAGCAGAACCAATTAGCGCGCAAAACCAGCGTCATGAACCAGTGTTGGTAAAAAGCGGTTTTTCGTCGGCTGCCAAATTCCAATTAGCACAGGAAGCGTTGTTGGAATTTAATGGGAACTTGTGTGGAAAGAAATGGGTCGCGCAGCTGACAAATATAAGCGGTGTATATAAAATCAAAGGTGTACAAATGCACATGCTTCTAGTCTCCAAGCTTAAAGGACGAGCTCATGAGTGGCTATATGCCAATGGTACGCGCATCTGTGAGCAGCTTGTCGAGTCGTTCGGGAAAACTGTGTCTCAAGCAGATGCCAGGCGCCTATTCGAGTCTCGAATTTGGAGCGCCAATGAGAGTTTCGTCAGTTACATCGATGAGAAGGCCAGGCTGTCAGATGCTATCTGCATCAGCGAAGAGGAGCGAGTAGACAAAGCCATTGAAGGGATTCCTGTGGAGGGACTCTGCAATCAAGCGCAGATTCAAGGATTCAAGTGCATTGCAGAATTACGCCGTGCATTTTCAGGCATTCAGCTACCGGTACAGCGAATCAGCAAGAGAAACTACAAAGGTGGCCGCTACGGGCAGACGTTCCAAAGAAGATTTCCAACTCGAACTCGAAGGGCCACATGAGCAAGGACTGTAAGAAACCCGACATAGTACCAGGGTCCTTGGTTCATTGGGTGGCTAAGTGTCCACTTAATAAGGAGAAGCTGGCTAAAGGATGCGGCGACGTAAGATATGTTAAGATATATTTTAAGACACCAACTAATCCTTACTTAATTACAGCATGCTTCATAGACTTAGGCAGTGATGTTTCACTTATTAAAATGCCATGTCTACCAGAAAAGATACATTTAATTTCACTTAATCATAAATATTACGGATTAAATAAGAGTCCACTTTCGTCATATGGAAAAGTCCAGTGTTTTGTTTTCAAAAATTCAATAAAAGTATCCTTTCATTTAATAGTCTTCGATAATAAGTCTATTAGCCATGAAGTAATTTTGGGAAGAGATTTTATGAAAGCATGTAATATGAAGTTAGACTTAAATTCCTTGAAAATGGTTACACTTGAAAGGAGAGAAGGCGAAAATGAACTTGGAGAGCGGTCGGATTTTGAGTCCTTGTCATTGCAGACATGCCATACAGATTTGCAAATAGCTAGAAATGTAAATGTGAAAAAGTAAAAAAAAAAAAAAAAACGGTTAGACACGATAGAAGTGAAACCATCCTTAAAATAAACTGAGAGAGAATGAGACGAAAGCAGCATTAGGAGCGGGATAATTATAGCTTCATTATAATATTGCTATAAAGGTCATATTTTATTTTCTTCATTTTATTATTATTCATCCTCAATGTTTTCAATTTCAACAAATGATACGAGTGGCTTATGATAGCTAAAATATGATACAAATGCGTTGGTTTCGATGTTGTCAACATATCTTTGAAATACCGCGTCAATTGTTGTTTTTGATCGTGTTGTTGATTCAGTGCGATTGTTACACATTTTTAAACTGAATGTTGTGTTGGGAAAGTCAATTAAAGGAACCGCTGTGTTCAATGCAAAATTTACGTTAAAATCGCCACTTAAAATCATTGGAACTTTATCGTAATCTTTTCTAAGTATCCGCGATACTTCTGGTGTATACTTTATTAAATTTTCATGAATGAATTCCGTGATGCTATTTATTGATTGATTCGGTGAAATATAAATTGCCACAATTAAAACTGTTTTTCCATTGCTCAATCTGGTTTCGCATGCACATATATTTCCCACTTTAGAGAGCTGAACAGACAGTGATTCTAGTTGCTGTGCATTCATATCTATCTGTGGAGTTACAATACGAGCACCGTTATTTTGATTGTGGTATATTGCAACACCGCCTGCTCTCGTTTGTGGTCTTTTAAATTGAACTACAATATCAAAATTGGGAATGTCAAAAATGGTTTCATTATCCAACCAAGCCTCGGAAAGAATTAGAAAATTTGACGATGTTGCTACTTTGTCTAACTGCAGATCGTGTACATGAGCGCGCAAACTTTGGCAATTAAATGTAAATAATGACAACCCTTCCCTAGCTGTTATAAAATCACTTAATAACGTTCCAATTGTTTCAAGTCGATTGAGATGTAGCCTTTGAAATTCAGCTTGCAACTCAATTGTAGATACTGTTCCTCTTCGCCCATGATAAAATTTTACACACATATACGTATATCAACATATAACGCTTCGTAGCCAAGAGTGGGGAGGCTACGAAGCAACGCACAAAGAGGAGACGGAGAATAAGGAACGCTATATAACTCTGTTCTATCTCATTCTCTCGCAGGCTATATTCTATAAGATCTATATGTATGTCTCTTTTTAGTGTCGCTTTTTCGTTTTCACTTCAAAAATTTTGCGGACATGGCTATATCAACTCAGCTTCTCATGCTGATCAAGAATTTATATACTTTATGGGGTCGTAAACGCCTCCTTCTGTGCGTTACGAACATCTGACCAATTTTACAATACCCTCTGCAAGGGTATAAAAAGTAAATAAAAATGTATCACAAAATATATAAATATATAAAAAGCATTATGAAAAAAAGCATTATGAAAAACTAAAAAGCATTATGAAAAAAAGCATTATGAAAAACTTCGACCAAGCTGGGAGTCGAACCCCGGCCGCCCGATCGCCAAGCGAGCACACTAACAACAGAGCCACGTCGACACTTTGTAAACTGCCGTCGAGTTCTGTAGTTAAGCACGCATCTCATTTTCGCATCTCATTCTCTAGCAGGCTATATACTATAAGATCTATGTGTCTCTTTTTAGTGTCGCTTTTTCGTTTCATCGAGTCTCAAATCACTCCCAACGATTCTAAAGAAGTTTTCACTACAAAAGTTGTAAGAATAGAATAGTCACGAAAGAATGTAGCCCCGAAGGGGACGACGAGAAAATTGTTAGCGAAATAGTTAAGGGGAATTTGCTATCATTGTTAGCGAAATGGTAAATGAAATTGATAGCAAGACTGTTAGTAAAACAGAGAATGGATATAGAAGCAAAATGGTTACGAAAATTAGGAATGAAGCTGTTATTGAGTTGGTCAATGAAAAAGTTATATCTTATAGAAAATGTGAAGAAAGAAAAGAAACTGCTGATGACCAATCTCTAAGTAAAGTAGAAACTGAATTATTAAATATCGAGTGTTTCAACACTGGAGTTGATTGCAAAATAGGTGATTAGATTTTAAAATCCAGAAAAAGTTTGAGCAATTGTTTGAGAGCTCATATTTGGTAGCACAAAGGCCTGAATTGCCTGATGTAAAATGTGAAATGAAGCTCAACGTGGAGGGGTCGAAGGCATTCAGTTGTGGGCCTAGAAGATTGTCATATTCTGAGAAAGGAAAATTGCAGGCTATGTTAGACGGGTACTTGGAGAAGAAGATCATTCGCATTGGTGAGTCGGAGTATGCATCACCCATTGTGTTAGTGCCTAAGAAAGCTGGCGAGTTAAGGTTGTGCATTGACTTTAGGAGATTGAACAAAGTTTTGGTTAAAGATAACTACCCTATACCTCTGATAGACGATTTATTAGACAAACGATTTTTTTCTAAATTGGATCTAAAAGATGGCTACTTTCACGTGTTCATGGAGGAAAACTCAGTTAAATATACATCTTTCGTCACTCCGTTAGGCCAGTTTGAGTTCCTCAGGATACCAATGGGTCTGAAAAACTCCTCATCAGTGTTTCAAAGATTTTTTAACAAAATTTTTACAGATATGATTAGAGATAGTAAAGTAACAGTGTATCAAGACGATATCATGGTGGCCAGTAGAACTGCCGAAGAGCACCTAGATATACTGAAAGAAGTTTTTAGAAGGATAATCAGAAACAAGCTGGAATTGCGTATAGATAAGTGTGAGTTCTTTCAGTCAAGCATTAAATATTTGGGATTTCTCATATCGGAAGAGGGCATTAGAGCCGATGACAAGGGCGTAGAGGCGGTTAAGAACTTTCCCTAACCAACAAATGTTCATACAGTAAGAAGTTTCTTGGGATTGGCTTCTTATTTTCGTCGTTTTATTAGAAACTTTTCGTTAATTGCAAAACCACTCTGTGACCTATTGAAGAAAGATAGGGTGTTTAAATTTGGTAAGGAAGAGCTAGATTGTTTTTCGTTGCTCAGAGATAAATTAGTAGAGTCGCCGGTGTTGGCAATATATAACCACAAGGACGAAGTAGAGCTGCATTGTGATGCGAGCGCATTAGGTTTTGGGGCAATGTTAATGCAAAGGCAAGAAGACAAAAAACTGCACCCTGTTTTTAATTTCTCAAAACGGACGTCTGATGTAGAATCAAAGTACCACAGTTTCGAATCAGAGACCTTGGCAATAGTATATGCAGTCCGCAGGTTCAGAGTGTATTTACAGGGAAGATACTTTAAAGTACTTATAGATTGTAATTCACTGACTCTCACCCTCAATCGAATTGAATTAAACCCAAGAATTGCGAGATGGGCTCTTGAGCTACAGAATTATGATTATGAAGTAGTGCACAGGGCAGGCAAACAGATGCAACATGTAGATGCGCTTAGTAGATGTACGAGCATACTTGTTGTAGAAATAGTTTTGAAGACAATCTTGTTTTATGCCAGAACAGGGAAGAAAAGTTGCAGGAAATAAAAAGAAAGTTGGAATTTGCTGAGGATAAATTATTTGAAATGAGAAACGGAATAATTTACAGAAAAACCAATGACGGAAGGTTGTTGTTTTGTGTACCGAGTGAAATGGAAGAGTCAATCCTTTTCAAGTATCATAACGAACTAGGTCATATCGGCAGAGATAAAGTAATGGATGCCATTTCGAAAGCGTATTGGTTTCCTAACATAAAGGAGAATGTTGTGAAACACATTAGCAAATGCTTAAAATGTGTTGCGTATTCGCCAAAGTCTGGAAAAGAGGAAGGAATATTGCACAGTATTCCTAAAAGGAATCGGCCCTTTGAACTAATTCACATTGATCATTGTGGTCCTACAGCATCAGGCAGAAGCAAAAAGCACTTGTTTGTTATTATTGATGGTTTTACGAAATTCGTCAGACTATATCCAACAAAGACGACGAATACTAAAGAAGCGGTGCTAGCTCTTAAAGACTGTTTTAGGGCCTACAGTTGACCCTTTGCCATAGTATCGGATAGAGGAAGCTGTTTCACGTCAGAGTTCGAGATGTTTGTAACTCAGAATAACGTTAAGCACATTAAGATTGCCACAGGTTCCCCTCAAGCTAATGGCCAAATTGAGAGGGTAAATCGTACACTGGGACCTATGCTTGCTAAATTATCAGAACCAGAGAAGGGTATATATTGGTATTTGATAGTTGCGAATGTTGAACATTGTTTAAATAACACACTTCATAGGAGCATTAAGCAGTTACCGAGCAAAATGCTTTTTGGAGTAAAGCAAAAAGGCAAAGTCGCAGATGAGTTAAGAGAAGAACTAGAGCAGTTAGGAATAGTGAATGATCCAAGAAATTTGGATACAATTAGAAAGGAAGGGGAAATACATCAGAAGTAAAGCCAGAAGTACAATAAGCAGCAGTAAAATAGCAAAAGGGTAGCACACAGAGGATATAAGGCAGAGGATTATATTATGGTGACGAATTTCGATTCAACTATAGGAGCGTCAAAAAAGCTTATCCCAAAACACAAAGGGCCTTATGTGATAGACAAGGTTCTCAAAAATGACGGTTTGTAATTAAGGATGTGGAAGGTTTCAGCTCAGTCGTAACTCTTATCAAGGTGTTTGGAATAGCTACAATATAAAACATTGGAAAGTGACTAAAAGTTATGAATTAAGAAATGAAAATAATAACTGTAATAAACTTTCATGTAATGTACCTTAACCAATTTGTAGTTATAAGATTTCACCTTATTGTAACGATAATTATGTAAGGATCAGGAGATCTTACGATAAGGACGGCCGAGTTGTAGCAGGAGAGACGGTCACACTTGCTCTCTTGCTACTCTTCGATCCCAGTATTTTATTTGACTCTCTGAGAGAGAGGGAAGCTTAGCGCGTCTGACGTGTGAGTCAGTCGTTGCTGAGCGTTGAGGAGTGTGAGACAAATATAGAGGGAACATTAATGATAACTATAATAAATAATAACCATAATAAATAATAATAAGAACAGTTAGAAAATAAAATAAACTATTATTAATCTAAAGAAACTTAAACCCGAATTTCCTAAATATTCTGACATCGGTTAATTCATCTACCGCCCACAATATGGAATTGGCAGAAAATATACTCCGTTGGCAACGGACAAGGTAGTGGTAAAAGGGATCAATGAAATGAAAGGAGAATTTCAGGTAAAGAAGTTATCGTTAAAAATTAACGAGACTCGTGTGCACATAAATGAAGTGGGTGGTCAACCACATATAAGCAAGGCGCGAGTAAGCCTGGTTGTAAGGTCTAGATACAACACATAATAGGTGCCACACATAATAGGTGACCAACCCACAGAACAAATAACGCAGAAAGTCACATTACCAGACAACATTCAATTAGCGGACCCAACATTTCATAAACCAGGAAAAATTGATATGCTGTTGGGAGCTGATGATGCTATAATGCTACCAGAAAGAAGACCGTCCAACACTACAAAATTCAGAGTTTGGATGGATTGTTGCTGGCAGAATTAATATGTCAGAGGAATCTCTAGAAAGATTTTGGCAACTAGACACACTAGAGCCAATAAAAAGGTATAGGAGTCCAGAGGGAGAGTATTGTGAAAAATTCTTCCTCGATAACCTACACACGGCGGCTGACAATCGACTAACTGTAAAGCTCCCATTTGCTGAAGAGGCTTCATCCTTTGGAGAATCTCGGGAAGTAGCCATAAGAAGATTCATGTCGCTAGAGCGACGAGCCCTGACATAAAAAAGGAGTATGTGAAATTTATGTCAGAATATGAACAGCTTGGACATATGAAGCAGGTAATGGTGGAGCAAATTCCCAAGAACTATTACTTTATCCCGCATCACTGTGTACTAAAGCCCCAAAAATATGCATCATCCAAATCGTCATCAGGAAAATCACTGAACGACATTTATATCCTGTACCAGTTGTACAGAGTCAACTCTTCTCAATTCTACTGCGGTTCAGGACACACAAATATTTGTTCACTGCGGACATTGAAAAAATATTTCGTCAAGTTTGGATAAACCCTGCCGATCAATTGAATCAGATGATTGTCTGGAGAGAGGATCCAAGTCAAGAACTAAAGTTTTATCGTTTAAAAATGGTGACTTATGGAACTACATCAGCCCCATATTTAGCGACAAAGTGTCTGGAATATTTGGCACTAAAAAAACATGGAAAAATTGTCGTCTGGAGCATTGGCATTAAGAAATGCATTTTATGTTGATGATTGTCTTACAGGTGCAGACAGTTTACCAGAAGCCCTGAAAATAAGACAAGAGCTTCTAGAAATCCTGAGACCTAAGGGTTTCCACTTACGAAAGTGGTGTTCAAATAGCCGTCAACTTCTAAAAGAAATTCCAAAAGAAGATACGATTGCTGACATCAATCTCGGTGACACACTGAAACAAACAAGTGTCAAAACATTGGGAATCATATGGGTACCCAAAGAAGATCAATTATGTGGCATACAAAAGGAATAACCAGACGAGGGGTGCTATCTGAAGTCGGTCAAATCTTCGATCCTCTAGGCCTGTTCGCACCGGTAGTGGTAAGAGCGAAAATGTTTCTTCAACATGTCTCAACAAATTGAGATGGATAGTGACCTGCTGCCGTATGTGGAGAAGCAATGGGAAGCCTACCGAGAGGATGTACAGACATTAAACCACATGGAAATTCCAAGGCATATTTTTGATGGCAAGTGGGGGACTACGAAGGAACTGCATACATTTGTTGATGCATCAGAAAAGGCGTATGGAGCGGCAGTTTATATCCGCTCAACTTATAAAAATGGTCAAATTTCGGTCAGATTGTTATGCGCCAAGTCGAGAGTGGCTCCCCTTGAAAAACATACGCTGCCCCGGCTGGAACTATGTGCAGCTGTACATGGAGCTGAACTCACGGATAGAGTTCGACAGGATCTCCAACTAGGATCAGAAAGTGTTGAATCATTTCTCTGGTCAGACTCAACAGTAGTACTTTCTTGGGTTAATTCACGGGCATCACATTTCCACACGTTTGTGGCTAATCGGTTGACCAAAATACATGCGGTATCACATCCAAGGCAATGGCGTCATGTGTCATCAGCGCTTAACGCAGCTGATGTTCTGTCTCGAGGCACATCAGCAGCCCAGCTTAGCACACATACATTATGGTTATATTGACCACTATTTTTGCATAGACCACAACGTGGCTGCCCAGCACCATTTAAGCCTACAGAGCCCACGATGGATACCCCTGAGAAGAAAACTAAGGCATTCGTCAATCCTATTCCGACTCCCGCTGCAGCAAACCCATCCCCCAGCATTTTTTGCGGTCAACGTTGGATAACGTTGAACAGGTGTTCAACGGCCGGGAGTATGTTGGTGTTTAGATTATATAAAATAAGATAACAATATGACAATGATAATATATAGAATAAATAGACATGTATGTCAATATTGGTATTTAACCCGATGGTCAGCAGTTTACAATAAAGACCTGGTTAATTAAGCTGCTTTGGTTAGCTATTATCAATAGAGACGTATTTGTAATCTCACTCGGAAGTCCACCCAATTTATGTGTTGGTTGCGACAACTTTTAGTCACTGGTTTATGCTCTAGTGCCTATTTAGATATAAATAAATAAACATTAAATAAATTCAAGAAGAACTAAAGTCTTTTATTGAACAACTGGCGATCTGCACAGCTTCGTAATGCTCCCGTTTGTCCTCCCTGTTAAACAATCTTCTAAATCTTTATGCGGCCTCCCTTTTCCCCGTCTAGTTGATTGTTGTTCTTCTTCCTTCTCAGAATCTACGAATTTTGTATATTTTATTTTAATTAACTAGGCAGAACACAAAATCGGTACAACCCTAATTGTATTAATTAGGGAAAAAAATAAATATATTCATCCAATTTTATTAGCGGAAACAAAAAAGACCAACCTGGAAATAGGCAACTGTCTCAACTTTAATATCATATACCGCGCATTTTTAAGGCGAGGTTTCCCTAATATTATGGCTTACGATTTGAACTCGCACATTTTTGCAAATTGGGATCATTTACATATAATAAGTAAATATTTCATCTACCTATTGTATGTAGTCCGGCATTGATACTAGTTGACCCTTGTTAGCTCTACTCCAGTTAAAAAAGTTAAAAACACCAATATTATGGAATTTTTTAAACGCCTCTAGTTCAATAACGATGTTAGTGATTATTAAAATTTATGAAACATGATATTAATAAAGAACATACTTTTCTAGAAAATCCAAACCGATTTCTAGTTCAATAACGATGTTAGTGATTATTAAAATTTATGAAACATGGTATTAATAAAGAATATACTTTTCAAGAAAATCCAAAACCGATTTTCGTAAAAATTAGCATAAATTCCCATTTACTAAAATTGTCCCAACTTTGGGCGCCTCTAGCATCCATGAATCTCAACCAATGCCAAAAGCGATCATGAAAAAATTAAGTTTTGAAACGCTATACGGGCAGAGGCCCAACTGTGCGACGGTCCTATAAACCCACTATTAACTTTTAGCATTTATATTTATTAATTTTTCAGCTATTTATTAATTTTTTTAAAGAAATAAAGCCTTAAATTATTAAGCATAGATAAAACTTTTGTTTTTATTCAATTTTTATCGTTTTATGCTTTAGTATATCTCCCCTCTAAAAACACGGTTCAAAGAAGATTGAATGCCAGATAATCCCTCAATTATTCAACTATATCCCCACCACGCCATGCCATGCTTTTAACAATACAAATTGCGCCAAAAAATACGAGCACTTTTTCAGGTAAAACCTCGAGGACTTTCTGGATTATGTCCCAAAAGTTTCATTTAACAATTTGGTAACGTATTCGAGAAAAATTCAAAAATGTGTAGGCACCTCCAATAGGCAAATATTTGTTCTGCAACGGCAGTTATTTTTGGTTAATTGGATCATCAAAATTGAATCAAAAAAATATCAATGAAGCCAACTTCGGCAGTACCGAAGTTTATATATCCTTGCAGTCCTCGACAATAATATTTTTACATCTTCAAAAATCTTTTTCGTAACTCAATTTATCAATACACAAACACAACATTCAAATTATTACTCTGTCCCTTTTTATTCTGCTATACCCGCAATTTTTTTTTCTTTTTCCCTCATTCTCCAAGCAAATTACGAGACGCATACACGTGAGTCTGTGTGTGTGCATGCTCTGTTGATTCAAGCAATGACCTAGTAGGGAGCAGGCAGAGCTGACGGCAGCGTTTGAGCAGAGCCAATTTATATTGAGTGTAACTGATTGATCGGATTGAAATTTTGAAATGTTATTTTTTATCTCCAAAACTATCACATTAGTCATTTCGGTTTTTCATATGTCGCTATATCATATAATTGTCCGATCCTATGGATTTTTGTAAGATAACTGCGTAAAACGCATACGAACCGACGGACGGATGGGCATACGGACATGGCTATATCGACTGAGCTTTCCATGCTGATCAAGAATGTATATGCTATATGGGGTCACAAACATCTGACCGATTTCATAAAAAACTCTGACAACTCCGCCCTTATGGACCGCCTAGTAAAATTCGTTTATACGTATATTTTCCATGTTTTCCGATTTTCATAAAATTTGGTAAGTTGATAGATATTGATAGGGCTCACTAGTGTGCTGAATTTGGTTTCGATAATCAAAAAGTTGCAGGAGGCGATCGGTTTTTTCTACAATCTGGAGGCGGAAGTAGGCATGGCAAAAATGTTAAATATCAATAATCTGCACACGTACTAAAGAAATCTAATTACCAAATTTGGTGGTTCTAGCTTTGTTCGTTTTTGGGAAAATCAGTTTTATTTAAATTTCCGGGGCCAGGGCAAAAATTTTAAAAAAGCAAATCCTGCGCGTTTACTAAGCTACTACACATGGTGGTTCTTTCTTTGTCAGTATCAAATTTGGTGACTCTAGCTCATATAGTCTCCAAGATCTACGTGTTCATACGGACAGACCGACAGACTGACGGACATGTTTAGATCGACTAGGCTATTGATCTTGATCAAGAATATATATACTTTATGGGGAAATGCTTCCTTCTACATGTTACATACATTTTGGGGACTTTAATATACCATTTCACCCTATTGCGTAAAATTTACGAAAAAATATCAAAGAAGCTAACATCGGCTGTGCCGAAGTTTATAAACCCTTGCAGCCCATGGCCATAATATTTTTACATGTTCCAAACTCTTTTTCTGTAACTCAATTCCTTAATGCACAGAACCTTTCAAATATCTTTTCCATTTCTTGTTCTTCTTCTTCTTCCCCATCCCCTGTGTTGTAGTTTTGCCACTATGTGTGTATGCGTGTGCTCTGATGATTTGAGAAATGACGTAGTAGGCAGCAGGCAGAGCTACCGGCAGCCCTTGAGCAGAGACGATTTATATTGACTGTAACTTCTGTTCTATTTATCCGATCAGATTGAAATTTTGGGATCTGATGTTTATTTACTACTAGATGACCTGGCAAACTTCGTACCACCTTAGCGTTGCAATGAAAGCCCGGCAAACGTTGTTTTGCCATATAAATAATTTTTTAGTGATTTCAAGTGTAGACCAAAAAAAGCTTACTTATTATAAGTATGTATGTACCGCCTTAGCGTTGCAATGATGCACTACTTTATTTTGGATAGCTGACCTACCTTAGGTATGAGTACCTATTCAATTTGAACTGAATCCTCCATATAAAAATGAATCCATAATTCCCTGGTCTCGCTATACCTGAAAATGACTTTACCAATTTTTAATGAAATAAAACACAAAATATATATTTTGATAATAGTGTTTATTTCTTAGGATTTATTTAAACACTAAGCTCTGTACTCTTCACTGCTTCTCTCTACTCGAATGCTTTTTGATAAACTATATTTTTAGTTTTATTTTCTGGCGCGTAAATAAATAATGTTGTTGGTTTTCCGACACGGGAACAGGCGACATATAATTGGCCATGTGAAAAACATGGATTTTGTAGGTTGATGCCGCAGTCGCTAATGATAACAGAAACGTTTTCCCAGTTCCACCAGGAGCATCTAAAAAATAAAATCCGCCAGTTCCATCGTTTTCTATTTTCATGAGCGTATCGTAGGCATATTTTTGTTATTGATTCAAAAGGGATACTGTTCTATCAACCATTTCTCTTAATGATTCGGAATCGTATCAGGCTTCGTGTCTTAATTCTTGATCAAATGAGTTGTGCATTGGACAATTGGGTGCTATCATTCCTATTTGTATTAATACTTTGTTGGTAACATTATAACTGAATGCATCGGCTCTGATAACAATTTTGTGATTATCAGATGGCATGCGGTCTAATGCAGTTGTGAATAATGCAACTAATTCATTGTGTTGGTGGAAAAATGTTTGAAGTTGTTCCACAATGTATCTTTTCACTGAGTTGTTGTGTGCGCAACGCTGATCGACTTCTCTTGCTGAATTGCCCATAAAATATATTTGCGAAACTTTATAGTCTTGATCAGGCACTGGCAATAAAATATATTTGCGAAACTGTATAGTCTTGATCAGGCACTGGCAATAAGGAACCATGATATATTTGACCCTAAATCTGCAAGAATATACAGGTAATTGCATAGCAAATTTTACCACCATGTCTTTACTTCATTTCATCATTTCACCTCGATATTGAACAGCCTTCCATGACAGCTATAGGTAGAAGACCTAAAAAACTTTGCCATAGGTAGTAAAACTAAAAAAAATGTTTTCCATTATAATACTTACTTTGAAAGTAGGCAAAAAATTGTCTCGAATAACCTTTGTTGCCCCAAATAATGTCATTTGAAAGCAATTATTGTACTGCTGGATATGAGTCAAAAAAGGATAAGAATCTGGATCAATTCCAGATACCAATGAACGTAGTGGCTCTGGTGGCGGTACCAATGGCGTCAATTTGACTTGCCCGCTGGCATAACACAATCCAGGGGCTTCATTTTTGAATTTCAATGCCTTGCAATGTGGACACACAATATTCATTTGTCCAATAGCAACAATGTTCGCTGAACTGTAATCAATTGCCACATTATAACTGAATGCAGCTCTGTGGGCATTAAACATAAAATTTCTATTTTGATATTGATTCCGTTCAAGTTCATTTCGCGCTTCGCGTTGCTTATCAGTTTGATTTGCTCTTATATTTCTCTGACTTGGCGTATTTCGAGTACTGCGGCCTAAGCTTGTACGTCTGGTTGGTGGCATTGTTAAAAACGAAATCCATTTGTTCTTCGTCTATTGACTGTGAAACGGCGTGATTATTGTTGTTCTAATCTTATGACTTCATTGCGTTCAGCTCACGTATCTTTTGGCTCGTCTTGAAAGAAAACGCAAAGGGGGTGATTTGAGCCGCAGTACAAGTAATGCTTGGTACTTGCGAAATAGCAGATTCGAAAGAAACAAAATACTGATGCACGTGTCAGAATGTAGTAACTTTTCGTTTGTAACTAAAACAGGAATGAACGAATTTTCTACAACGTGGATGACATTTAACTGCCCCCGCCTACTGCGATCGATAACCATTTTAAACCCATTTTATTCGCGATCCCGAAGATTTATTTAATCTTTTTTTCTGTAAAAACCTTCTCCTAATAATAACAAAAACAACAAAAAAAGAATTAGTGAAATCGGTTCAGTCATTCACGCGTAATGCCGTAGACGGTTGCCGCTGCGCAATAGAAATATATCGGAGAAAAAAATAAATTAACGTTTTTTTTATTTTTATTTGGAACAAATGACCTGGAGCCTGATAACATCTTAAGATAACAACACAAAGGTCGCAAAAACTACCACAATGACAACAACGGATGGTCCGCCGATCGCAACCCAAACCATGGGATTTGAGAAAATAAAACTAAACTACAGCAACACAAAAACAACAATTAATAGACATCAGACTACCTCCAAGAAATTAGTAAAACTGAAAAGTAGTTTAAAAGTTCTGTTAAAATGTAAAAAATCTAAATGAATTCCCAATTTTATTAAAAATACCACACGATGTGATAATATTTTTAAATTTGACAATAACACATTTCCAGACATTAGCAAAACATTGGACAGATACACATATTTCTTTCACACAAAAATATTAAACCTTCTTATAAAACATAAACTCTCAAAAGACTCAACAACAAATTAGCTGAGACAACAAAAACTCTTGGAAAACAGCTGGACGAACAGAGCATGAGCGCATTTTTGGAGAGAGAACAAGACGCAGTAAAAAGACTAACAAAAACATTGCGGGAACATCATAGGATGAAACATGAGAAACTAAACAACAAACGGAACCTTGCTCTCTTTAACAACAACAGAACTGACGATTGGTTTGTAAATGAGACAGAAGTGGAGTTCCCGCCGGATATAAAATCATTACTATCAAAGGGTCCAAAGTTTGCTCTTCCCATAGAACACGAGAAGCTCCCTTTCATTAAATACATTACCGATGGAGAGGAAATAGTTCAGACGATTAAGGAAAAAGAGAAACAAGAGGCAGCGCGTACTGCGTTCTCTTTAATGGTTAAAGAGCATAGAGCGATGAAATACATAAATGCAACAGATCGTTCAATATTAGATATAACTCAACGGACATACAAATTTCTTAAACAACATGACGATATTTTGATATTAACATCTGACAAAGGAAATAAAACGGTAGCAATGAAAAAGATTGATTATAACCACGGAATGATGGACATATTGTCGGATCTAAACACCTATAGAATCCTCAGGAAAGACCCAACAACACAACTACAGACAAAGAACAACAATCTGGTGCACAAACTACACAAGATGGGTGCTATTTCAAATATTGAAAAAAACAGAATGATGACAACTACGGCGATCTCTCCAAGAATATATGGACTACCAAAAAAACACAATGAAGGGACACCATTGAGACCGATTTCTTCGTCAATTGGCTCACCATCTTATGGACTTTGTAAATACATTATACAAATTTAAGGGAATATAACATTGGACTCGAAATATAACATAAAAAACGCAACTGAATTCAAACAACGCATAAATAACACATTTGTGACGATGAACAATTAATTTCGTTTGACGTGGTATCATTATTTCCGAGCATACCAACGGATTTAGCATTAGACACAATCAGGAACAAATGGAGGTTATACGGGAACACACAAGGTTATCAAAAGCTTTATTTATGGAAATAGTAAAATTCTGAATCAAAGAGAATAGATATTTTACATATAAGGACCAAATATTCATACAATTAAAAGGAATACCGATGGGATCTCCGGCCTCACCTGTAATTGCGGACATCGTTATGGAAAATATTCTGGACTCTACCATGGATAAACTAACCAGACCAGCAAGATTATTGACGAAATATGTAGATAATATTTTTTCAATAATTCACCAAGATGACATCGATCAAACACTGGACACCCTAAATTCATTTGATAGGAATATTAAATTCACTATGGAGCTGGAAGACAATCGAAAACTGGCGTATTTGGACTCTATGATCATCAGACCAGGAAACGAATTAAAACTAAAATGATATAGGAAGCCAACATCATCAGGACAAATCATCAATTTCAACTCAAAACACCCTAAGACGATGATAATAAATACAGCAATGAGTTGTATCCAACGGATGCTAAACATTTCGTATAAAATATACCATGAACAAACGAAGAAGGAAATAATAAATATTTTAAAGGACAACGATTTTCCGGATAACGTAATCAAGACATTATTCAAAAAACATAAATCCCCCATTGACAAAACCAAAAATGAGAAAACCTACTTATCTGTCACTTATGTACCTAAATTATCAAAAAGACTATCACATTTGGAATGTTATGACAAAGATCAAATAAAAATAGCACACAAACCTGACAATACCCTCAAATATATATTCAACAAAACAAAATCCAAGATAGAGATGACAAATAGAAGTAATGTAATATACTAAAATCCATGTAATGGAAACATACCGTGCAATAAGATATACATAGGGACGACCAAATCAAAATTAAAAATTAGGATTTCCCAACACAAATCTGACTATAAAATGAGACATTATTCAGACACACCAAAAACAGCACTAATGACACACTGTGCAACTAGTGGCCATGCACCGAATTTCGAAGAGACAACAATATTAGATGAAGAGCGGCACTAAAACAAAAGGTTTACCATGGAGATGCTACGTATCATCAATACTGCGAGCGCCACACGATTTTAACTTGAAGACTGATACCGACAACTGCGCTCACATATACAGACATTTACTTGACGAGAATTAGTTCTTAACTCCACGTCGAACGGTGCTGACTTGTCAAATAAAGTATGTTACAAGATTGTTAAATGTCACATAATTGTTAAATGTTCTTGTATTTTATTGTATTTGCCCTGAAGACGGTTGCCGCTGCGCAACCGAAATATATCGAAGAAAAAATAAATTAAAAACTAGGTTTTTTATTTTTATTTGGAGCAAATGACCTGAAGCCTGATAACATCTTAAGATAACAGCACAAAGGTCGCAAAAACTACCACAATAAAATTTTTTAAAATTAAGGAAAATTTTTAAATAATTTAAAAAAATTGGAAAAATTAGGCAAAAAATATTAACAAATATCAGGAAAATGTGATCTAAGTTGTTAGTGAATTTGTTTTCAGTTTAAGAAAGATTTTTAAAGTCGCCAACAGATGATTTGATTAATTCCAAGGACTTCTTTGCATATTTGAAGAACAAATGCCGACAAAAGTGGGTCGATGATGGTTGAAGATTTCTCCAATCTTCAGAACTTTCACTTCTTAGGCGCAAAGGAACTACAGAAGCGAAGAACACATTTTCCCAGAAATAGTTTTGTCTTCTCTGGTTATTATCTGTTTGTAGGCATTTTGTCCAGATGATCCATCACATCCACATTTGTAAAGTAAAGTAAAATTTTCCGGAAGAAGCTCCACCTCACCCCACGCATACTTTCAGTTTCGAGTTTTACTTCTTTTTTCTTGGCAAATCCAATTTTTATATATCCGGGAAAAACGTCGACTTTATGACTTTTTAAGGAGCTCCTTAAAATTTCGTATTTTCCCTTCGTTTATCCATAAATAAGGAAAACGCCTCTTCCTCATTCTACATAGCGGAAACTAAGTTTGGTGGAGTTGGAGTACCTACCTTAATCCTATATAGTTAAATAAGACTGGCGATCTGTACATCTTCCTAATGCTCCCGTTTGTCCTCCCTGTTTCCTTCGTATACTTTGAGGAAAGTGCTTCTGAAAGATGTTCAGTCACATCCTCGAGTTTTTGTTTCCTTGTAAAAGTTAAACAATCTTCTAAATCTTTATGCGGCCTCCCTTTTCCCCGTCTAGTTGATTGTTGTTCTTCTTCCTTCTCAGAATCTACGAATTTTGTATATTTTTTTTAATTCTAGGCAGAACATAAAATCGGTACAACCCTAATTGTATTAATTATGTAAAAAAATAAATATATTCATCCAATTTTATTAGCGGAAACAGAAAGGACCAACCTGTAAATAGGCAAAAATTTTTATCAACTTAAATATCATATACCGCACATTTTTAAGGCGAGGTTTCCCTAATTTTATGGCTTACGATTTGGACTCGCACATTTTCGCAAATTGGGATCATTTACATATGATAGGTAATTATTTCAAATACCTAGTGTATATAGTCCGGCATTGATACTAGTTGATCCTTGTTAGCTCTACTCCAGTTAAAAAAGCTAAAAACACCAATATTATGGAATTTTTTAAACGCTTCTAGTTCAATAACGATGTTAGTAATTATTAATATTTATGAAACATGGTATTAATAAAGAACATACTTTTCAAGAAATTCCAAAACCGATTTTCGTAAAAATTTCCATTTACTAAAATTGTCCCAACTTTGGGCGCCTCTAGCATCTATGGATCTCAACCGATGCCAAACGCGATCATGGAAAAATTAAGTCTTGAAACGCTATCTGGGCAGAGGCCCAACAGTGCGATGGTCCTATAAACCCACTGTTAACTTTTTAGCATTTATGTTTTTGAATTTTCCAGCTATGTTCAAGATTAAACATCGTGTTCATATGAGATGGTTTCAGCAAATCAGATGCACTGAAGAAATACACAAAACGAAACAAAACCATAAAACAAAAATTAGTCATAATGATTTATATGACAATTATTGCTTAATACCAAACAAAACATGCATCCACACTCTGTGGTAGCCAACGCTGAGCATGAAATATAAACAATTTTCAACCCCCGAAAAACGTGGGTCATTAGAATAAGTATTTTTAGGAACAATTGTCGCCACCATAACTGGGTAAAACGCATACGAACCGACGGAAGGACGGGCAGACGGACATGGCTATATCGACTGAGCTTTTCCCATGCTGATCAAGAATGTATATACTATACGGGGTCGGAAACGTATACTTATGCGCGTTACAAACATCTGACCAATTTCATAAAACCCTCTGCAAGGGTATAATAAGATCAAATTAAGAATAAAGTAAGTAAGTCGTCTTGCCGACTTCTGTATACCATGCACTAGATGATAAATATTTTAAATTTCGAAAATGTCTATTAAATTTTTCTCACACACGAGCACTCTAGCGCCGCATCAAGCCTACGGCCCTTATGGACCGCCTAGTAAAACTCGTTTATACGTATATTTTCCATATCGGCAGTCGGTTTTTTCTATATTCGGGAGGCGGAAGTAGGCGTGGCAAAAATGTTAAATATCAATAATCTGCACACATAATAAAGAAATCTAATTACCAAATTTGGTGGTTCTAGTTTTGTTTGCTTTTGTTAAACTGATTTTAATTTAAACATCGTGGGCGAAAGAAGGCGGTGGCAAAAATTTGAAAAAGCAAATTCTGCGCGTTTACTAAGCCACTACACATGGTGGTTCTACCTTTGTCAGTTTTCGAGAAAATCATTTTTGTTTAATCTAAGGGGACGTAAGGGGCAAGGAGTCCAAGTATCAAATTTGGTGACTCTAGCTCTTATAGTCTCGAAGAGAGCTACAGAGCACACGATTGATACCGCTGAAAAGAAAACCAAGGTATTCAGCATGGTGACTGCCACGGCAAACAACAAGAGTGAATGGATATATACGGTAAATCACAGAAATTCGTTTTACCGGCTACAGCGAATAATGGCGTATGTGCTGCGGTTGTGTCACAAGCAGAACAGGAAACCAACGGTTCAGTTAGAGTTGGAAGAGTTGGACCAAGCACAGAGAGTGATCATTAAGCAAATTCAAGAAACAGGATTTGCGTATGAATTACGGCACTTAAAGAAACGACCTGATCAACCGCTAGATCGCAAAAGCACGGTGGCAACATTGCCACTAATACTGGATGAACATTCAAACATACGAGTTGCAACTCGGCTACAACAAGCACCAGTATCAACGGAAACAAGGAATCCATATCTCTTGCCGTATAATGATCCGGTGGTAAAAATGATACTAAGGAAACTTCATGAAGAGAATCTTCATTGTGGACATGAGGCACTCCGCGGAATAGCTAGGCAACAGTTAAGGTGAAGCCGATGGTCCGGAATGTGATCCAGTGCTGCGTAACATGCACCAAGTACCGGCCTCAGTTCTTTAAACAAGTCATGGGCGACTTACCTGAGCACCGGGTATCTCAAAATAGACCCTTTCTCAACGCCGGAGTAGACTATTGTGGACCATTCTGGATCCACCATAAAGTTCGAGGAAAACGTCCCGACAAGGCTTACATTGCAGTATTTGTATGCTTTGCAACCAAGGCAGTCCACCTAGAGTTGGTCGGAGACCTGTCCACCTCATCATTTGTAGGTGCGCGACCGATACAATACACTCAGAAAAGGCAACAGGTACTATCAAGGAGTTTTGCAACCAAAAAGGAGTGCAATTTATGTTCATACCACCACGGTCTCCACATTTCGGAGGATTATGGGAAGCTGCGGTAAAGTCCGCTAAGCATTTACTGTTGAAAAACGTATCGACAGCAAATTTAACGTTTGAACAACTGTCTACCATCATTGTCAATGTTGAAGCAGTGCTGAACTCTCGTCCGTTAACCCCAAACTCAGACGATCCCAACGACTTGACCGAGAACCATTAGTAGCTCAACCTGATGCAGAGCCAGTAACACAGCGATCCATTCCAGAGCAACGGGAATTAGTCCAACGGCTTAAGCATACATTCTGGACACAATGGTCTCAAGAGTACCTACAGGAATTGCAGGGTACATTGAAATGGAAGAAACCATATAACAATGTCAAAGAAGGCATGATGGTAATTCTAAAGGAGGATAATGTGCCAATCTTGCAGTGGCCGATTGGACGAATTATCAAATTGTATCCAGGCCTGGATGGATACGTCCGTGTGGTAGACGTTAAAGCAGCCAGAGGCACCTACAAGCGTGCCATCCATAAATTGGCCCCCTTGCTTAGAGAGACGGGAATGAAATGCAAAATCGAAGCCAATGACACAGAAACCAATGCCCAAGAAGACCCTGGTATCGAGGACACTGCAGAACCTAAGACAAAAAGACGTTTGTCAGCCGGTCTGCCACCATTGGCAATAACGATCTGCCTAATGCTGTTGTTCCTTCCTATAGCATTTGCTCAAAGGACCAACATCACTCGATTCAACTCCAAACCAGGCATATACTACGAAAGTATTGGCACAGGAAGAATGGCAACATCTGACTGGACTATCGTAGCATTTTACGATCTCGAACCATATTGGGCCGACCTGAAGACATTTTCAGACGGATTAGTAAAGGTTGGAGAAATATGCTTGTTAATGAAGGTTCCAGAGGCATGCACAGCAATGCAGAGACACTTCGAGCATGTCAACTCAGAGCTACGAACAGGAAATGATCTCCTTCACATAGAACGCCCACGACGATCGCCTTTGGATATAATTGGGAACATAGCGAACGGCTTATTTGGTGTGCTGGACTCAAAGTATGCAACAGAGATGTCAGGCACCATACGAAATGTTAAATCAAATGAAGACTATTTATTGACATTGCTACAAAACCAGACATCTGTGATTGATTCAACAATAAATATCATCAAGCGAGACGAAGCCACAATTGAAAATCAGATGAAACTAATGGAACAACAAATGAACGACATAACTAAGGTCGAGGATAATGCGGTAAAGGCATTACAATGGTATATCACTCTAACTACTCAGATGACAGTTATTGCAGGGAATTTGCAACGAATTCAAACCGAAATTTCCCGAGTATTTACGGATGCCCATCATAGTAAAATAAGCCCGTTACTACTATCACCAGGCCAGCTTCGTGAACATCTGAACCAACTGAAGAGACATCTTCCGTTTGGTTTGGATTTGCCAGTTCCAGATAACGACGTCTTACAATTATATGGCTTAATGAAGGCACAAGGCACAATCGCAAACAATCATGTGATATTTAAGGCCACGTTTCCATTAGTGGCAACGCAGACAGTGCAACTGTATAACCTAGTACCCATTCCAGCAGTTGGAACTCATGGGATTGTAACGATGAACATTCAAAATCCTATTATTGCTGTCAACAAAGAACAAAATCAATACATTGGGCTCTCAAGAGCAGATCTGGAACGATGCTATCAGCTCAACAATGAGCAATATATTTGTTTTGATAAACAAACGACGTTTACGGCCAATAGCAACTGTGAGTTCCAGTTATTCAAAAACTCAAAATCATCAGCGTGTCAAATACAACACACAAACAGGTCATTCGTGTGGTACGACATGTATCACAAAAATCAGTGGATTTTTGCCACCACCAGACCAATTGAACTCACAGTGACCTGTGACGATAACATCCAAGATGTCACTATCAAGAAGACTGGATTGTTAACTCTAGACTCGACGTGTACAGCAAGAAGTTCTGCTATCCGAATAACAGGTCACCGTATAGCTACGACAGACACAATGAAATTGTCATATGTGCAATTTGGCAACTTCAGCATTGGCCCAACAAAGGCAGCGCCAACAACTACACAATTCACGAAGATGCAGCTTAGCTACGACGAATTAAGCAACATTCAAGGAAAACTGGAAACTAAGCAAAACTGGAAATTGCCAGAAGACCTCAGCCAGCCGGCTCACCATGTTATCGTCTCCTACGTAGCGCTAATAATACCATTGGTTCTTGTGATGGTCTATGGAATAAGAAGATGCTTACAACCCCAAAGACACAATGGTCCAGATCAGACAACCGTGAGGATCGTCAATCCCATACCGACTCCTGCTGCAGTAAACCCAGCCCCCAGCAATTTTGCGGTCAACGTTGGATAACGTTGAACAGGTGTTCAACGGCCGGGAGTATGTTGGTGTTTAAACTATATAAAATAAGATAACAATAAGACAATCATAATATAGAAATATATGTCAAGTTAGTATGTAACCCGATTATAGATATCGATGGCTCATCAGTAGTAAGTAGGTGTGAGATGGTCAGCAGTTAACAATAAAGACCTAGTGAATTAAGCAGCTATGCAATAAAGACGTATTTTGCTGACCTAACACTATGTCGAACTATGCGCTGGTGAGCTCTCTATTTTTACTATAAAAGAAATGCATTATTCTTAGTAAGATCAGATACCAATTGTAGTTACATCGGGTGTGCATCGCTGTGTCTTTGGCCCCCAATCTCTACCTTCGTAATCTCACTCCGAAGTCCACCCAATTTATGTGTTGGTTGCGACAACCTTTAGTAACATTTAATAACTTCATGAAATACTAACGTCTTTCATTGAACACTACGTGTTCATACGTACAGACCGACAGACAGACGGACATGGTTAGATCGACTCGGCTGTTAATCCTGATCAAGAATATATATACTTTATGGGGTCGGAAATTCTTCCTTCTACATGTTACATACATTTTGGGGACTTTAATATTCCATTTCACCCTATTGAGCAAAATTTACGAAAAAATATCAAAGAAGCTAACATCGGCTGTGCCGAAGTTTCGAAGTATGATTAGCGGTACCAGGTTCGTTGCTGACGCTTGCGCAGCAAGTACCACCTGCAGATTTCTTCTGTGAGTGTCGAAGCGGCCACAACTGAACAGAATGTGTTCAGCTGTCTCTTCCTCACCGTTGTTGCACCATGGGCACGCTGGGCTTGCAGCATGTCGGAGGTAACTCCGAGAGCAACCGTGGCCGCTTAAAAGCTGTGTCAGGTTGTACTTTGAATGTTTCGATAAGGCCGGTGCCTGCCTGTATTATTGCAGTCTCTACTTTTTTTCGACTGCTTCAGCCATATTCATTACATTCCAGAGTAGCGTCTCCATAACAGTGCCCTGTGGAACTCCTCCGGTAATGCTATAATGTTTTCCTCCATCGTAGGTGTCCGCATGCAGCCATCTGTTGTTGAGGTAGCTGATAGTTACTTTTAACAGGTAAGGCGGAACTCTAAAGTTTTGCAGAGCCTCTAGTATGCAGGACCACCTTGCCGAGTTAAAAGTATTTTTAACATCTTATGTCGTTATTAGACAATATTCTTTTGATCCGCCTTTCCAACTATCGCCAAGGATTGCGTTCCGAGCTATGTTTACCACTTTCTGAATTGCATCTATTGTAGATCTCTCCTTACGAAAACATAACAGGTTTTCGGCAATTGCTTGGTTGGCCTGCAGGGCCTGGTCTAGTCTGTCCACTACTATCCTTTCAAGGACTTTTCCTGTCGAGTCTAATAGGTAGATGGGTCTGTAGGCAGAAGGCTCTCCCATTTGTATTCCTCGTTTAGGCAAAAGCACTAGGTTCTGCTGCTTATATAGGTCGGGGAATATGCCATCGTTGAGACATTTGGTGAAGGCGGATGCAAATCTTTAATGCCTCTTTCATGATACAGTCGGGGCCAGGGGACGATTTGATTCTAATGCGTTCTACAGCTGACAGTACTTAGTGTGTTGTGACCGGCGGTATGCCTGCTACATCGTAGGGGACTGTGAGAAAATTGATAGGTGCTTGGGGAGGGAATAGTTCGTTTACTATTGGATCCATATCAATGCTAGAAGGTGGTTCTATGGCCTGGAAAGATTTTAGGCTCTTCATAACAATTTTATATGGCCTGCCCCATACATAATTTGCTGCTTCCGTGAGTAGTGCGTTAAAGCATGACTTTTTGATACGGCGAATTGCCATCTTAAGCTCTCTGCGCTTCGCCTTAAATTCTAGGCGGGGAGACTCAGAGTCAGGGCTGGCACGAATGCGTTGGAACCTCGTTCTGGCTCTATGACACAACTTACGGAATTTGGCAATCTCAGAGTGCACTGGTGATGAATGTTAGATTAATTATAGATCCTATGTTGCCCCGTTGGAACGTGAAGCCGTCTCCTGTGTTTAGGAGCGCCAAGTCGATTGACGCAAATGCTTCAAGGATTGCTTAGCCTCTTGCATTGGTGGAGGCGCTACCCTATGTAGCACAGCGTCTGTGTGTGTGAATGCATGTGCTCTGATAATTCGAGCAATGACGTAGTAGGCAGCAGGCAGCGCTGCCGGCATCGCTTGAGCAGAGACGATTTATATTGACTGTAACTTCTGTTCTATTTATCCGATCAGATGTGATGTTTTTTTACTATTACTATCACATTAGTAAATTTTATAACGATACTCCAACTGCTTCACCTACTTTTTGTAGTCAACTATGTGATAGAGAGGTTTCGATCCTAGGAATTTTCAAACTTGATCTGCCTACGGTAATAAAAAGCACAGAAAAAAAATTTCAGCCCGATAGCTCTTAAGATGCCAGCGTGAAGTTGATTTGCACAGACGGACGGACTGATGTATAGACGGACATGGCTATATCGACTCAGCTTCTCATACTGATCAAGAATATATATACTTTATGGGGTCGGAAACGTTCTGTGCGTTACAAACATCTGACCAATTTTATTATACCCTCTGCAAGGGGATAATTAAGAAAACACTAAAAAAAAAATAATAAAAATTCTAAAAAAAAAAAAAAAAATGTTAAGAAAAATTAACATAAATTAAATAAAATTCAAAAAATAGCAATAATTAGAAGATATTTTACAAAATTGGACAAATTAAGAAATACATTTTTTAAATTTTTAAACAATTAAAAAAAATTGGAAAAATTAGGCAAAAAAATATTAACAAATATCAGGAAAATGTGATCTAAGTTGTTAGTGAATTTGTTTTCAGTTTAAGAAAGATTTTTAAAGTCGCCAACAGATGATTTGATTAATTCCAAGGACTTCTTTGCATATTTGAAGAACAAATGCCGACAAAAGTGGGTCGATGATGGTCGAAGATTTCTCCAATCTTCAGAACTTTCACTTCTTAGGCGCAAAGGAACTACAGAAGCGAAGAACACAATTTCCCCAGAAATAGTTTTGTCTTCTCTGGTTATTATCTGTTTGTAGGCGCTTTGTCCAGATGATCCATCACATCCCCATTTGTAAAGTAATGTAAAATTTTCCGGAAGAAGCTCCACCTCACGTCACGCATACTTTCAACAAGACGCCTCGCAGTGTGATCCATTAAATCCTGGAGTTTTACTTCTAGAGATACCTTTGTTATAATTTTATTTGCCCACTACTGCTTCCTTCTTGGCAAATTCAATTTTTTTATATCCGGGAAAAACGTCGACTTTATGACTTTTTAGGAAGCTCCTTAAAATTTCGTATTTCTCCTTCGTTAATCCATAAATAAGGAAAACGCCTCTTCCTCAGTCTACATAGTGGAAAATAAGTTTGGTGGAGTTGGAGTACCTACCTTAATCCTATATAGTTAAATAAGACTGGCGATCTGTACTTCTTTGTAATGCTCCCGTTTGTCCTCCCTGTTTCCTTCGTATACTTTGAGGAAAGTGCTTCTGAAAGATGTTCAGTCGCATCCTCAAGCTTTCCTTGTAAAAGTTGAACAATCTTCTAAATCTTCATATGAGATGGTTTTACCAAATCAGATGCACTGAAGAAATACACAAAACGAAACAAAACCATAAAACAAAAATTAGTCATAATGATTTATATGACAATTATTGCTTAATACCAAACAAAACATGCATCCACACTCTGTGGTAGCCAACGCTGAGCATGAAATATAAACAATTTTCAACCCCCGAAAAACGTGGGTCATTAGAATAAGTATTTTTAGGAACAATTGTCGCCACCATAACTGGGTAAAACGCATACGAACCGACGGAAGGACGGGCAGACGGACATGGCTATATCGACTGAGCTTTTCCCATGCTGATCAAGAATGTATATACTATACGGGGTCGGAAACGTATACTTATGCGCGTTACAAACATCTGACCAATTTCATAAAACCCTCTGCAAGGGTATAATAAGATCAAATTAAGAATAAAGTAAGTAAGTCGTCTTGCCGACTTCTGTATACCATGCACTAGATGATAAATATTTTAAATTTCGAAAATGTCTATTAAATTTTTCTCACACACGAGCACTCTAGCGCCGCATCAAGCCTACGGCCCTTATGGACCGCCTAGTAAAACTCGTTTATACGTATATTTTCCATATCGGCAGTCGGTTTTTTCTATATTCGGGAGGCGGAAGTAGGCGTGGCAAAAATGTTAAATATCAATAATCTGCACACATAATAAAGAAATCTAATTACCAAATTTGGTGGTTCTAGTTTTGTTTGCTTTTGTTAAACTGATTTTAATTTAAACATCGTGGGCGAAAGAAGGCGGTGGCAAAAATTTGAAAAAGCAAATTCTGCGCGTTTACTAAGCCACTACACATGGTGGTTCTACCTTTGTCAGTTTTCGAGAAAATCATTTTTGTTTAATCTAAGGGGACGTAAGGGGCAAGGAGTCCAAGTATCAAATTTGGTGACTCTAGCTCTTATAGTCTAGAAGATCTACGTATTCATACGGACAGACCGACAGACAGACGGACATGGTTAGATCGACTCGGCTGTTAATCCTGATCAAGAATATATATACTTTATGGGGTCGGAAATTCTTCCTTCTACATGTTACATACATTTTGGGGACTTTAATATTCCATTTCACCCTATTGAGCAAAATTTACGAAAAAATATCAAAGAAGCTAACATCGGCTGTGCCGAAGTTTCGAAGTATGATTAGCGGTACCAGGTTCGTTGCTGACGCTTGCGCAGCAAGTACCACCTGCAGATTTCTTCTGTGAGTGTCGAAGCGGCCACAACTGAACAGAATGTGTTCAGCTGTCTCTTCCTCACCGTTGTTGCACCATGGGCACGCTGGGCTTGCAGCATGTCGGAGGTAACTCCGAGAGCAACCGTGGCCGCTTAAAAGCTGTGTCAGGTTGTACTTTGAATGTTTCGATAAGGCCGGTGCCTGCCTGTATTATTGCAGTCTATACTTTTTTTCGACTGCTTCAGCCATATTCATTACATTCCAGAGTAGCGTCTCCTTAACAGTGCCCTGTGGAACTCCTCCGGTAATGCTATAATGTTTTCCTCCATCGTAGGTGTCCGCATGCAGCCATCTGTTGTTTAGGTAGCTGCTAGTTACTTTTAACAGGTAAGGCGGAACTCTAAAGTTTTGCAGAGCCTCTAGTATGCAGGACCACCTTGCCGAGTTAAAAGTATTTTTAACATCTAATGTCGTTATTAGACAATATTCTTTTGATCCGCCTTTCCAACTATCGCCAAGGATTGCGTTCCGAGCTATGTTTACCACTTTCTGAATTGCATCTATTGTAGATCTCTCCTTACGAAAACATAACAGGTTTTCGGCAATTGCTTGGTTGGCCTGCAGGGCCTGGTCTAGTCTGTCCACTACTATCCTTTCAAGGACTTTTCCTGTCGAGTCTAATAGGTAGATGGGTCTGTAGGCAGAAGGCTCTCCCATTTGTATTCCTCGTTTAGGCAAAAGCACTAGGTTCTGCTGCTTATATAGGTCGGGGAATATGCCATCGTTGAGACATTTGGTGAAGGCGGATGCAAATCTTTAATGCCTCTTTCATGATACAGTCGGGGCCAGGGGACGATTTGATTCTAATGCGTTCTACAGCTGACAGTACTTAGTGTGTTGTGACCGGCGGTATGCCTGCTACATCGTAGGGGACTGTGAGAAAATTGATAGGTGCTTGGGGAGGGAATAGTTCGTTTACTATTGGATCCATATCAATGCTAGAAGGTGGTTCTATGGCCTGGAAAGATTTTAGGCTCTTCATAACAATTTTATATGGCCTGCCCCATACATAATTTGCTGCTTCCGTGAGTAGTGCGTTAAAGCATGACTTTTTGATACGGCGAATTGCCATCTTAAGCTCTCTGCGCTTCGCCTTAAATTCTAGGCGGGGAGACTCAGAGTCAGGGCTGGCACGAATGCGTTGGAACCTCCTTCTGGCTCGATGACACAACTTACGGAATTTGGCAATCTCAGAGTGCACTGGTGATGAATGTTAGATTAATTATAGATCCTATGTTGCCCCGTTGGAACGTGAAGCCGTCTCCTGTGTTTAGGAGCGCCAAGTCGATTGACGCAAATGCTTCAAGGATTGCTTAGCCTCTTGCATTGGTGGAGGCGCTACCCTATGTAGCACAGCGTCTGTGTGTGTGAATGCATGTGCTCTGATAATTCGAGCAATGACGTAGTAGGCAGCAGGCAGCGCTGCCGGCATCGCTTGAGCAGAGACGATTTATATTGACTGTAACTTCTGTTCTATTTATCCGATCAGATGTGATGTTTTTTTACTATTACTATCACATTAGTAAATTTTATAACGATACTCCAACTGCTTCACCTACTTTTTGTAGTCAACTATGTGATAGAGAGGTTTCGATCCTAGGAATTTTCAAACTTGATCTGCCTACGGTAATAAAAAGCACAGAAAAAAAATTTCAGCCCGATAGCTCTTAAGATGCCAGCGTGAAGTTGATTTGCACAGACGGACGGACTGATGTATAGACGGACATGGCTATATCGACTCAGCTTCTCATACTGATCAAGAATATATATACTTTATGGGGTCGGAAACGTTCTGTGCGTTACAAACATCTGACCAATTTTATTATACCCTCTGCAAGGGGATAATTAAGAAAACACTAAAAAAAAAATAATAAAAATTCTAAAAAAAAAAAAAAAAAATGTTAAGAAAAATTAACATAAATTAAATAAAATTCAAAAAATAGCAATAATTAGAAGATATTTTACAAAATTGGACAAATTAAGAAATAAATTTTTTAAATTTTTAAACAATTAAAAAAAATTGGAAAAATTAGGCAAAAAAATATTAACAAATATCAGGAAAATGTGATCTAAGTTGTTAGTGAATTTGTTTTCAGTTTAAGAAAGATTTTTAAAGTCGCCAACAGATGATTTGATTAATTCCAAGGACTTCTTTGCGTATTTGAAGAACAAATGCCGACAAAAGTGGTTCGATGATGGTCGAAGATTTCTCCAATCTTCAGAACTTTCACTTCTTAGGCGCAAAGGAACTACAGAAGCGAAGAACACAATTTCCCCAGAAATAGTTTTGTCTTCTCTGGTTATTATCTGTTTGTAGGCGCTTTGTCCAGATGATCCATCACATCCCCATTTGTAAAGTAATGTAAAATTTTCCGGAAGAAGCTCCACCTCACGTCACGCATACTTTCAACAAGACGCCTCGCAGTGTGATCCATTAAATCCTGGAGTTTTACTTCTAGAGATACCTTTGTTATAATTTTATTTGCCCACTACTGCTTCCTTCTTGGCAAATTCAATTTTTTTATATCCGTGAAAAACGTCGACTTTATGACTTTTTAGGAAGCTCCTTAAAATTTCGTATTTCTCCTTCGTTAATCCATAAATAAGGAAAACGCCTCTTCCTCAGTCTACATAGTGGAAAATAAGTTTGGTGGAGTTGGAGTACCTACCTTAATCCTATATAGTTAAATAAGACTGGCGATCTGTACATCTTCCTAATGCTCCCGTTTGTCCTCCCTGTTTCCTTCGTATACTTTGAGGAAAGTGCTTCTGAAAGATGTTCAGTCACATCCTCGAGCTTTTGTTTCCTTGTAAAAGTTAAACAATCTTCTAAACCTTTATGCGGCCTCCCTTTTCCCCGTCTAGTTGATTGTTGTTCTTCTTCCTTCTCAGAATCTACGAATTTTGTATATTTTTTTTAATTCTAGGCAGAACATAAAATCGGTACAACCCTAATTGTATTAATTATGTAAAAAAATAAATATATTCATCCAATTTTATTAGCGGAAACAAAAAGGACCAACCTGTAAATAGGCAAAAATTTTTATCAACTTAAATATCATATACCGCACATTTTTAAGGCGAGGTTTCCCTAATTTTATGGCTTACGATTTGGACTCGCACATTTTCGCAAATTGGGATCATTTACATATGATAGGTAAATATTTCAAATACCTAGTGTATATAGTCCGGCATTGATACTAGTTGATCCTTGTTAGCTCTACTCCAGTTAAAAAAGTTAAAAACACCAATACTATGGAATTTTTTAAACGCTTCTAGTTCAATAACGATGTTAGTAATTATTGAAATTTATGAAACATGGTATTAATAAAGAACATACTTTTCAAGAAAATCCAAAACCGATTTTCGTAAAAATTAGCATAGATTCCCATTTACTAAAATTGTCCAAACTTTGGGCGCCTCTAGCATCCATGAATCTCAACCGATTCCAAACGCGATCATGAAAAAAATAAGTTTTGAAACGCTATACGGTGTGAGGAACATTATAGATTAATAATATCCCACACAACAAGCAAGCAACAAAACAATCTAACGCTGCGAATGATACACCAGATACAAGATACAGCCGAGACACAAACCAAATATACTATATACGACCAAGCCTGGCACTGACCGATCGAACCGAATCACGGCAAATGATGTAGTATCAAACATGGCCGATCGAACCACACGCAACCGCTGGCGATTTCGTACAAGCGGGAAGATGCGTGGGAAGCATAATACGAGAAGTCGGCAATCACAGATACGTTATACGACCAAGTCTAGCACTGGTCGATCGAACGTACTCAAGGCGAACGATCTACTATCAAACATGGCCAATCGAACCACACGCAACCGCTGGCAATTTCGTACAAGCGGGAAGATGCGTGGGAAGCATACACGAAATCGGCTGTATGAGAGCAAATTATACGAGGCTTGAGGGCATAATTGCAATCAAAAGGGGGCATTGGCCTATTAAGAAAATCCAGGAGCATAGAAAGGCAATAGGAGAAATACATGCATTGGCATACCATGCGTGTGACAATACGCTGAATAAGCATACACCCACACCACACGTATACTATGCGTGTTTGACCGCGAGAGAGAGCGACAAGCCCTCTATCCAATGGATACGATATGCGCGGTGGATTGCGATACAGATAAAATCAACCACCATTATTTTATAAAATTAATCAGGCTAATTATCGTTAAATAATAGATTAAGTCGAATACAACAAATATATGTATGTCTAGTTCTAATGTGGGGGGAATGTGGGCGAGGTTGGGTATGACGAGTGGATCAAGGAGAGCGACGGGCGACAGCAGCGCCGCCAGAGAAAAGAAAGCAGCGAAAGTCAACGGGATAAGATGGGCGGCCAATAGGAAAGCGACGCCAATATGAGAAAGTGATAGAAGCCAATGTAGGCAAGGGAGAAAGACAAGGATAAGGAAACGAATGGGCCACAAAGAAAGTGGACGTCTGCGCAAAGGATTTACGGGATTTTCACCACGCATAGCAACAAGTGGATGCGTGGGTGAGAGCAGAGGGCCGATGGAAAAGTACCAGCTGTATAGCGGTACTACACCAATCAATTCCTGAGGCCGTGGGAGCTGCCTATTTAAAGGCAACACCCATCTAGGAAAATGATCAAGTCATCAAGTCAACAAGTCGTGATCAACCAAGTGAGTTTTAAGGTCTTACGAGTAACCTTAAAAGCTCATGCTAGTGAAACAAATCCTGTGAAAAAGATCAAGGAAAGATAGAATAATTGAGAAGGCCTTACGAATAATATCTCAAATTATCAGATAACTAACAAGTCCTTGGAATAGGACTAGAACACCGTGCCCAGCTAATAAAATAAGAGAAGTCAAGCGGCTCCAGGACGATCCACAGCACATTGGAAGGCACGAGGATATATCCTACTGCCGAAATTCTAGGATCTATATATCCTGACGAATACCAATCGCTGAGAAAATCGTGCTGCACGACAACCGGCCACGGGATTACCCTGGAGGCCACAAGCACGCAGAGACCATCTCTAAAACACGGCTGGAGGCACTGAGGTGGAAGCAACGTCCCTAGAGGATCAGGATACGCCAGGAACGTGAGAGAAAAGCCATAGGATATATCCTAAGGCCAATCAACGATCCAGAGACATTCTGAAGAGGGAGATATCAGGCGAAGTACTTACATCGCGAGTCTGAAATAGGAACCAGCGGAGACACAAGGAACGAGAGACGGACTGGAGCAAGCATCGAAGGACCCAAACCACAATCAGCGCTGTCCAAGTTCGGGACTCCTCCAGAGAAATAAGTCATACCCAGCCGAGCATAAATATTATAAATAAATACGTGATCTAAAATCAGTTAATCAAACAAACGAGTTCTAATTTCACCGGGGCACAAAATAAATTTTTTTGTGCCGAACCTAGCCCATAAGATATTAGAAATATCCTAAGGGTCGAGAAAGGATCGTTACAACGGGCAGGGGCCCAACTATGCGACGGTTCTATAAACCCACTATTAACTTTTAGCATTTATATTTAATAATTTTTCAGCTATTTATTAACTTTTTTAAAGAAATAAAGCCTTAAATTATTAAGCATAGATAAAACTTTTGTTTTTATTCAATTTTTATCGTTTTATGCTTTAGTATATCTCCCCTCTAAAAACACGGTTCAAAGAAGATTGAATGCCAGATAATCCCTCAATTATTCAACTATATCCCCACCACGCCATGCCATGCTCTTAACAATACAAATTGTGCCAAAAAATACGAATACTTTTTCAGGTAAAACCTCGAGGACGTTCTGGATTATGTCCCAAAAGTTTCATTTAACAATTTGGTAACGTATTCGAGAAAAATTCAAAAATGTGTAGGCACCTCCAATAGGCAAATATTTGTTCTGCAACGGCAGTTATTTTTGGTTAATTGGATCATCAAAATTGAATCAAAAAAATATCAATGAAGCCAACTTCGGCAATACCGAAGTTTATATATCCTTGCAGTCCTCGACAATAATATTTTTGCATCTTCAAAAATCTTTTTCGTAACTCAATTTATCAATACACAAACACAACATTCAAATTATTACTCTGTCCCTTTTTATTCTGCTATACCCGCAATTTTTTTTTCTTTTTCCCTCATTCTCCAAGCAAATTACGAGACGCATACACGTGCGTCTGTGTGTGTGTGCTCTGTTGATTCAAGCAATGAGCTAGTAGGGAGCAGGCACCGCTTTCGGCAGCGTTTGAGCAGAGCCAATTTATATTGACTGTAACTTGTGTGATCGGATTGAAATTTTGAAATGTTATTTTTTATCTCCAAAACTATCACATTAGTAAATTTCATTCCGGTACTCCTACTCCTTTACCGATTTCTCATATGTCGGTATATGATATAATTGTCCGATCCTGTGGATTTTCATAACTGATCTCACCCACATAATAAAAATAAACAGAAAAAAATTTGATCCCAATACCTCTTAAGATAACTGTATTAACTATATTATATGGGGGGTCGGAAACGTCTCCTTCTGTGCGTTACAAACATCTGACCAGTTTTATTATACCTTCTGCAAGGGTAAAATATTAACGAATTAAGAATAAAATAAAGAAGTCGTTCCGCCGATTTCGGTATACCATGCACCAGGTGAAAAATATTTTAAATTTCGAAAATGTCTATTAAATTTGTCTCATAGTATATGCTATCTCGCTCACCCTCACAAAAACACACGCCCTTATGGACCGTCTTGTTAAACTCGTTACATATTTTCCATGTTTTCCGATTTTCATAAAATTTGGTATGCTGTATTTGGTTTCGATAATCAAAAGGAGGCAATCGGTTTTTTCTACATTCTGGAGGCGGAAGTAGGAAAAAATTTGAAGAAAAGGAAAATCTGCGCGTTTAATAAGCCACTATTTCGTGGTTCTATCTTTGTTAGTTTTCGAAAAAATCATTTTTGTTTAATCTAAGGGGTCGTAAGGGGGCATGGCAAAAATTTGAAATAAACTTTAACAGCGTACGTATTAAGGAGTCTAAGTATCAAAGTTGGCGACTCTAGCTCATATAGTCTCCAAGATCTACGTGTTCATACGGACAGACCGAAAGACGGACGGACATGATTAGATGGACTCTGCTGTTGATCCTGATCAAGAATATATATACTTTATGGTGTCAGAAAAGCTTTCTTCTACCTGTTACATACATTTTGGGGACTTTAATATACAATTTCATCCTATGGGTGCATGGTAAAAAAATTGAAAAAAATTGAGCAAAAATTACGAAAAATTAAGAAAAAACTAAAAATAAAATTAACAAAAACTAGGAAAAAAAATTTAACATAAATTAACAAAAAGTACTTACATTTTCATTTTTCCGTTGATGATTTTCTATGACCTGTTATTGCTGTGTTGTGGTGCAGGTTTGTGGGTTTTTTTTTTACACAGCTTAAAAATTGTAACGATCCTTTCTCGTCCTTCGGGATATTTATAATATCTCTT